>JACEFZ010026210.1:127500-297500 GCA_014155875.1 Cepaea nemoralis
AATTGAGATACTACTGTGGACATTGTCACTAGAAAAAAAAAAAAGACATTAAGGATGGGAACATGGAATTATAGAAGCCTGTACCAGTGAAAACTTATCACCGTTAGTACATAATTAGTAGAAAACAATACAATTGAGATATTCGGAATCTCATAACAGATGTTCGGCGCAAGGTCACTGTCGTGATCCAAACAGAAAGAGAAATATATTGAAGCAAAGAACAAGGTGGACAGAATTGTATTGGTTTCTTCTTGACAAAGACAGTTTCTTCAGCACTTCTTGGATACAGATGAGTTAGTGACTGACTTCTCAACATGAGACTTCAAATACAGACAAGACAGTTCCTTCAGCACTTCTTGGATACAGTCCAGTGAGTGACTGACTTCTCAACATGAGACTTCAAATATAGACAAGACAGTTCCTTCAGCACTTCTTGGATACAGTCCAGTGAGTGACTGACTTCTCAACATGAGACTTCAAATGCAGAAAAGACAGTTTCTTCAGCATTTCTTGGATACGGATCAGTTAGTGACTGACTTCTCAACATGAGACTTCAAATATAGACAAGACAGTTTCTTCAGCACTTCTTGGATACAGTCCAGTGAGTGACTTCTCAACATGAGACTTCAAATGCAGACAAGACAGTTTCTTCAGCACTTCTTGGATACAGATCAGTTAGTGACTGACTTCTCAACATGAGACTTCAAATGCAGACAAGACAGTTTCTTCAGCACTTCTTGGATACATATCAGTTAGTGACTGACTTCTCAACATGAGACTTCAAATACAGAAAAGGAACACGAAAATTATACACGTCTATGCAACAACATCTGTATCAAAAGTCTAAAACAGATGTTAGATAACAGATGTGCTAATTATAGAAGGTTTGAATGCTAAAATAGGAGTTGAAAGAATGGAAGCAGTAAAGGCATGAGGCTGATTCAGTATAGGACACAGAAATAAGAGAGAAGAGAAACTAACTTACATGAGTCTAAATCACAATCTTTCACCCATAAGCGCTATATTTAGACAACATCCAATAAGCTGTACACTTGGACCTCCCCAGATGTGAACTGCAGGAACAAAACTGACAATTGTCTTAGTGCCATGACTTAATTTAGTACAGATGGATGATGTTATTTATCTTGATAGAGTTAATTAGGAGTGAAAAACAAGACTTAAAATTTTAAGACAGTTACACCACAGTTCAAATGAAACAGATGATAGCGAGTCATCAATACATGACCGAGTCATCAATACATGACCGGCCCAGAAAGCCAGACACACGGCTAGCCATTGAACTCTAATGAGAAAATCTCGGGTTGGCTCAAGGAAAGCTCGCTGAAAGCGCCGTTTGAAAGTAGAGATACATCACTGAGGACAAATTCAGAAGAAAGAAACAAATAAAGGCAAACAGGAATAGAAATAAATAGAACCACAGACACAAGACAAATCACAAAATGCAATTACAGAAGACAGGAGACAGTCTGCAACAGAATTAAGTGTCAGCAGATGTGGCTTAGAGGTTATTGAATGCAATGTCACAACTGCCCATCACACAGAGTCCAGGGTGTTCAATTAACACACAGAATCCAGGGTGTTCAATCAACACACACAGTCTGGGGTGTTCAATTAACACACAGAGACCAGGGTGTTCAATCAACACACACAGTCTGGGGTGTTCAATTAAGACACAGAGAGTCCAGGATGTTCAATACACACACAGAGTTCAGGGTGTTCAATCAACACACACAGTCCAGGGTGTTTAATCAGCTGCACAAGTAGTGGAAGCAGAACACTTTACATTTATTTCCATAGTGTGATATGTCAGCTATTCAGAAATCAATGGCAAACTACACAACATAAAAGTGGATAGTAAATTGCAAACAGCCAATAAATGCTGGGGGTTGTGGGACATCAAGAGAGACAAGTGGTTGTCAGCACATCAAGAGAGACAAGTGGTTGTCAGCACATCAAGAGAGACAAGTGGTTGTCAGCACATCAAGAGAGACAAGTGGTTGTCAGCATATGTCACTGAATCATTATATCATGAACAACAGGTAGCTGCCAGAGGAGCCAGGAAACATCACACTGATTTGTGGTACAAAGGGGAAAAGACAGGACTGCATTCTCTGCCCTACCTGTTCATCAGCTATGCAGAAGATGTCATGAGGAAGATTTAAACAAATGATGAGACCCATGACAATTTTGGTCAATTCATATTTATTCAAATTCAAATTTCAGAATTCCAATATACAGATGACATGGTCCTCTTGTGGAAAGTGCTAAGGGATTAGAAGAGTTAATCCTCTCTGTCAAAAGTGTTATGGGATTAGATGAGTTAATCCTCTCTGTCAAAAGTGCTAAGGGATTGGAAGAGTTAATCCTCTCTGTAAAAACACTGTAAAGATCGAAATCTTTTTTCTGAACTTAAACAACATATACATATAATGTCCATGGACAAAACTACACGCCATCCAAAAATGTAAATAAACAATGAAGACATGTAAAATGTCACAACTGTGAACATCTACATTTTATAAAATCAGCAATGATGGGCCTGTTCAATAAAGTCACTACAGAAGTAGATTTGTGCTATCAGAGCAGAGTTGTGGTATGTGAGGAGATTTGTGCTGTAAGATCAGAGATGCACTATTGAAGTAGAATTGTGCTATCAGAGCAGAGATGTGGTATGAGAGGAAATTTGTGCTGTAAGATCAGAGACTCACTACAGAAGTAGAGTTGTGCTATCAGAGCAGAGTTGTGGAATGAGAGGAGATTTGTGCTGTAAGGTCAGAGATGCACTATAGAAGTAGAGTTGTGCTATAAGTTAGTTAGTTGCATATCCTTTACAGGACTTTGGCAGTCAACACAAGCTTTTCTTGCTGTTGATGTCTTGGCAAGTTTACATTCAGTAGTGTGTGTGCTATGAGAGGAGAGTAAAATTTGTGGAACTGCGGTAAAGCTGTGGAAATGTAAACAATATAAAGTAACACAAAGTAATGCAGCTTTACAGAACACAATTACGGAAAACACTGTGACATTGTGGTGGCTAGCCTTCATCAGCAAACAAATACATACTCAAAACAACATATAATCACAGAGAAGACCCTCCAGTGACTACATTAAGGCATAAGAATGGGATGAGAAAAATGGAGAGATGAAAATATGAGAACAATGAAGAGAAAATGAAAATTTGAAGAAAAAAAAACGGTTTGCTACTTATCTCAGAATCCCAGACTGTGATACTAACATGAATTTCACTTTGATACTCTTATATAGACAGCCGTGGGAGTCTGTGGTGTCATGGGGACTGTGGTAGGGATGGTAACGGTTCAGTGAAGATCCCAGGTAAATGAGTAGAAGTGGTATATGAAAAAGGGGCAGGAAGGTAAGGCGGGAAACTGGAAGCAATAGGGATGGGATCGTGGGCCGAGAGTGAAAACTAAGAAGGAGTGTCCCGGTGGATGTCTGGATAATGCATGAGTGGGTGCCAGTAAATGGTTGGCCATAGTGGACGAATGTTAAAGAGCAGTGATGTGTGCACCTAAGTATGATGGTGATACTAACAAAACTCATTTTCTGTGCTCCTTTATGTGTGTACCAAAGGAATCCTAAAGTCTGAGTGGACTGATATATGTGAGCGCATGTGAACACCTACAGGATATCCTAACAACACCCCTAAGTCTCTACCCACTTCAACAGCACACATCACCAGTGGAGTTTCCAATGTTCAGGTCACTGCCATCCAGTCATGCTCGTTTGACGAAAAACGTTGCAAAAATACAGAAAACTGTCTCATCTTCTTGATGGGTTGCCTATCACCACATGTCCTTAACACTCAGCACAGTTTAATTTAATTGGTGGTTTTTTTCTCTGTGGCGAAGTGGTCAAGCTATCTGACTTGGGCTCCGAAGGTTGTGGGTTCGATTCCTGGCCGCGTCCTTCGGTTTACGGGTGCATTTTTTAAAACTCCTGGGGGTCATCGCTGGAGCTATGGAGTTTGTGCTTTGTGCTAAGCTTTTGGCAGTTCGCTGAGGAAAGAGACTGAGACATATAGGATAAAAACACGGTGGAATGAAGTTGACCCGGTCGATATTTAAGCGACCTATGTTTTTTCCCACTCTTTTGCTTCCTCACCCTCCCAGTTGTTACTCCCTCCCTCTTCATAACTATAGTTATCTTCAACACTTCCCTCTTGGGGAGATTCCATGTGACTGTACAAGTATGAAGTTACCTCTATTATCTCAGTTTGTCAGGTTTGGCACAGCTATCATTAGCAATATAATGTGCATCTATAAGGATATCACTATTTCTCCTGTCCATACAAATCATCCAACAGGAGAGCAACCATACATGAGATGCTGTTCTGTGTTTATGTGCATATACATATGTATATATGTGTGTATATGTAAATTAGTAGGAATTTATATATATATATATATATATATATATATAAAAGAGATTGTTTGTTTGTATGTGTGTCCTTTATGCATTCCCGAACGCCATCCGATTGAGATGAAATTTTGTACAGATGTTGTTCTCACTCCCACGGATCCAACCGAAATAGTTAGTTAGCTTAAAATCAACAATTTTTCCTCAAGCACGAAAGAAAAAGGCATTACGAGCTTCAGAAACAGACAAGCAACGGGAAGCAAGACTGGAAACCAATCAAGTACGCACTGCACAAGCACGTTCGTCTGGAAACCAATTGAGTACACACTGCTCAAGCACGTTCATCTGGAAACCAATCGAGTATGCACTGCTCAAGCACGAAAATCTGGAAACCAATCGAATATGCACTGCTCAAGCACGTTCATCTGAAACAGGCGAGCAACGGCAAGCAAGACTGGAAACCGTTCGTGTACGCGATGTTCAAATAAAAGTGTACAGAGATAATGTATATTGCAGTAAAATAGAATCTATTCTATTTAAGACTATTAAAAAAAAAAAAAAATTAAAAAGTTACATTTATTCTCTGGTAACTAATAAAATATCAATAAATTAGGGGCCAAATGCGTACTCTATGCGCTTAGAGAAATGTATTTGAATGTATAATAACTACTTATATGAATTAAATGAGGCCCTCCCTGCCAGGGGCTAAGCGACGCCGGTTCGGGTCGTCAGCTAGTATATATATATATAATCTTATTATTTATTTCTTGCTTACTACACTTAGCGAGAGATCAACAGCAACGAGAGAAGCTGAGGGGTCTATAACCACAATATATCCATCATCCATGCTGTCTCTCTTATACATCTATGTGTTCTTTATCTCTTACAATGTACAGCATTGAAGAGAAGCTGGGGTTGACACACACACAGTATATCCATCATTTGTGCTGTCTTTGGTATACGCCGTTCCATGATTTCCACTATGGGATTTGCACTCACACACAGTAAAAGAAAACCTAGGTGTTATGCACTAGTACCACACAGTATAATAATCTTGCTTCGCTGTGCCAACTCATAACATGTGTATTACGGGTGGTCTGATCATATATAACCCCTATAACACAATGCAATGGGGGATTCTATCCTACAATATATGGTTTACAATCAACCCTACTGACCCTATTTCATATGGAACAGTATGAGTCATTAAAATAAAACTGTCATTTACTGCCTATAGTACCTTGCGGTGTAGGACAGGGAGGTCTTGAGCCTCAGGAATTAAGGCTGCATGGCTAGTGCAGTCACTGTGAACTGTGCAGGTTAGAGTTTTCTTTTCACCCTGGACAGAAAAAACTCCACACCTTACCAAGGATTCGAATGAGAGCCCTGCATTCTAGACACTCAGCCAGCTGCTCCACACAGTAGTGAAGCCTCGTATCTATAAACCTTCTAATTCCACATAGCCCATTTGGCATATCACTCTTACTCATACCAAACACCCCCCCCCCCCCCCCCCCCAATCTCTCTCTCTATCTATCCCTTCTTATATATACCATATACTGATATGTAAGTGCACTCACACATATCAGTCCACTCAGGCTTTAGGATTCCCTTGATACACACATAGAGGAGCACATAAAATACGTTTTGTTTTTATTGCCATCATACTAAGGTGCACACATCATTGCTCTTTAACATTCGTCCACTATGGCCAACTACTTACTGGCACCCACTCATGCATTGTACAGACATACACCAGGACACTCCTTCTTAGTTTTCACTCTCAGCCCACAATCCCATCTCTATTGCTTCCAGTTTCCCACCTTACCTTCCTGCCCCTTTTTCATGTACCACTTCCACTCATTTACCTGGGATCTTCACTGAACCGTTACCATCCCTACCCCAGTCCCCATGACACCAGAGACTCCCACAGCTGTCTATATAAGAGTATCACAGTCTGGGATTCTGAGATAAGTAGCTAATAGTTATTTTATTTTTGTAATTTTCATTTTCTCTTCATTGTTCTCATATTTTCATCTTTCCATTTTTCTCATCCCATTCTTATGCCTTAATGTAGTCACTGAAGGGTCTTCTCTGTGATTATATGTTGTTTTGTGTATGTATTTGTTGCTGATGAAGGCTAGTCGCCACAATGTTCAGCATTTTCCGTAATTGTGTTCTGTAAAGCTGCATTACTTTGTGTTACTTTATATTGTTTATAAGAGGAAAGATATGCTATAAGAGGAGAGTTGTGCTAATAAAGGAGAGAGTTGCTATTAGAGGAGAGGTGTGCTATAAGAAGAGGGGTACACTACAAAAGTAGAGTTGTGCTATAACAGGAGATTTGTGCTATAAGAGGAGAGTTATGCTATTAGAGGATATCTGTGCTATAATAGGAGAGATGTGCTATAAGAGCAGTTTGTGCTATAAGAGGAGAGTTGTGCTATAAGAAGAGAGATGTACTGTAAGATGAGAGGTGTGCTATAAGAGACTTGTGCTATAAGAGGAGGGTTGTGCAATAAGAGAAGATTTGTGCTATACGATGAGAGATGTGCTATAAGAGGAGAGGTGCACTACCGGAATAAAGCTGTGCAATAAAAGATTATTATAACACAAATATAACCAAACCTGTTGTCATACAACAAATATCTAATTTCAATTACCTCCAAAATCATAAACTAATATCTACACAACCAGCCAATCAACATCTAAGCAGCCACACAAGCTAGTATCTATGCACTGACATAGCCAATATTATGTGCAATCTTATCAACAATATCCTTGCAATCATATAACTAACATTCACCCAAGCATACAACCAGCTATGCAATCATAAACTAAAACTACACACCCATACAACCAACGTCTATACAATCATAAACTAAAACAATACACCCATACAACCAACATCTATACAATCATAAACTAAAACTACACACCCATACAACCAACATCTATACAATCATAAACTAAAACTACACACCCATACAACCAACGTCTATACAATCATAAACTAAAACAATACACCCATACAACCAACATCTATACAATCATAAACTAAAACAATACACCCATACAACCAACATCTATACAATCATAAACTAAAACTACACACCCATACAATCAACGTCTATGCAATCATAAACTAAAATTACACACCCATACAGCCAACATCTATACAATCATAAACTAAAACTACACACCCATACAACCAACGTCTATACAATCATAAACTAAAACTACACACCCATACAACCAACGTCTATGCAATCATAAACTAAAACTATACACCCATACAACCAACGTCTGTACAATCGTAAAATAAAACTATACACCCATTCAACGAATGTCTATACAAGTCATAAACTAAAACTATGCACCCATACAAGCAATATTTATACAATCAGACATCCAGCCTCTACACAATCAGACAACCAATATTTGCACACCCAAACAACCAACATCTACACAATCAAACAATCAACATCTAAACAAGTATACAACCAAGATTTATACAATCATAAACTAAAACTACACACCCATACAAGCAACATCTACACAATCAGACAATCCATATTTCCACAGTCATTTAACCAATATCAACACAAGTCTTCTTTCACTGTTCACCCTCTGGCCTGAGCAGCAAAAGCCCATGAGCTCCTTGCGTGTCCAACAACTGACCCATCTGTGTAGATGACTACCTCACCCTCAATAGAATTGTTGTCAATCAAAGCCTGATATTCTGCCACCACAGTTACCGGGTTTTATTGTCTGTAACCCATTTTAGCATGATGCATACTGAAAAGGATGTACCGCACTCATCTGTATCCATTCTTCACCAGGTTCTTTGCCCTCAAAAGGACAGATCTGTTGAATGTCCTCAGCCTGTCCCATCTAGGATTTTCCTCTGCCCAACCTATTGACATTCCTCTTCTAGAGCTCACTGTGCAGTGGATGTTGCACATCAATATCCTATCAATGATATAAATAATTTCTACACAATCATACAATCAAAATTTACACATTATACAAGCAATATCTACATAACCATGCAACCAATATCTGCACAATCATACAACCAATAGCTACACAATCATGCAGCTCATATCTACACAGTCATACAGACAATATCAACACAATGACACCAGCAATGTGTCCTGATTGCTAAACTATCAAGACAATCATCACAAGCTACTAACCGTTCGGCATCTGTGAGGTTCCTGGCCTCCTGCATGATCTCCCGCAACAGTTTGGTGAGGTCATCTGTGCAGTCAATTCAACATTAATCACATCAACTCAAGCTCAAACACAATCAAGTCAACACAAGTCAGGACAACACAAGCCAGGACTGCACAAGTCAGATACGCATGTCAAATCAACACAAGTCAACACAAGCCAGGTCAACACAAGTAGGGTCAATACAGGTCAGGTTAACACAGTTCAAGTGTCAAGTCAATACAGGTCAGGTTAACACAAGTCAATACAGGTCAAGTCAACATAGGTCAGGTCAACAGAAGTCAACACAAGTCAAGTCAATACAGGTCAGATTAACACAAGTCAAGTCAATACAGGTCAAGTCAACATAGGTCAGGTCAACACAAGTCAAGTCAATACAGGTCAAGTCAACACAAGTCAAGTCAATACAGGTCAAGTCAACACAAGTCAGGTCAACACAAGTCAAGTCAAATCAAGTCAGCAAACATCAGGAAAACACAAGTCAAGCCAACACAAGTCAGGTCAACACAAGTCAACACAAGTAAGGTCAACACAAGTCAACACAAGTCAGGTCAACACAAGCCAGGAGAACACAAGCCAGGACAACACAAGTCAGGACAGTACAAGTCAGGACAACACAAGACAGGTCAACACAAGTCAGGTCAACACAAGCCAGGACAACACAAGCCAGGACAACACAAGTCAGGACAGTACAAGTCAGGACAACACAAGACAGGTCAACACAAGACAGGTTCAACACAAGTCAGGATATCCCTTGGTCATACATTCTTGAGGACAATAGATACAAATTTCTGAGCCATTATCAGAACAGAGAAACATGGTAATCCAGCACTAACCAGGTGCTATAAATTACCAGCAATGTGTTACTTGGTGCCAAAGAAGATGTGAAGAAAGGTTGTGAAAGTCAGAGACATGGTGGTTTTCTTGACAGAAGAGGATGTTTATGGTAAGAACTGCCCCTAGAGTTGTAACATGATCTGAGGACACCTGTCTGTTGCACTGAAAACAACAACAAAGAGAGACTTCAGAATGGTTTTAAATGAGAAAGGAACTCATTATCAGTAGATAGCTTAAATATGGGAAACATCTTGAAGTAGATGTTTTGTCATGCCCACTGCTACAGTGCACAGCAGTGACTTCAACACAGGCCAAAACTTCTTAAAAGATTAGTGAAATGTGTTCAAACAGTTTGGTGCCCTAGTGACACCTGACGTGCACCTGTGAATACCGAGCTACATCACATCCCTACTGCAGCAAAGAGTGAAGAACTAATACCAGACACTGTATACCCAGAGTTCAATTGATCTAGCATGGGCTACCTTGAACTTGAGCTAAGATATACTTTTCCAACAGAATAGACACCAACTTTCACCAAGTCACAAGAAAGAACTTAGCGTCAATAAATTATACAACCCATCCTGCTGGGCCTGGTCTAATATCTTGCTGTTGATAGTCTTCATGAGTTCCTGGACGACATAGCAGATATTCCTTTCTTTAAACTTTTACAACTCTGACGGCTTTGTCAAGATAATAATGACTTCCGTCAAAATGCCCACAAAATGTTGGATTTCTTCCGCCTTCTTGGCTATCTTGACAAAGTTTTGTCTACAGCTCTTTACCGATGTCAGTCTATCAGTCGTGCCGAGTCTGTCTCCTCCAGGCCTAAACCAAGAAATAATATGCTGATCCTTTCACTAACCTACCATCCCCATAATACTGCTGCCAAGAATATCCTCCTAAGGCACCTATCAATCCTCCAGACAGACCCGATCACTCGCAATATCTTTTCAGAGGCCCCCCTTGTGACTTACAGGCGGTATCGTAACATCAGGGATGTGCTGGTCCATAGCAGTCTACCCCAACCTCATAAGTCTCTTCTTGGCACGATGGCTTGTATTCGATCACATTGTAAGACCTGCCCAAATGTACTTCAAACCCAGAGTCTGGCATTCTCTAAGACCACTTTCCACATCCGTGAGGGTTTCTCATGCACGAGTCGCAACGTTATCTATGTGATCATCTGCACACGTTGTCACATGAGATATATTGGAGAAACAGGTCTATGTCCTGCTGTCACATTTAGACAACACCTATCTGATATCAACAGTGGTGCCCAGAAACCGGTATCCATACACTTTAACAGTTCTGACCACTGTGGTGTGGTGGACATACAGGTCACGGCGCTCAAATTGTGCACATCTCACGAACGTGATTCGTAAGACATTGGAAAACTGCCTCATCTTCCAGTTAGGTTTGCTTTCCCCTCATGGTCTCAATGTTCAACATAGTTTCATTTAACTTAAAACCTCACCTCCCCCTTTTCCATGCCCGCAATTGTATAGCCCACTAATAAAACGTGGTAGCATATCCTTTACAAGACATCACAATCAACCCCAACATTACTTTTGCCGGTTGTGATTTCTTGGCAAGTTTGCGTCCGTGGCTTTTCAATGCTTTCTGAGCGACTGGCACTCATGCCATTCTATGCAAACCAACACAGGGTGAATTGCATTTCTAGCGCCTGCAGCTGTGTTCCTATGTGGGATGCAGAATTGCGAACCACACCTTCGCCACGAGCTGGCTATAGTTCACTGCCAATCCGCTTTTTACTGTTCACTCACTTGGGCAGTGATAGTAGAAGTATGGTACTACCCGAGCATTTCTATATGAAGGTGTGTCAGGAGGAGTACTGTACTACCTGAGCATTTCTACATGAAGGTGTGTCAGTAGAAGTATGGTACTACTGGCAACATCCTCTAAAGGATATACAACATTGTCAGTAGAAGTACGGTACTACCTGGAGCATTTCTACACGAAGGTGTGTCAGTAGAAGTACGGTACTACCCGAGCATTTCTACATTAAGATGTGTCAGAAGAAGTATGGTACTACCGGATTATTTCTACACGAAGGTGTGTCAGTAAAAGTACGGTACTACCAGAGCATTTCTACATGAAGGTGTGGCAGGAGTATTACAAGTCTGCAGTTTCCTAGACATGTAACATTGTCAGGAGAAGTACAGTATTACCTGAGCACTTCTACATGAAGGTGTGGCAGGAGTATCACTAGTCTAACCTGAGCATTTCTACATGAAGGTGTGGCAGGAACAGTACAGTATTACTTGAGCATTTCTACATGAAGGTGTGGCAGGAACAGTACAGTATTACTTGAGCATTTCTACATGAAGGTGTGGCAGGAACAGTACAGTATTACTTGAGCATTTCTACATGAAGGTGTGGCAGGAACAGTACAGTATTACTTGAGCATTTCTACATGAAGGTGTGGCAGGAACAGTACAGTATTACTTGAGCATTTCTACATGAAGGTGTGGCAGGAACTGTACAGTATTACCTGAACATTTCTACATGAAGGTGTGGCAGTAGTATAACTAGTCTGCAGTTTCCTAGAGGACTGGCTATTCTCCTTTTCTAAAGGCAGTGCCTTTCCTGTGCTCTCTATCACTCTTCTATCTTGAAACCTTCTTATATTCCTTAGTGTGAACCTTCAAGGCCAGTGTGGTCCGTTGTACCTAGGAATCTTACAAGCCATGTCTGGCTTTCCATGAGTAGTTGGCAACTCCTATTTGGAGAGATCTGTCTCTCCAACAAGTCAAGTGTGGGGTAATACTGCTCTACATTCCAACAGTGTCAGAGACTGTGTGATGTATTTCAGCCAACATATGATTTACCCATTCACATTACATGTGATATACTTCTACAATGTGCACCTAGCCACATGCTGGGAAATATGCCAGGCAATAAATCAAGTGTTTACATTACAATGTTTCTATATCTATGCTATAGTGATATCTGGCAGAATGTGACACAGAGATACAGAAAATAAGTGCAGTATTAACAATTTTTGTTTACAAGAATGAGCAAGTTAAAAAAAACAACAGAAAACTGTGTAATGAAACGTGGTGTGTGACCTGTTCTGCCTGTATGGATATCAATGTTGGACCATGAATACAGAAATGTTGAGGACACTGGAGGCAATGAAGATGTGGAGTTGGAGATATATACTGAGAACACTGTGAACAGAGAATGAAACAATGCTGAGGTGTGGAGTGATGCAAGTCTTACAAGATCTTAACAAAACCAGAAGGCAAAGATAAATGTAATGTTTGAGGCATGCCAACAACAGAGGCGGAATAGAGACATTAGCTACATGAGGGAAAATACTAGGCAAGAGAGGCAAAGGGAGACAGGGCAGATATGGAAAGCTTAAACAAGTGAACAACAAATAATTATATCAGCAACATCAACTTCAGGGAAATATCAGAGGACAGAGAGGGTTTGAGAGTCACGGTGACCAATGTCTGCTCCAGACCTGGCATCCAAAGAGCTAACAAACTATCTGTCACACACACATGAACTAACAGATAATCCACTACACACATGTGGACTAACATATAATCTGCCACACACACATGAACTAACAGATAATCCACTGTACATGCATGAACTAACAGATAATCCACTGTACACATATTAACTAACATATAGTCCAATACACACACATGAACTAACAGATAATCCAATACATACACATGAGCTAACAGATAATCCACTGTACACACATGAACTAACATATAATCTGCCACACACACACAATCAATCAATCAATCAGGTGCCATCTCCGCAATGAAGGTTGGCCGCAATGGATCTCCAACACTGTCTGTCTCTTGCCTTGACTGTACATTCTGTCAGGCTGATGTTCATCCATCTCTTGATGTTATCCTCCCACTTGTATCGTTGTCTACCTCTTGCTCGCTTGCACACACACATGAACAAACAGATAATCCACTCTACACATATGTGAACTAAGAGATAATCCACTATACACACATAAACTAACAGATAATCTGCCACACACCTGTGAACTAACAGATAATCTGTCACATAAATGTGAACTAACAGATTATCAACTACACATACATGAACTAATAAATAATCTGCGACACACACGTGAAATAACCAAAAATCCACTATACACAGGTGAACATTTCACTGCCATAAACATGTGATAATCTGTCACACAATGTAAACTAACAAATATTCCACTACACACGTGTGAACAAATCACTGCCACACACATGTGAACAAATCGCTGCCACCAACATGTGAACAAATCACTGCCATACACATGTGAACTAATAGATAATCTGTCACACAATGTAAACTAATATTCCACTACACACGTGTGAACAAATCACTGCCACACACATGTGAACAAATCACTGCCACACACATGTGAACAAATTGCTGCCACACACATGTGAACAAATTGCTGCCACTAACACGTGAACAAATCACTGCCACCAACATGTGAACTAATAGATAATCTGTCACACAATGTAAACTAACAAATATTCCACTACACATGTGTGAACAAATCACTGCCACCAACATGTGAACTAATAGATAATCTGTCACACAATGTGAACTAACAAATATTCCCCTACACACGTGTGAACAAATTACTGCCACACACATGTGAACAAATCACTGCCACACACATGTGAACTAACTGATAATTTGCCACATACATGTTAACTAACAAATATTCCACTACACACATGTGAACAAATCACTGCCCCACACATGTGAACAAATCACTGCCCCACACATGTGAACTAATAGATAATCTGTCACACAATGTAAACTAACAAATATTCCCCTACACACGTGTGAACAAATTACTGCCACACACATGTGAACAAATCACTGCCACACACATGTGAACTAACTGATAATTTGCCACATAGATGTTAACTAACAAATATTCCACTACACACATGTGAACAAATCACTGCCCCACACATGTGAACAAATCACTGCCACACACATGTGAACAAATCACTGCCACACACATGTGAACTAACAAATAAGTTGCCAAACACATGTGTGCTAGCAACTATAGTGCGTTAACAAATGTTTTCCACCATATAAAACTCCATAACTCAGTAACCAGCTGAGGGAAGATGAAGAGATTTAGCATATAACCTTATCATTATGTACACCCAACATTGTGCAAACGGCTTCGGGCGGAAGAGCGCAATTGGGAGGGTACAAGCCTTACCCTGGTGCGAGGAAATGCAAGCTAAAGACAAAATGTCATGGCAGGGCAGACCAGGCCCTAAGCCTTGGTTGGCGACTGGTCTAGGATCGAAGCTCCGACAGGCGGACAGTTAGAGCATTGCTTTGCTGATCCGGCAGCTTCTGCAGCTTGTCTTGTTCCAGATGTAGGGGTGTTACCTTTCCTCTGGAGTAAACTAGGCAGGCCGAGAGAGGGATCATGCTGCATGGGCAACACATGATCTCTATATTTTAGCCCAGGCTTTGTGCTATGGAGAGGCAATAACTGGTGGAAATGACCACGTGTTCACATGCACCCACTGTGAATGGACATTTACAGCGCAAATTGGCCTTATCAGTCACACTCGCTACCGCCATAGTTAAAAGTTATTATGCCTTTTTAAAGCACAAACTATCCTCTGTCAAGACGGCAAGGTGCCAATGATGTACACCCAACAGTAAAAATTTTGTTCTGGAGATTGTACAGCAGATCTCACTGTTTGATTATATGCAAAATATAATTTACGGGTCAAAGATGAAGTGCATATTATGAAATAAATTAATCTTCACACAGAAACATCAGTGTTCAATAATGGATATTCTCTATGGTGAACAGGAATTTCCTTATGATAAGCATGTCACACAGTGGAACGGAAGTGTTCGGAGGTTAATGTAAAACAAAAGTTTTTTAGCATGAATTCAATAAATGTTCACCAAAACAACAAAGAAATGACGCTGTCCATGATTTCAGTTGCCTTTGGACCTATCAAAGACATATTACATGGGAGGGAGTAAATATAAGATGGCAGCAAAAAATTCATAACAATGCAACAAATACTTTCCAACAAAAAAAACTGAACATGAATGAGGGCAAACATTTGTGAATGCTGTATAGCTATTTGGTGTCACAGAATCTAAGAACTCACCTAATCTTGTGAACAGCTTCTTGGCAACTTGAAGTAGAGCCTAAATAGAATAGAAGACATTATGGAAGCTAGATAATGGAAAGACAACATAACTTGCAACCCACACATCCAAACAAAAGTAAATCAAAGAAACTGAACGTCAGACCATAAACTAGCCATAATAACAGTGTGAATCTTAATGACAAGACAAGATGAGAATACATGTGTTTGGTTCTTTCACTGATTTTGATAAGTGTGAATGTTAATCACACACAAAAGTTAAAGATACCTGCTTTTGGTTCTTCAACTGGTTATGATAAGAGTGTGAATGTTAATGACAAGACAAGATGAGAATACCTGCGTTTGGTTCTTCAACTTGCGCTCATTCTGAAAGGCCAAGGTACTAGTGAGAATTGTTGCTGTATATCTGAAGCATTCGTGGATTATCTCAACATCTGCTTCATTGAACCTGTAAACATACAAACAGTTACACAGGATAATAAACACAGTTACACATGGAGAGTATCTGCATACAAACAGTTACACTTAGAGAACACATGCATACAAACATAGTTACACTTAGAGAACACATACATAAAACCACAGTTACACTTAAACATTACATACATACAAACATAGTTACACTTAGAGAACACACACACACAAACACAGTTACACTTAGAGAACACATACATACAAACATAGTTACATATGGAGAATATCTACACACAAAAAGTTACTCATGGAGAATATCTACACACAAACACTGTTACACCTGGAGAATATCTACACACAAACACTGTTACACCTGGAGAATATCTACACACAAACACTGTTACACCTGGAGAATATCTACACACAAACATTCAAAAATGGAGAATATCTACACACAAATACTGTTACACAAGGAGAATATCTACACATAAACATTGTTCAACATGGAGAATATCTACATACAAATACCATTACACATGGAGAATATCTACACAAAAACACTGTTACACGTATAGAATATCTACACACAAACAGTTATACATAGAGAATATCTACACATAAAAACCGTTACACATAGAAAATATCTACACACAAAAACAGTTACACATGGAGAAAATCTACATACAAACAGTTATTCATGGAGAATATCTACATACAAACAGTTACTCATGAAGAATACCTACATACAAACGCAGTTGCACATGGCGAATATCTAATCAAAAACAGTGTTACACATGGAGAATATCTATTGTGTTGTTCGTCCATCAAGAATGATGATGACCATTTATTTTATCCAATGGGATTGAAAGCATGGGGCCGTGAGTTCTAAGATGACTGATAAGGTCTATTTTGGCTTGAAATGTTCTTTGACAATGTGGGCAAAGAATGCTTGACATTCCAGGAGGAGGATCTCCTGCAGTGATTTTTCTGTCCAGCTTTTTCTCGACAGCTCTTGCAGTCCTGGTTACTTCACAAGTCACTACCCCTTGCGTAATGATGTACGCCACGAATTTCGGTCTTTAGCAGCAGTCTCCCAGGTGTCAAGATGAATTCCAAAATATTTCAGTGAGATTTTTAAAGCGTTTCCTCTGGCCGCCTTGGGGGCGTTTACCACAATGCAGCTCGCAGTAGAAAATTCATTTAGGAAGCCCGTGATTTGGCATATGAGTTAAGTGACCAGCCCAGCGAATCTAATTCTTCATTAGTAGGGTGTGAATACTAGGCATGGACGCTCTTACTAGAACTTCAGTGTCTGGGATCTTGTCTTGCCATTTAATCTTCAATAGCTTCCTAAGGCAGACTGTGCAGAAGTGGTTTAAATTCCTAGCGTGTTGCTGATAAACAGTCCAGGTTTCACAAGCATATAACAGTGTGGATATTACAACTGCTTTGTAGACTTTCAGCTTTGTTTGCAGGCTTATTTCATTTCTGTCCCACACATTCTTGTACAGTCTGCCAAAGACCGCGCTGGCCTGGGAGATTCTTGCATTCACTTCATCATCAATTGTGGCAGCTTGTGACACAGTGCTGGTACATAACTACAGTTTTTTCCAAGTTGATATTGAACCCAAAGTTGGCACAGGCATGTGAGAAAGCTGAAACATTATGTTGCATGTCCGCCTCTGAGTTGGCGTATAGAGCGCAATCATCAGCAAACAGGACCTCTCTGACGGTGTTGCTGCTAGTTTTAGTTTTAGCTTTCAGCCTTCTGAGATTGAACAGCTTTCCATCCATGCAGTAGTTGATGTCTATTCTTCTTCTTCTTCTTCTTTGCATTCAATCTGGAGTGTTTTTTCAGATGTGATTGTGGTGTGTCTCGTTATGCACCCTTGGGTCGAAACCCTTAGGCCAACACATCCGACTTTTAGCGTGCAAATTTTGACCACGTTAGAATACCTGGGAGACTCACTTTTGTGGTACCGTCCACATCCTAGCTGGTAAAGTTGGAACGGTCGAAGACTTCACGGTCATCCCTCAAAGGAAGGTAGGGACAGTCCATGGCATTTTCCGTCATCCAGGGTGGCTTCCATAATTGCAGAGCCGACACATAGTGCCCTGGTGCTGGGCTCACCGAGGGAATCATCACGTCCTGCTCATGGCTGCTTTAATTCCTCACTTCAATATATTGGGCATTTCGTCCGCCCCGTGCCATTCCCGCACAAACCAGACAGGTCTGCAGACGATATCCACTCAGCGAGATTTCGATTCGGACATGTGCTTGTCGTTGTGCCCGTCAGAGCTGTTCCAGGCATGACGGACTTTCGGAAAACTACCCAGTCAGAGCTGTTCCGAACAAGAGCGGCATTCGGAAACTAGGTAGTCAGAGTTGTTCCTAGCACAAGAGACATTTGGACGAGACATTTCACTCGGACGTAAATGCGTAGTGCTAATTTTTATTTTGCCACCCGTAGGACGGCACTTCCGACTTCGGTGGGCATTTTTAATGAGTTTAGCCTTCCTCGGGTTTCGAGGTACGTTAGACTTATTCTTGTGATGTCGCCCACATCTCAGCTGGTTAAGATAGAGTTGTCAAAGACATCACGATCAACCCTCAAGGGAAGGCAGGGGCATACCATGGGCGTACCTTGCTATCCAAGGAGGCTTCCATTATTGCAGAGCCGGCACATACTGCTCTGAGACTGGGCTCACCCAAGGAATTGCCACGTCCTGCTCATGGCTGCTGTGATTCCTCACTTCCATGTATTGGGCATTTCACTTGCCACTGGTTGCTCAAGCACAAACCAGGAACGGACAGTCTGCGGACGACATCCACTAGGTAAGCTTAAGCTTCAGACTTCAGACCATGCAATGGATTCGCTAGCCAAGCGTTCCATTTCGTGTTATTGAGACGTTTATCTACCTTTGACTACACTCCATGTGAGCATAAATACAGAAATTTTTTGTAACCATTTCATGCGACTGAGGCGCTTTTTTAACTTTAGTACTCGCTCACGAGGTAGCTACATGTGCTGCCGGCTCAGCACCTTACCTCCGTGGATCAGTGAGCGAAAAACGGCCAGGCCCTCTCATCCGGGGATCCCTCATATCCCCCAGCTGAGAACCTTCGAAACAAGTATCTGAGCTAAGCATGTAGCGTGCTCAGCATCTCACCTCCATTTTTCGGTAGGTTTGTATCGGCCCGGCTCTCAGGTCCGAGGATTAATGGCTTAGAGGCATTCAGCCTTAACCCTCAGCTGAGAGCCTTAGTGCTTGTGTCCGGACCAAGAACTTCTGCCTTCGTGCACTTGATTTAAACTTTTGACTGCTATCCTCAGTCTACCTGCAGAGCAGCAGGTTGTGTCTCGCTTAGTCAGGCCCCTATCCCATAAGCTGTCCGATATGTAGTTTTCATCCATCGACATAGCACATGGGGTCAATGGGACACGCAAGCTCCCCCACCACGGTAAGGTGGAGACACTATCAGGGGAGTGATGTCTATTCCAATGTCATTGTTCTCTAAGGCATTCGTCAGCATAGCTGAAAACATGAAGCTGATCGGTGTTGGTGCCAGGACACATCGTTGCTCCACTCCATTGGTGACAGGAAAGGGCTCAGACAGTTCACCCTTTTCCTGTACTCTTGCCTGCATACTATTATGAAATAGCCGCACTATTTGGACAAACTTTCGTGGACAGCTATATAATCTTCCACAGTCCTTCTCTGCTGACTGTATCAAAAGCCTTGGTAAGGTCAATGAAAGTGGAGAACATTTCGCAGTTCTGTTCCTGACATTTCTCTTGCAGCTGCTTTGCAGCAAAAATTATGTCAACAGTTCCTCGTTCTTTTCTGAAGCCACACTGACTCTCAGGAAGAAGACTTTGGTCGAGATGGGCTGTGAGGCGATTGAGAAGAATTCTGGTGAGTATCTTCCCTACAATTGAGAGCAAGGAGATGCCTCGGTGGTTGTCACAGGTTTGGCGGTTTCCTTTACGTTTAGGTGGACTATCGCCGCATCCTTGAAATCTTGTGGCATGGTCTCGTTCATCCATATGTTTGTAAAGACTTGGTGAAGCTGCTCTATTAGGACCATCCCACCTGCCTTGTATATCTCTGCTGGGATGGAGTAAAGTTGGATGAAGAATGTCTTGAGCGATTAATTGGATCAAAGTCTCTGTGGCAAAGTGTGGCGAAAGTGGACTTTTTATTGGATTAAAGTGAGGAAGAGTTGCACAATTCATCGACTTCACTCTCTCGCATGAGTCCATCTGAGTCCAGTACAAGTCAAGACAACTGGAGACGAATACAGGTGCAGTGGATGACCAGGGTGCTCTATGTGCTTGGCAGTGCTCATTGCATTCCACAACGCTTTGCAGGTAAACGCCATCTTGCCCGTTGAATCAACAATGATTTCTTCTGCGCAGTCTGCTGAGTTCTGTCTTCACATGCTGGGTAGGCATACCCTAGTTCACCGATTTGTTTGACACCAGATCGGCTACCCACGCCTGGTTTAGCCGCCAGCCTGTCACAGCTGTTGGCCGAGGGTGGCCGCTATCGCATGTTGACAGCTACTAGTAGCCACAGGTGTGAGCTGGATGTCAGGCTTGGACCAGTGGGGGATGTGCCCTGAAAAGAGCTTGACAGTCATCCTTACCAAAGGACCAAAGGTACTACCAATGCCTGACACCCCATACCCCCAATCTACACACACTGTTACACATGGAGCATATCTACACATAAACACTGTTACACATGGATAATATCTACACACAAGCACTGTTAAACATAGAGAATATCTACATACAAACACAGTTACACATAGAGAATAACTACACACAAACACTGTTACACATGGAGAATATCTACACACAAACACAGTTACACATGGAGAATATCTACACACAAACACTGTTACACATGGAGAATATATACATACAAACACTGTTACACATGGAGAATATCTACACACAAACACTGTTACACATGGATAATATCTACACACAAATACTATTACACATGGAGAATATCTATACACAAACACTGTTATACATGAAGAATATCTACACACAAACACAGTTACACATGAAGAATATCTATACACAAACACTGTTACACATGGAGAATATCTACACACAAACACAGTTACACATGGAGAATATCTACACACAAACACTGTTACACATGGATAATATCTACACACAAATACTATTACACATGGAGAATATCTATACACAAACACTGTTACACATGGAGAATATCTACACATAAACACTGTTACACATGGAGAATATCTACACATAAACACTGTTACACATGGATAATATCTACACACAAATACTATTACACATGGAGAATATCTATACACAAACACTGTTATACATGAAGAATATCTACACACAAACACTGTTACACATGGATAATATCTACACACAAACACTGTTACACATGGAGAATATCTACACACAAACAGTTACACATAGAATATCCACACACACAAAACATTTACGTGTAGAATATTTGCACACAAACACTTACACATAGAGAATATCTACACAGACAAACAGTTACACATTGAGAATATTTACACATTGAGAATATTTACACACAAACAGTTACACAGAGAATATCTACACACAAACAGTTACAGAGAGAATATCTACACACACAAAAAAAACAGTTACACGTAGAAAACATCTATGCACAAACACTGTTATATATGGAGAATATCAACATACAGTTACTCGTGAAGAATACCTAAACAAAGATACAGTTACTCGTGAAGAATACCTAAACATAAACACAATTACACTTACAGAATATCTACACACAAACACAATTATACTTAGAGAATATCTACATATAAAAAGTTATGGAGAATATCTACATACAAACAGTTACAGAGAATATCTACACACAAACATAATTATATTTAGAGAATATCTACACACAAACATAATTAAACTTAGAGAATATCTACACACAAATGCAATTACACTTAAAGAATATCTACATAAAAACACAATTACACTTAGAGAATATCTACATATGAACAGTTACTCACAGAGAATATCTACATACAAACAGTTATCATGAAGAATATCCACATACAAACAGTTATCATGGAGAATATCTACATACAAACAGTTACAGAGAATATCTACATACAAACAGTTACGGAGAATATCTACACACAGACATAATTAACCTTAGAGAATATCTACACACAAATGCAATTACACTTAAAGAATGTCTACACACAAACACAATTACACTTAGAGAATATCTACATGCAAACACAATTACACTTATAGAATATCTACATAGTTACTCACAGAGAATATCTACACATAAACACAATTACACTTAGAAAATATCTCTTTCTCTCCACACACACACACGCATCTACCCTTCTCACCCACCCACACCCACACACACACACACACAAAATTACACTTAGAGAATATCTACATACAAACACAATTAAACTTAGAGAATATCAACATACAGACAGTAACGGAGAACGTCTACATACAAACATAATTACTCTAGAGAATATATAACTACAAACACAATTACACTTAATATCTACATACAAACACAGTTACACTTAGAGAATATCTACATACAAACAGTTAGCAATGAAGAATATCTACATTCAAACACAATTACACTACAGAATATCTACATACAAACACAATTACATTTAGAGAATATCTACATACAAATACAGTTACACAGAGAATATCTACATACAAACACAATAACACTAGAGAATATCTACATACAAACACAATTACACTTAGAAAATATCTACATACAAACATAGAAAATATCTACATACAAACACACTTACACTTAGAGAATATGTAAATAAAAACAATTACACTTAGAGAATATCTACATACAAGCACAATTACACTTAGAGAATATCTACATACATTTATTAATTCATTCATTCAGTAGCATGTCATTTGCAGAACCTCGCTCCCATAACAACCTTCCGGAAAACCTCTTGATCATAAGAAAGATGTCCCGCATCCGATACACCCATTTGGAGATCATCCGCTACATCCTGCACCCATCTTCTCTTTGGTCTTCCTCTTCCTCTCTTCCCAGGCATATACCCCTCCATTATTGTTCTCTCCAAACTTTCATGACGTTTCAATTGACCAAAATATTTCAATTTTCTTTGTTTTATCATCTTTAATAGCCAACCTTCTTCAATATTCAGCTCTTAAAGTATGGATGCATTTGTTCTTTTCTTTACCCAAGATATTCTTAGAACTTGTCTATAATATTTATATTCAACTGCATTTATGCGCTGTTCAGTTTGTTTAGTAAGTGTCCAGGTCTCACAGGCGTTTGTTGCCATGGGAAAGATGCATGCTCTTAAAAATCTAATTTTTGTAGTTCTGTCATGCCCCACTCCATAATTTATTCAGTTGTTTTAGTCTCTGAAGAGCAATTGATAGTCGTCGTTTAATTTCTTTCATTGTGTCACCATTGTTGGTAATCAAAGACCGAAGTAATCAATTATACTTAGACAATATCTACATACAATCACATTTACACAGAGAATATCCACATGCCAACACAGTTACACTAGAGAATATCTACAATTAAACACAATTACACTTCGAGAATATCTACATACAAACACAACACTTCGAGAATATGTAAATAAAAACACAATTAAACTTAGAGAATATCTACATACAAACACAATTATACTTAGAGAATATCTACAAACACAATTACACTCAGAGAATATCTTCAAACCAACACAATTAAACAGAATATCTACATGCAAACACAATTACACTTAGAGAATATGTAAATAAAAACACAATTACACTTAGAGAATATCTACATACAAACAGAATTACACTTAGAGCATATCTACATACAAACACAATTACACTTAGAGAACATCTACATACACACACAGCTACACAGAGAATATCTCATACAAATACAATTACACTCATAGAATATCAACATACAAACACAATTACACTCAGAGAATATCTACATGCAATTACAGTTACACAGAGAATATCTACATACAAACACACTTACACAGAGAATATGTAAATAAAAACACAGTTGTACAGTGAATATCTACATACAATCAAAGTTACACATAGAATATCTACATACAAACACAATTACACTAGAGAATATCTACATACGAACACAGTTATACAGAAAATATCTATACAATTACACTCAGAGAATATCTACATACAAACACAGTTACACAGATAGAAAATCATCACAAGCAAACATAAGAGAACAAAGATGGGATGCTCTATGTCATAAACATCATCATCTTCTCAGACATCATCACAAGCAAACATAAGAGAACAAAGATGGAATGTTCTATGTCATAAACATCATCATCTTCTCAGACATCATCACAAGCAACCATAAGAGAACAAAGATGGAATGTTCTATGTCATAAACATCATCATCTTCTCAGACATCATCACAAGCAAACATAAGAGAGTAAAGATGGGAAGTACTGTTGCTGGTTCTGCTTGTTGACCATGCAGGCAAGAGCCAGTAACTGCTTGCTGTCGCTGACATACACAGGTACACATAGCAGGGAGCGAACGTGCTGCTTGGCGATCTTCTCCACTTCATGCTGTCTCTCCTGGGAACACAAATAGAACATCTCCTTGACAACCAACAGGACAACCAACAGGACAACCAACTGGACAACCAACAGGACAACCAACATGACAACAAACACATCAACAAATATGACAACCAACATAACAACAGGCACGACAACAAACTGGACAACCAACATGATAACAAACTGGACAACAAGCATGACAACATACTGGACAACAAACAAGACAACCAACATGATAACCAACATGACAACAAGCACGACAACAAGCACGACAGCAAACTGAACAACCAACATGACACCAAACTGGATGACCAACATCCAGTGTATCACAATACTGTGATATTTTGTCATAAAAATTTTTTTTTTTAATATTTACAAAAAACATATAATTTTTTTATATTAAAACATATAAGTGTTACAATACATGCTGTCATTGGTACAAGCTGTCAGTGGCACAAGCTGTCAGTGTTACAGGCTGTCTGTGGTACAGGCTGTCAGTGGTACAAGTTTCAGTGGTACAGTACAAGCTGTCAGTGTTACAAGCTGTCAGTGGTACAAGCTGTCAGTGGTACAAGCTGTCAGTGGTACAAGCTGTCAGTGGTGTAAGCTGTTAGTGTGTAATCAACATTTAGTGCAAAACAGACAATTTCTCACCTGTGGGATCTCTGCCAAGGTCAATGGTCGCTTTGTTTCTAGAGCTTGAGAGAAACAACTGGTAGAGCCCTGAGTATCAACAAAATGTAATCATAAAAACCAAATCAACAACTTCAGAGAAATTAATAATGGATTAACTCATAGCCATAACATACTTTTTTTCTTCTTCTTCTTTGTTCATCCAGAGTTTTTTCCCGGACGTGATTGCGTTGTGCCTGTTTACAGCAGAGCTGCGTTCTTGCACCGTTAGGCAGACACATCCGACTTCTGCAGGCATTTGTTGACCGGGTTAACCTTCCCGGGGCCATAACATACCAAACTAAAGAAGACTGTAACAATTAACTTATAGACATAATATAATAAGACTAAAGGAGACTGTAACAATGGATTAACTCATAGACATAACATAACAGACTAAAACAGACTGTAACAATGGATTAACTCATAGACTAAAAGAGACTGTAACAATGGAATAGCACATAGACATAACAGACTAAGTGACAATGTAAAAATAAGACAGCCATCATAGCAAGTGATCAATGTTGTGTTAACTAATAAGAGAGCCTGTGATGAGATGCCTCAGCGGCAGCAGAATGTATCTAATATTCTGCAAACAAAGGACACACCAAAAAAGAATAAATTTAAGAATAATACAATATTGTCAGTGTTTAAAAATCAGACGCCAAAAGCGCACCGTAAATAGTAGATCAAAGCACCAACGTCTGGTTTCTACATCTGAGAAATTTCAACTTTGGTATCCTGATCGAATGCCGAAATCTAGACTTAACATCGCAAGACAGGAGATAAAGCTAGTTATCTCCCTGGAAAGCTAGGATGCAACCGCAGATTGGAATGTAGGTATGACGAAATGCCCATTGCATCCAAGACACATGGAGAAGAGAAGAGTAAGTCATAATTGATTGACAGATGAAACCACATGAGGAAAGGAGAGGTGGGGTTAAAATAATTCAGGACTTAATATTCCCCGGTAACCCATCCAACGAGAAAAAGAGGAGGAGTTTAAACAAGAAGGCACATAAGTAATTATCCCACATGAAAAGAGGAGTGAAGACGAAAATCACGTCATGGATAATCAGAATATTTAAACTATGGGCATTGCCAACAAACCTCAGATGAGTGCATGATAACCTACAAGCGAAGCCAGAATTTCTGGTGAAATATCATTTCATTATGTTCAACATAAATAAGGAGTCTTGTGACAGAATTTCCTAGCTATACCAACAAAAGTGTTATCATATGTCTGCTGTTCTGAGGCGTGTTTAGTTTTCTATTTCTGTTTATTCTCCCAAACTTTACACTGGTGGATTTTCCTTGTACTTATTGCTCAAGCTCTAGCTTTTACGGTTTCACTGTGAACTTTGTTTTGTATTCTTCTTCTTTTGTGTGTTACTTTGTTTTCTGATTTGTTTGTATGTGATAATTTGGAAAATCCAACATTATCGAAAGCCACATGAGTGTGTGACCTATTCACATACAGAATAGACCTTTAGATTCATCCAGCACACACACTGGGGAGACTGACTACTTAGGAGAAATTCCTGAGACCAAAGTCTAGTGAGAGTGTCCAAATTAATGTTGATTATTTGGACCAGCACTTTGAATGCCTACCAAGACTGGTATGAAACCACTTGAAGAAGAAATGTCACCAGTTCACCTTGCCTGCCTGATCATGTCTGCATCAGGACAGACAAATGACTTAAGACACTTTTCATCAATACAGAAGCAGGGAAGACCTGTAATGTTTGACAGGAATGTGTGACTAAGCCCTTCCAACAGACAGTGAGAGAGGGAGAGTATGTGAGAGAGATAGAGAAGGAGAGAGTAAGTGGGGTGAACTTAGATGAGAAATACTCATCTATACTAGGGTTCTGTGAATCCATATAGGGAACTAGATATGTTTTACATGTTTGAATTATATATATTATATAGATCAGGAGATGATGGAGGATTAGGAGATGAATTATATGTTTATGTAACATACATGTATATTATGAAATATGTAGTCGTAGATACTACCCATCTCCATTTGTTTCATGTACCTGGGGTGTGAGTTTAGTTGGGTTTGGGATGTGTGTGTGGGAAATGGGTTGGTGGGTGGGAGATGCGTCTCATAACATGGTAATATGCATTGTTTATGTTTACAACATACTTTTGACAATGTTTTTTCCTATGTGAATGTATTATGCACTATTGATGAACGAAAGATGAGTGATTGGAAGGGCCGAATGTAAAACGGGCCTGTGTGCCTAATTTGTTACCCTTTGAAAATAAAGTCCGTTCATTTGTTCGTTTGTTCATTCCAGCTCTCTTAGGAGCATGAACAGTCAACAACCCACCCACATCAGGGAGTAACCGATCCTAGTGAAGGGACCAATTTGGACTTCTTCAAGCTGACAGCGCAACGCATCTCACTGGGGAGCATGACCTATGCCTTCTTCAGTTGAGTTATGTATAAAACAATTATATTATCATCACATGTACAAGAATTAAACACAGTGGGAGTTTGTTAAAACTCTTAGTTATTCCATTATTATGTCTATAAATGTTTGTGTAGCTTAAGTGAGTGCATACTTTCGTAAAACAGTTTTGGGGCTCAAAAATATAAAATAACAGGAGGAGACCAGTCAGGGAGGTACCTTGCCTATGCAGCCTTTAAGCAACAAGCTTATCCTGCATATCTTAATTCCTCTTTCTCACTCCTGTGGATATCAAGAACAGCTACAGCTATCTTTTCAACAGACCACTTCTTGGCTGTTTCTTTAGTATCTAGGGACCGTTTCTTAAATCAGTATAAAAGAGACACTTGTCTTGCAATTTCTCTATGGGATCTGGGTTAGTAATTAGTCACTTCTGACAAAGTTAAGGGATCTCAAACTGCATTCAGAACTAAACACCAGTAGGAGAAATAATGACTTTTGACAGAACCATCACAGCAAGTGTGAGACTGAGTTAACTAATAAGAGAGCTACCACAGTGAGTGTGTGACAGTATTAACTAATAAGTCAGCCATCATAGAGAGTATTCAACTTTGCGTTAACTAATAAGATGGCCATCATAGTGAGTGTGCGACTTTGTGTTAACTAATAAGAGAGCCATCATAGTGAGTGTGTGACTGTGTTAACTAAAAGAGAGCCATCATAGTGAGTGTGTGACTATGTGTTAACTAATAAGAGAGCCATCATAGTGAGTGTGTGACTGTGGTAACTAAAAGAGAGCCATCATAGTGAGGGTGCAACTTTGTGTTAACTAATAAGAGAGGCACCATAGTGAGTGTGTGACTGTGTTAACTAATAAGAGAGCCACCATAGCGAGTGTGTAAATTTATGTTAACTAATAAGAGATCCATCATATCAAGTGTACAACTTTGTGTTAACTAATAAGAGAGGCATCATAGTGAGTGTGTGACTGTGTTAACTAATAAGAGAGCCATCATAGTGAGTGTGTGACTGTGTTAACTAATAAGAGAGCCAACATAGTGAGTGTGTGGCTGTGTTAACTAATAAGAGAGCCATCATAGTGAGTGTGTGACTGTGTTAACTAATAAGAGAGCCATCATAGTGAGTGTGTGACTGTGTTAACTAATAAGAGAGCCATCATAGTGAGTGTGTAACTTTATGTTAACTAATAAGAGAGCCATCATAGTGAGTGTGTGACTGTGTTAACTAATAAGAGAGCCACCATAGCGAGTGTGTAACTTTATGTTAACTAATAAGAGATCCATCATATCAAGTGTACAACTTTGTGTTAACTAATAAGAGAACAATCAACTCGAGTCAATGATGTTTTGATAACTAATAAGAGAATAGAGAACAATCATAGCGAGTGTGTGACTTAATGTTAACTAACGACAGAACAATCATAGCGAGTGTATAACTTTTTGTTGATAAATGGGAGAACAATCAACTCGAGTCTCATGATGTTTTGATTAATAAGAGAATAGAGAACAATCAAAGCCAGTGTGCAATTTTGTGTTAGCTAATGGGAGAACAATCATTGTGAGTGTGCAACTTTGTGTTAACTAATGGGAGAACAATCATAGCGAATGTGCAACTTTGTGGTAACTAATGGGAGAACAATCAAAGCAAGTGTGCAACAATGTGTTAACTAATGGGAGAACAATCATAGTGAGACTCATAAAATTTTGATAACTAATAAAAGAACAGAGAACAATCATAGCGAGTCTTGGATGTTTTGATTAATAAGAGAATAAAGACAATCAAAGCGAGTGTGCAACTTTGTGTTAACTAATGGGAGAACAATGATAGCGATTGTGCAACTTTGTGTTAACTAATGGGAGAACAATCAAAGTGAGTGTACAACTTTGTGTTAACTAATGGGAGAACAATCAGAGCGAGTCTCATGAAGTTTTGATTAATAAGAGAATAGATAACAATCATAGCATGTCTCATGATGTTTTGATAACTAATAAAAGAACACAGAACAATCATAGCGAGTCTCATGACATTTTGATTAATAAGAAAATACAGAACAATCATTGCAAGTGTACAACTCTGTGTTAACTAATGGGAGAACAATCATAGCGAGACTCATAATATTTTGATAACTAATAAAAAAAACAGAGAACAATCATAGCGATTGCAACTGCTCCAACATAATAAGGGAAGAAATACAAACTAGAATCAATTCTGGAAATAAGATATACTATGCACTACAACATCTACTAAAATCAAAGGCGCTATCTCGTAACACCAAGATCACAATATACAAAACACTGATCAGACCAGTTGTGCTGTATGGCTCTGAAACCTGGAGTACAACGAAAGGAGACGAAGCCTTGCTACAAACCTTTGAGAACAAAGTTTTAAGACGCATCTTTGGACCCATTAGGGATACACAAAGTGGAGAGTGGAAAAGAAGAAGTAACAAAGACATTTATGATCTGTTTAAGTCCCCCCTAATCACTGGTATCATGAAGGCTAATAGACTACAATGGCTGGGGCATATAGAAAGAATGGAAGATAATAGGGAAACAAAACTCGCTTACACTCAGGAAATAAATGACCGTAGACCCCGAGATAGACCAAGAAGATGGTGGAGAGATAATATATATACAGACCTACAAGCACTTTGAATCAACGACTGGCAAGAGAAGGTCAACCAGAGAGACGAATGGAGACGGATAGTATCTGCAGCACAGAACCTCAATGGCTCGGAACGCTGAAGAAGAAGAAGATATCCTTTACAGGACATTGCTGTCAACACCAGAATTTTACCACTGTTGTTGATTTCTTGGCAAGATTACGCTCAGTAGTTTGCCATTGCTTTCTGAGAGGCCAGATAACATATCCCACAAGTCACCAATGTGGCGAGAACTGCTACCGATTCTCGCGTGCTACGTTACCCTCTGAAATGAGAGTTGTGTTTGCTACACTAAGTGAGAGTTGTGTATTACCTCTACAACACCGAAGTAAGAGTTGTGTTTTACCCCTACAACACTGAAGTGAGAGTTGTGTTTCACCCCTACAACACTGAAGTGAGAGTTGTGTTTGCTACACTAAGTGAGAGTTGTGTATTACCTCTTCAACACCGAAGTAAGAGTTGTGTTTCACCCCTACAACACTGAAGTGAGAGTTGTGTTTGGCCTCTACAACACTGAAGTGTGAGTTGTGTTTCCTAGACTGAAGTGAGAATTATGTTTTACCCCTACAACACTGAAGTGAAAGTTGTGTTTGCTACACTAAGTGAGAGTTGTGTATTACCTCTTCAACACCGAAGTAAGAGTTGTGTTTCACCCCTACAACACTGAAGTGAGAATTGTGTTTTACCCCTACAACACTGAAGTGAGAGTTGTGTTTGCTACACTGAAGTGAGAGTTGGTGTTTGCTACACTGAAGACATTTCTTTCATGATGTCAACAACAAAATCAAACTTACAGCGAACCTGACCTCCTCCTGAAGAATGCAATCACCAACGGCCTGAAACATGAAACTGAAGATGTGAACTAAGACACATGAAACAATTACACAATGAATGTTGATAAGACTCTCTACAGTCAATTCCAAACTCGTGGCTTGCAGAACTGTGGAAATGAACCTCCGGTACCCAATGTGGGGGATAGGCATTTAAACGGTTAAGGCCTCTGGAGTGTTTATGCTTGTGGCTACCGTTTGCATTTGCATTTTCCTCAAGTTTGACTGGAAGTGTATGGTTCCATCGCCCTGCTACTGAGTTGAGTGTGTGGCGTGACACTGTGAGCTGTGAATTTCGTGTGAAATGCTGTTACATCTGTCGGCGGTTGTTTGTAGTGTGAACTGCATGTTTGGAATAATGGCGGTCGGCTTGTGGCAGAACTGACTGGATTGCCTTCTGCAGTAATGTGTGGCTGCTGGTTTTCTAGTGACTGCCGCTTCCATCGACGATGATAGAGGACTTTTTTTGGGGCATTCTGGTGAAGGCATTATGCACAGTATACCTGTGCAGGCTGTTCGCTTGTCAAGACTCCTGTTTGTTCCACTTTTCACATGGGGCAGTGAGGAGCATTTTGTGTGATATTCACTGGCACAGAAATGGAGCATAATGGGGACGACCTGTTGCCGTGAAGTTGGAACCGTGACTAATGACTAAAACTGTGAAAATACTGCAGAGCTCATGAAGTCAAATGACTTTGTGTGAGAATTCAAGATGGGCAGCGCGACTGGTACTGTAGTATAAACACACTGGGACACTGGCGCTGCCCATATATCTCTATCTCTCACTCACACGTGTGCGCACTTGCATACATTCACCCACCCACCCATGCAGCATGAACTCTCTAGTCTGTTTATCCCTGCCTAGTTTACTCCAGAGGAAAGGTAACACCAATACTTCTGGAACAAGACAATCTGCAGAAGCTGCCAGATCAGCAAAGCAATGCTCTAACTGTCCGTCTGTCGGAGCTTCCATCCTAGACCAGTTGCCAACCAAGGCTTAGGGCCTGGTTTGCCTTGCCATGACATTTAGTCTTAAGGTTGCATTTACTCACACTAGAATAAGGTTTTTACCCTCCCAACTACACTCCTCTGCCCAAAGCCTTTGGTACAATGTGGGGTGTCAGATTTTGTGTGCGCCGCTCAACTTTCGGAACTAACAGAAAGCAGGTAGTACCGTCTACTGCCATATGGTAGCTCAGTCATATCTGACTAAGATCTGATAAATCATATATATTCACCTAAAATAAGTCAAAAATATAATACACTTTTTTTTCATGACATCCATATATATATATATATATATTAGGGACGTTCATTTGAAATCCGTTCCAATGGCTGTATTACAAAAGCATGAAAGAAACATTAACAGGTGTGGCAGAATTTAAAAAAACGTTTATTTTGAATTAATTATGCACAAAGGTTGGTCAGAAGAAGCCACCGTAGGCATTCAAGCAAGCATCCCATTGCTTAGGCAGGCCGCAAATACCATCCGCTAAAAAGGATTGTGGTTGCTCACTGAACCAATTGTTTACCGCATTCATTAAGTCTGCATCTGTGTGAAATATTTGCCCCTTGAGAGCTTTTTTTAGAGGTCTGAACAAATGAAAATCACATGGTGACAAATCAGGACTATAGGCTGGATGTTGCAGAATTTCCCACTTCTTCCTTGCTAATGCTTCCTGCACAATCTTTGCGACATGGGGATGAGCATTATCGTGCAACAAAATCACACCACGAGAAAACATCGTTGTTTATTCTTGATGGCTTTTTGTAGCTTGTCTAGTGTTTGCAAGTAGTGGGTAGAGTTGATGTTGAAACCAGGTTCTTTAAAGTCGGCCAACAATAGCCCTTCATGGTAAAAAAATGCGCTCAGCATAACCTTACCAGCGGAAACCTGTAACTTGAATTTTTTGGCTTTTGGTGATCCAGCATGCTTCCATTGCATGCTCTCTCTTTTGCTGCTCGGCTGAAAGTGGTGACACCATGATTCATCGCCTGCCACTATGCAAAAGAGAAATGCATCACCCTCCACACTGTAATGCAGCAAGTGGTTCAAACACCATGCCATGCGTTCCTCTTTTTGGTGGTCGGTCAACATCCGTGGTACCCGCTATGAACACACCTTCCGATATTGTAGTTTCTTACGAACGACCTTTTGAATTGTCCCAATTGACACATAAAATTCTTTTGCTAGCAAACATATGCTTCGACAAAGGTTCATCTGTACTGCAGTATCAATTTTGGCGATGGTTTTTTCTTTTGCAACAATATGCACTTGACCCGGTCGTCAAGAATCTGTCGTGAACTGACATCCTTTCCGAAACATTCATGCTCAGTCTGTCACTGTTGTCTTCGACGCACATTTGTTACCGTATGCTGCCTGCATTCTTCAGTGAATGTCCACTGGTCGACATCCTTCAAATGAAAGAAACTGAATTAACGCTCTTTGAGCTTCTTTGGATGGATTTTGGATCAACTCAGCCATTTTCTCAATGGACAGAAACAGAACCTATGCATCATGGGACGATAAGCACATGCTCTTTTATTCATTGGTCAGTACTTATCACATGACTGTGACATGATCATGTTCAACATACGCAATTACACGAACAGATTTCAAATGAACGCCCCTTATATATATATATATATATATATACTCACTCACTCTCACTCACTCACTCACTCACTCTCACTCACTCACGCATGCACTCACTCATACACTCACTCACGCACACTCTCTCTCTCTCACTCACTCACTCACTCACTCACTCACACTCACTCTCTCTCTCTCACTCACTCACTCTCTCTCACTCTCTCACTCACTCTCACTCACTCTCCCTCTCACTCACACTCACTCTCTCTCTCTCACTCACTCTCTCTCTCACACACACACAAACACACACTCTCTCTCTCTCTCTTACATATCCATCTACATCTATTTACATCTTTCAGTCACACACACACACACACACATTTACATATCCATCTACATGTATTTGCAGTATTCACACACACACACACATACACACTTACATATCTATCTACATCTATTTGTATCTCTCTTTCACTCACTCACTCTCTCTCTCTCTCTCTCTCTCTCTCTCTCACACACACACACACACACGCATGCCCGCCCACCCGCGTGCACGCATGCACACACGCACACATATCTACATCTATTTGCATTTCTCTTCCGCTCACATAAACACACACTTATACATATCCATCTACATCTTAGTGCATCTCTCTTTCTCACTCTCACTCACATAAACATAAACACACTCTCTCTCTCTTTCATAACTATCTGCAATGACATCTACAGAAAATTGAATTAGTTTTTGTGTCATTTAAGACCAGATGAATAGTTTCAAATGAGACAAAATAACTTTTGATGTGATTACAGATAATTCTGTACAACTTGTGTTGTGATTACGAGCAATATTATAACATATTATGTGATTATGGACAATGTTGTATAACTGATAGTGTGATTATAGGCAAGACTTTACATGTGATGTGTATTACAGACAAGACTGTATAATAGATGGTGTTATTACAGGCAAGACTGTATATCAGATGGTGTTACTACAGACAAGACTGTATAACAGATGGTGTGTTTACAGACAAGACTGTATAATAGATGGTGTGTTTACAGACAAAACTGTATAATAGATGGTGTTATTAAAGACAAGACTCATAATAGAAGGTGTGATTACAGACAAGACTGTATAACAGATAGTGTTATTACAGACACAATTGTATAATAGATGGTGTGATTACAGACAAGACTGTATAATAGAAGGTGTGATTACAGACAAGACTTATAAAAGATGGTGTTATTACAGACACAATTGTATAATAGATGGTGTGATTACAGACAAGACTGTATAATAGATGGTGTGATTACAGACAAGACTGTATAACAGATGGTGTGATTACAGACAAGACTGTATAATAGATGGTGTATTTACAGACAATACTGTATAATAGATGGTGTGATTACAGACAAGACTGTATAACAGATGGTGTTATTACAGACACGACTGTATAATAGATGGTGTGATTACAGACAAGACTGTATAATAGATGGTGTGATTACAGACAAGACTGTATAACAGATGGTGTTATTACAGATAAGACTGTATAATAGATGGTGTTATTACAGGCAAGACTGTATATCAGATGGTGTTACTACAGACAAGACTGTATAATAGATGGTGTGATTACAGCAAGACTGTATAATAGATGGTGGTTACATACAAGACTGTATAATAGATGGTGTTATTAAAGACAAGACTTGTTAGATGGTGTGATTACAGACAAGACTGTATAACATATGGTGTTATTACCGACAAGACTGTATAATAGATGGTGTGTTTGCAGACAATACTGTATAATAGATGGTGTTATTAAAGACAAGACTTATAATAGATGCTGTGATTACAGACAAGACTGTATAACAGATGGTGTTATTACAGACAAGACTGTATTATAGATGGTGTGATTACATACAAGACTGTATAAATAGATGGTGTGATTACAGACAAGACTGTATAATAGATGGTGTGATTACAGACAAGACTGTATAACAGATGGTGTTATTACAGACAAGACTGTATAACAGATGTTGTTATTACAGACAAGACTGTATAACAGATGTTGTGAATACAGATAAGATTTTATAACTGATGTGAATACAGACAAGATTATATAACTGAAGTCGTGAATACAGATAAGACTGTATAATAGATGGTGTGATTACAGAAAGATTGCATAACAGATTACAGATGATATGTCATCCGTAGAGAGCTAGTGCATTGTATAGAGTACCTGGCAAACCAAGATCTGTGTCTCCGGTACGAACAACAACAGGAAGCCACTCTCAGCTCTCGTCTGCTCCTGCAGCTGATAACACATCAAGGGCATTTCAAGGTCAGTAAATCTACTAAACAGACAACAGTGTTTACCTGACATGGAAATAAATATGAGGAAACTGTCACACATTTGCCTGGCATTGACATAAATATGAGGAAACTGTCACACGTTTGCCTGTGATTGACATAAATATAAGGAAACTATCACATGTTTGCCTAGCGTTTGTATAAATATGAGGAAACTGTCACATGATTGTCTGACATGGAAATAAATATGAGGAAACTGTCACATGATTGCTTGACATGAAAAGAAATGTGAGGAAACTGTCACACACGTCTGTCAGACATGGAAATAAATATTAGGAAACTATCACACGTTTACCTGACATTGGCATAAATATGAGGAAACTGTCACATGTTTGTCCGACATGGAAATAAATATGAGGAAACTGTCAAACATTTGCCTGACATGGAAAAACTATGAGGAAACTGTCTAACACGTTTGCCTGACATGGAAATAAATATTAGGAAACTATCATACGTTTACCTGACATTGGCATAAATATGAGGAAACTGTCACATGTTTGTCCGACATGGAAATAAATATGAGGAAACTGTCAAACATTTGCCTGACATGGAAAAACTATGAGGAAACTGTCTAACACGTTTGCCTGACATGGAAATAAATATGAATAAACTGTCACACGTTTGCCTGTCATTGACATAAATATGAGGAAACTATTACATGTTTGCCTAGCATTTGCATAAATATGAGGAAACTGTCACATGATTGTCTGATGGAAATAAATATGAGGAAACTGTCACACACGTCTGTCTGACATGGAAATAAATATGAGGAAACTGTCACACATTTGCCTGACATTGACATAACTATGAGGAAACTTTCACATGTTTGCATGACATGGAAATAAATATGAGGAAACAATCACACATTTGCCTGACATGGAAAAAATGAGGAAACTGTCTAACACGTTTGCCTGACATGGAAATAAATACAAGGAAACTGTCACACGTTTGCCTGTCATTGACATAAATATGAGGAAACTATCACATGTTTGCCTAGCATTTGCATAAATATGAGGAAACTGTCACATGATTGTCTGACATGGAAATAAATATGAGGCACTGTCACACATTTGCCTGACATTGACATAACTATGAGGAAACTTTCACATGTTTGCATGACATGGAAATAAATATGAGGAAACAATCACACATTTGCCTGACATGGAAAAAATGAGGAAACTGTCTAACACGTTTGCCTGACATGGAAATAAATACAAGGAAACTGTCACACGTTTGCCTGTCATTGACATAAATATGAGGAAACTATCACATGTTTGCCTAGCATTTGCATAAATATGAGGAAACTGTCACATGTTTGCATGACATGGAAATAAATATGAGGAAACTGTCACACGTTTGCCTGACATGAAAAGAAATGTGAGGAAACTGTCACATGATTGCCTGACATGGAAATAAATATGAGGAAACTGTCACACACGTCTGTCTGACATGGAAATAAATATTAGGAAACTATCACACGTTTGCATGACATTGACATAAATATGAGGAAACTGTCACATGTTTGTCCGACATGGAAATAAATATGAGGTAACTGTCAAACATTTGCCTGACATGGAAAAAATATGAGGAGACTGTCTAACATGTTTGCCTGACATGGAAATAAATATGAGGAAACTGTCACATGTTTTCCTAAGGACTAAATGAGTTTACATGAACTCAAGTGTTGACCAGTATACAGGACTAAATGAGTTTACACGAACTCAGGTGTTGATAAAAAAAAAGGCCAGATATTGACCTAAATGGATAGCATGATTTGCCCTTTCCTAACATTATTTAGGGGGGATTTTGCAGGCATAGTTTAAAACGTGGAAAGGGACATGGAATTATAAAGCACCACTGCGCCTGAGTTTTGTCATCTGATCACTTGACGATGTCCTGCCATCAGCTGCCAACATGGTCAAGGGGGGTAAATCCACTGACCTGTCATGTCCCCTCTGTAAAGGAAAAATCCAGGCACTAGAGCATGTGCTGTCTTCATGCAAAATAGCCCTTTGCCAGGGCTGATTCACATGGTGCCACAATAAAATACTCACTGTGCTGGCAGCCATGGTGGATGCAAGCAAACAGAGGGGCCACTGCCAGGTCAATGTGGATTTACTTGGTCAGAGCTGATTCACATGGTGCCACATGGCAGCCATGGTGGATGCAAGCAAACAGAGGGGCCACTGCCAGGTCAATGTGGATTTACTTGGTCAGAGCTGGGCAGAAATGTGGCCACTAGGAAGACTGTGCTGTAGACTTACCATCCATCTTTGATGGCACAGACAGCTGGGAGCTAGCCTTGACCTGAAAGGCCATGGTGGTTACCTAGCAGTGATCCCAAAAATTGTGATTGCAACCTGACATTGTGCTGTACTCCACACTGGCTCAACAGCTAACACTGATCAATCTGACCATGCTATGCAAGTTGAAAATCGAGGTGCAGCCCATTTACAAAATGGAAAAGTACAGTGATATGGTCGCAAATCTGAGACAGGAAAGATATAATGTCAGGCTATTCGCCATAGAGGTAGGCTCAAGAGGTCTAATCTCTCGCTCCATGTATGACATGCTTAAGCAGTTAGGCTATACAGGACAATCGAGAACTCAGGCACAGAAACAACAGGAAGAGGCAGCCAAAGAGGCCTCATGTTTGCTCTGGAACAACCGGAATTTCAAGTGGGACAAGTCTCTGCAGTAATATGGTTCACAAAGTCTATATATCCAAAGTCTAACATCAAAACTAGCCAATCTCTCAGTTCGTTCATTTGTTCGTTAGTTAGTTAACTAGCTAGCTAACTAGTTAGTTAGTTAGTTAGTTAGTTAGTTAGTTAGTTAGTTAGTTAGTTAGTTAGTTAGTTAGTTTAGTTAGTTAGTTAGTTAGTTAGTTAGTTAGTTAGTTAGTTAGTTAGTTAGTTAGTTAGTTAGTTAGTTAGTTAGTTAGTTAGTTAGTTAGTTAGTTAGTTAGTTAGTTAGTTAGTTAGTCTTCAGATCATCCTCATTGCATATCGAAACATTCAGTCCATACGTGCTCAGATCCCCTTCTCAGTAAATCCTGCAGTGTGGGTTATTAATCTTCTTTGGCTTTCTGCATAGTGTTCTTGTTTGGCCACACCACTTTTAACCTGCTCTTCTCGCAGCCTGACCATGGTTGTAGATTCACATTCACCAAGTTAATATCTAGAACTGGTACTGTCTCTTGTCTCTGTAGCCATCCCTCCAACTAGTGCAGTGCACTTGAGACTGGGACCCTGCAATGTAGTCAAAACCTCGTGTTGTTGCAGTCACCAAAATCAAGTAAATGTAGGCCAAAGTCCAACCTCCAGCCAAGGGTGGTGTAAAATGTCATGCCAGGACCGCACTCTGCAGCCAAGGGTGGTGTAAAATGTCATGCGAGGACCGCACTCTGCAGCCAAGAGAAGGTGAGGGTTGGGGAGCCCACACCCACAACCAAAGTAGCTCAGAGGAAGAGCTGGCTTCTTGGAGACCAGCAGGAGTGCAGCTTCGTCAGCCGTGTACAAAGAATGCATCATGGCAGCCATGATGTGTACTGGTGCATAGAAAGTGTCAGGAAGGTCAAGGCCAAAACAATTCCACAAGGTGAACTCCTTCCGATGATTAGAAGCCTCTGTCGGGCTTGCTCCGCAGCTGAGTTTAGATCACAAAGACATGTTCACCACCTAACAGAGGTGCCCAACATCAGATTAGCTGAACAATCCATGACATAAATGGGCACAGACACAGAAAATGTGTAATAATAAGATATGAGCATAGAAGAATGCTGTGCCCTAGTTTTGCTGCTCATTGATGATCACTATTAATTATTCAGCCAGCATGGAAAGCAGGATGTAAAGTTCACTTGCTCTAACACTGTGCCTGAGAAACTTCGACATGCCTGTGTGAAACTAGTGGAATATAGATTGCTGGTGACTGTGACACTTTGAATGATGACAGAGACAGCACACGCTGACTGCAAGTTGATGCAGATCATGATTAGGCTGGAACCAAGCTCTGCTATGGTCTGTTATTGATGGTGGTTGTGTCATGGTTACCTCTCTTGTTGAGCTATTTGTGTGAACATAAATCACGGCCAGATGCTGTTGTGTCATTGTGATCTTGTGGACAATTATTACAAATATATGAATGACATAGAGAAATAATTACAAATATATAAATGATGTAGACATAAATATGAGTACCTATTACAAATGTATGAGGGGGTTTCAAATTAAAACCTTAAAAGTATGATAGAAATTAGAATAACCATGCCATTGTCTTGTAACCTGTCAATATTGATGTTAAGAATGTCAAGTGTGTTGAGCACATGACATCATAGTGCAGACAAACACTGTGATGTCATTAGAACAGCTTAAAGATGGCTGACCCACTTTTGACATGCCCAAAGAGAAGCAGCCTTATGTTATCTGTTTTTTTTTTTTTTATCAGTGAAGGGGTGAAACCTATAGAAATTCATATGCAAATGAAGGTCCAGTATGGTGATGCATGCCTGTCAGTCCAGTCAGTGTATGAGTGGAGTAGGAAGTTTTAAATTGGCGTGACCAAGTAGTGACCCCAGAGTCGATTTTTCTACAGGAATCCAAGCACTTGATCAGCGCTGGAGGATTTGCATTGATCGCAATGATGACTACAACAAATAATGATACATTTGTTCTTTACTTATCAGAATATATTCACCAAAAACAGATATATTTTTTCTTTTCATTTGAAGCCCCCTCGTAATAAATGACATAGACATAATATGGGTAGCTTTTACAAATATATAAACGATAAGGAGGAAAATATGAGCAACTATTACAAATATACACATGTCATGAAGGGGAATATGTAGCATGCACAGAGTGTAGTATTTGGGGGAACCTGGCTGACAAGTGATGGTCATGAGGTACAAGGTTTGTTCCCAGTATAGGACTGGACATTTACCCAAGAATCCTTTGAACCTAATGATTTTACACATAACTGTGATCTCTTGAGTAGTCAGATCGAATACATAGGTTTTCTCAGATAAGGTTGAAAAAACAGGAGGTCCCAAGTACAGGCTGTAAACGTTAAATATCCCACAATAGTTGGAAGTTACAAAGAGTAGGCTGTTGTGCCACTTTATAGGTGAAACTGCTAGAACAGAAAAGCTACTCAGAAACAGCTAGGACCTTTGAGTGGAATCTCACTGAAGTAAGCAGACCTGATACAATATGTCTAACTAGGGACTCATTGACTGGTGAGGTGCAGAACTAGGGATGGGCACTAAACTTGAGAAAGAAACACCTATGAAGAAAAAATAAAGAACAGGAGGAGGAGAGGGAGTGAAAAGAGGTAGAAAAGATAATACATAAAATCATTAAAGACAATAGGTATGTGTAATAAAACATTAGCAATGCCCACATATGAGAAACCATGAACACAGACAGTCCAACTTACATATCGTATCACTTTAATTTCCAGTTTTGCAGCATCTTGATCATTTAGCTCCCCTATTAAATAAAACATTTCAACTATTCTTAACACACACTAGTCATTTACACACAATACTCACTCACCACACACTAGTCATTTACACACAACACTCACCACACACTAGTTGTCACAAGGTTATTGACAGATATAAGTGGCTGTGGTTGTGTCTAGAGGATGTCAGTGTGAATATTGTGCCAGACGACTGGTCAACAACGGTGAATCAATATAGAACACCAGCTTGCGCACACAAAATTTTAATTTGAAACAAACTCGATGCTACAACACTCTTCAGGAAAATTCAACAGTGAAATATATCTAAATTGCATATGCACAGTTCCAGAACACTCAGAGTATAATTTAACACAGTAAGTTCCTGCGACCACACTATTGCCGTACTGGCCTTGCACCATACCCTGTTACGGATTCTTCTCCGTCCGTGAATCTAATCACCTCCCCTGAGTCTCTTCTCTCTGGACCCAGCTCCCCTCACTGGTCCAGAACTCAGAACTCCACCATTTGGCCAAGTCTTCTTCACTTAGCCTCAGACTTAACTGTCTTGAATGCCACTGTCTTGACTGGTTTCCCTCACTCAGCCCAAACTCAACTGTCCATAATTTGCCCAGACTTCTGTCTGTATTCACTCTTCCCGGGACCTCCCAAGAGACACCATTTAACCCCTTGAACCCCATTCTAAATTCCTCCAACATTACATTTCTGGGTTTCCTTTGTCTCTTCGTCTACTATCACATTCTTCTCTGTGCCCTGGTGCCCCAGACCGACATCTCTGTGATATAACCCTCCATTGTGTTTGGGGCCAACCATTGTTTTGGGATTCCTTACTCCACCTTTCTGACCCAAAATCTACATACCTCTTCTCTGACCCCTGTAAACTCTATTATTCTATTAGATTCTTGATTCGTATATCTGCCTCACCTTGGCATAAACACGCGCACATTACACTAGTCATGTACACACAACACTCACTCACCACATGCTAGTCATTTACACACAACACTCACTCACCACATGCTAGTCATTTACACACAACACTCACTCACTATATGCTAGTCATTTACACACAACACTCACTCACCATATGCTAGTCATTTACACACAACACTCACTCACCACATGCTAGTCATTTACACACAACACTCACTCACTATGCACTAGTCATGTACACACAACACTCACTTACCACATACTAGTCATTTACACACAACACTCACGCACCACAGGCTAGTCATTTATGAAGCAACATTTACTTTTCCCACAACAGTCACTAGTCACATCACAGTTACTAACCACACAATAATCACTTACCACACAACAATCACCACACAATCACTTACCACACAACAATCAATTACTACACAACAGTCATTTGCCACAAAACAATCAGATACCAAACAACAACCACTTCCACGCAAAACTCATTTACCACATAATCACTTACTACACAACAATAACTTATTAAACAACAATCACTTACCACAAAACAATCATTTACCACAAAACAATCATTTACCACACAACAATAACTTACCAAACAACAATAACTTACCACACAACAACAACTTACCACACAATGATCACTTACCACAAAATAATCACTTACCACAAAATAATCACTTACCACACAACTGTGACTTACCACACAACTGTCACTTACCACACAACTGTCACTCACCACACAACTCTCTCTTACCACACAACAGTTACTTACCACACAACAATGACTTACCACACAACTGTCACTTACCACACAACTGTCACATACCACACAACTATTAATTACCACACAACTGTCACATACCACACAACTGTCACATACCACACAACTGTCACTTACCACACAACTGTCACATACCACACAACTGTCACTTACCACACAACTGTCACATACCACACAACTGTCACTTACCACACAACAGTCACTTGCCACACAACAGTCACTTACCACACCACTGTCACTTACCACAAGACTGTCACTTACCACACAACTGTCACTTACCACACACTGTCACTTACCACACAACTGTCACTTACCACACAACTGTCACTTACCACACAACTGTCACATACCACACAACTGTCACATACCACACAACTGTTACTTACCACACAACTGCCACTTACCACACAACTGTCACTTACCACACAACAGACACTTACCACACATCACGACTTACCACACAACTGTTCCTTACCACACAGTAGTCCTTTACCACACAACAGTCCCTTAACACACAACAGTCACTTGCCACACACCAGTCACTTGCCACACAACAGTCACTTACCACACAACTGTCACTTACCACACAACAGTCACTTGCCACACAACTGTCACTTACCACACAACTGTCACTCAACACACAACTGTCACTCAACACACAACTGTCACTCACCACACAACTGTCACTGACCACACAACTGTCACTTACCACACAACTGTCACATACCACACTACTGTCACTTACCACACAACAGTCACTTACCACATAACTGTCACTTACCACTTAACTGTTCCTTACCACACAGTAGTCCTTTACCACACAGTCCCTTACCACACAACAGTCACTTACCACACAACAGTCACTTACCACACAACAGTCACTTACCACATAACTGTCACTTACCACAAAACAGTCACTTACAACTGTCACTTACCACATAACTGTCACTTACCACACAACTGCCACTTACCACACAACAGTCACTTACCACACATCATAACTTACCACACAACTGTTCCTTACCACACAGTAGTCCTTTACCACACAACAGTCCCTTACCACACAACAGTCACTTACCACAAAACTGTCACTTACCACACAACAGTTACAACACAACAGTCACTTACCACATAACTGTCACTTACCACACAACTGTCACTTACCACTTAACTGTCACTTACCACACAACACTCACAACTGTCACTTACCACACAACTGTCACTTACCACACAACTGTCACCTACCACACAACTGTTACCACACAACAGTCACTTACCACATAACTGTCACTTACCACATAACTGTCACTTACCACACAACTGTCACTTACCACATAACTGTCACTTACCAAACAACTGTTACCACACAACAGTCACTAACCACACAACTGTCACTTACCACATAACTGTCACTTATCACACAACTGTCACTTACCACACAACTGTCACTTACCTGACATCAGTCACTTACCACACAACTGTCACTTACCACACAATAGTGACTTACCACACAACTGTCACTTACCACACAACTGTCACTTAGCACACAACTGTCACTTAGCACACAACTGTTACTTACCACACAACTGTCACTTACCACACAACTGTTGTGTTGTCAAGGAGCTGGATATGTATAGAGAGAAGTAGGACAAAACGGATGAAAGGAAAGGACAGAGACAGGACATAGATAAGGACCTTGACAAGAGAATAGATAGAGAAAGACAGCATGAGGAGATAGAACTCCAAACAGTGTTAGGACAGGACCTAGATAGGACATGCACGTGTCATAGCTAGGACATAACTAAGACATAACGGGATTAACTCCCGAGATAGGACAGAGTACGTTAACAACGGGGACTACCCGTAAAGAGACTGAAAAATAGTACAGCTGAAGGTTAACAAGGACTGGACCACTGGACGGCGTGACAAGTGACTCAGCACGCCGTGCGGCTGACCGCACAAGAACTGAGGACCAGTAGCTGAACCAGACCTGTGAATTCAGGCAGACTGGACTCGACAGTTAGAGCGACAAGACCTGTGTGTTTACTCTCGCCATTTGTGTAGTTTAGAAAGGGCGCAGTTATACGTAGCGAGTGTAAAGAATGTATTTGAGTATTGAATGCCATTTATGTATGCTCGAGAAATGAGCTGTATATTATGTAGAATAAATCCTGATTAATTATATACCATTCGTACGAAACGTGTTTGTGATCGTGAGGTATGAATGAAGTGACCAGCATGCCTGTAAAAATTCAAGTTGTTGACAATCACTTACCACACAACTGTCACATACCACACAACTGTCACTTACCACTTAACTGTCACTTACCATGCAACAGTCACTTACAATTGTCATTTACCACACAACTGTCACTTAGCACACAACTGTCACTTAGCACACAACTGTCACTTACCACATAACAGTCACTTACCACACAATTGTTCCTTACCACACACAAGTCACTTACCACACAACTGTGACTTAGCACACAACTGTTACTTACCACACAACTGTCACTTAACACACAACTGTCACTTACCACACAACTGTCACTTACCACACAACTGTCACTTACCACACAACTGTTAACACACAACAGTCACTTACCACACAACAGTCACTTACTACACAACAGTCACTTACCACATAACTGTCACTTACCACACAACTGTCACTTACCACACAACAGTCACTTACCACATAACAGTCACTTACCACACAATTGTTCCTTACCACACACAAGTCACTTACCACACAACTGTGACTTACCACACAACAGTCACTTACCACACAACAGTCACTTGCCACACAACAGTCACTTACCACACAACTGTCACTTGCTACACAGTAGTCACATACCACACAACTGTCACTCACCACATAACAGTCACCTACCACACAACAGTCACTTACCACACAACTGTTACTTACCATACAACTGTCACTTACCATACAACTGTCACTTACCATACAACAGTCACTTACCACACAACTGTCACTTACCATACAACTGTCACTTACCACATAACTGTCACTTATCACACAAGTCACTTACCACACAACAGTCACTTACCACATAACAGTCACTTACCACACAACTGTTCCTTACCACACACAAGTCACTTACCACACAACTGTCACTTACCACACAACAGTGACTTACCACACAACAGTCACTTACCACACAACAGTCACTTGCCACACAACAGTCACTTACCTCACAACTGTCACTTGCCACACAGTAGTCACATACCATACAACAGTCACTTACCACATAACAGTCACTTACCACACAACAGTCACTTACCACACAACTGTCACTTATCATACAACTGTTACTTACCATACAACAACTGTCACTTACCATACAACTGTCACTTACCATATAACTGTCACTTTCCATACAAGTGTCACTTACCATACAACTGTTACTTACCATACAACTGTCACTTACCACATAACTGTCACTTACCATACAACTGTTACTTACCATACAACTGTCACTTACCATACAACAGTCACTTACCATACAACTGTCACTTACCATACAACTGTCACTTACCACATAACTGTCACTTACCATACAACTGTCACTTACCACATAACTGTCACTTACCATACAACTGTCACTTACCACACAACTGTTACTTACCACACAACTGTCACTTACCATACAACTGTTACTTACCACATAACTGTCACTTACCACACAACTGTTACCACACAACTGTCACTTACCACACAACTGTCACTTATCACACAACTGTCACTTACCACACAACTGTCACTTACCACACAACTGTCACTTACCACATAACTGTCACTTACCACACAACTGTTACCACACAACAGTCACTTACCACAACACTGTCACTTACAACACAACAGTCACTTACCACACAACTGTCACTTACCACACAACAGTCACTTACCACACAACTGCTCCTTACCACACACAAGTCACTTACAACACAACAGTCACTTACCACACAACTGTCACTTACCACACAATTGTCACTTACCACACAACAGTCACTTACCACACAACTGTCACTTACCACACAACAGTCACTTACCACACAACTGTCACTTACCACACAACAGTCACTTACCACACAACTGTCACTTGCCACACAGTAGCACATACCACACAACAGTGACTTACCACACAACAATCACTTACCACACAACTGTCACTTGCCACACAGTAGTCACATACCACACAACTGTCACTTGCCACACAACTGTCACTTGCCACACAACTGTCACTTACCATACAACTGTCACTTAACACATAACTGTCACTTACCACATAACTGTCACTTACCACATAACTGTCACTTACCACACAACAGTCACTTACCACATAACAGTCACTTACCACACAACTGTTCCTTACCACACAACTGTCACTTACCACACAACTGTCACTTACCACACAACAGTGACTTACCACACAACAGTGACTTACCACACAACAGTCACTTACCACACAACAGTCACTTGCCACACAACAGTCACTTACCACACAACTGTCACTTGCCACACAGTAGTCACATACCATACAACTGTCACTCGCCACATAACAGTCACTTACCACACAACAGTCACTTACCACACAACTGTCACTTACCATACAACTGTTACTTACCATACAACAACTGTCACTTACCACACAACAGTCACTTACCATATAACTGTCACTTTCCATACAACTGTCACTTTCCATACAACTGTCACTTACCATACAACTGTTACTTACCATACAACTGTCACTTACCATACAACTGTTACTTACCATACAACTGTCACTTACCATACAACAGTCACTTACCATACAACTGTCACTTACCATACAACTGTCACTTACCATACAACTGTCACTTACCACATAACTGTCACTTACCACACAACTGTCACTTACCACACAACTGTCACTTACCATACAACTGTTACTTACCACACAACTGTCACTTACCATACAACTGTTACTTACCACATAACTGTCACTTACCACACAACTGTTACCACACAACTGTCACTTACCACACAACTGTCACTTATCCCACAACTGTCACTTACCACATAACTGTCACTTACCACACAACTGTCACTTACCACATAACTGTCACTTACCACACAACAGTCACTTACCACACAACTGTCACATACCACACAACAGCCACTTACCACACAACAGTCACCACACAACAGTCACCACACAACAGTCACCACACAACAGTCACTTTCCACACAACAGTCACTTACCACACAATTCTATCAAAGACAACAGACTGGATGTGTGCACATTGTTGTCTTTGTTCACACTGGGCTTGACCATCTCATAGGACATGGAAATCTGGCAACAGAAATCGTTCATAGATATCACACCTGTGCTTTACACACATAGAACATGGACTGCAACACATGCTTTACACAGATAGAACACAGACTGAGTCACATGCTTTACACAGAAAGAACACAGACTGAGTCACATGCTTTACACACCAAGAACACAGACTGAGGCACATGCTTTACACACCAAGAACACAGAGTCACATGCTTTACACAGATAGAACACACTCAGGCACATGCTTTACACACCAAGAACACAGACTCAGACACATGCTTTACACAGATAGAACACAGACTCAGGCACATGCTTTACACAGATAGAACACAGAGATAGAATACATATATGTGCTTTACTCACATAGAACACAGATTCAGACATGTGCTTTTCACATATAGAACATAGATTCAGACATGTGCTTTTCACATATAGAAAACAGATTTAAATGTGCTTTTCACATATATAACACAGGTATGTGCTTTTCACACATAGAATACAGACATTAGCCTTACACACATAGAACATGCACGTGTGCTTTACACACATAGAACACAAATTAAAGATGTGCTTTACACACATGGAACACATAATCGTACTTTACAAACATAGAAAACAGACTGAAACATGCCCTTTATAAACTAGAACACAGACTCAGACCTGTGCTTTTCATATATAGAATACAGGCAGGTACTTTACACAGTTAGAACGCAGGCATGTGCTTTACACACATAGTGCACACACTTGGACATGTGCTTTACACACACAGAGCACAGACTCCAACATGAGATGTACATGCAAAGAACACAGACATGTTATTTACACAGATAGAACAGATTCAGGGTTCTTTACAATGTGAACTATAGATTCAGACAGGCTCTTTACGCATGAGACATACAATAAAGTGTGTTCTTCACACACAGAGCAGATAGATAGACAGCAAACAAATAGATGGCAAATATGATAGATGGCAAAGTCAGACAACCAACAGACTAGGGTAAGGGCAGGCACGCTGACCAACAGACATATAGATGACAGACAGGTGGCAGGCAGGTTGACTAACAGAAAAACAAATGTAGCAGCACACATTGTGTTATGTTATGTCAAACGACGTCACTGCACATTTGGCACTTTCATGCTTGCTTGGTCCTCCAATGAAGCAGCACATGTTATGTTGTGTTATGTTATGTCGAACAATGTCACTGCACATTTGGCACTCTCATGCTTGCTTGGTCCTCCAATGAAGCAGCACATGTTATGTTGTGTTATGTTATGTTGAACGACGTCACTGCACATTTGGCACTCTCATGCTTGCTTGGTCCTCCAATGAAGCAGCACATGTTATGTTGTGTTATGTTATGTTGAACGACGTCACTGCACATTTGGCACTTTCATGCTTGCTCGGTCCTCCAATGAAGCAGCACATGTTATGTTGTGTTATGTTATGTCGAACAATGTCACTGCACATTTGGCACTTTCATGCTTGCTCGGTCCTCCAATGCAGCAGCCATCCCAAAGCATTACTGCTGACTGTTCCCATGAGGTGTTGGTTATATCTCCTCTCTTGAGTTGGAGGGTGGCATTGATACTTGACCAAGTTTCACTCCCACTGGTGTAGTTGGGCGAGTGTCAGAGTCTTGTTAGTATCCGCCAGATATGTCTATACTGCACTGATTATACCAGCTCTGTCTATGCTTATTACCATTTGTATTGGTGATTTACTGGCCAGCTGGTCAGCCCATTCATTAGCTTTCACTCCATCATGTCCAAGTACGTACATACACATGAGTGTTTGAAGCGTGACTTCCAATTGCTGTCTATCCAATGAGAGAGGAGACTGATTTTCGGCAGAATGTTCGTGGAATTTGACATTATCGCATGTGTGACCATATGTTCTGTTGTCCATGCAAGGCTCTGGAGGCAGTGGTCATCTCCATAGTCAAGCTTGATGTGTTTGTCTGGTACGTGCTGCTATCCTCGATTGTTTTCCACATCCTTTGTGCTGTGTATGCACATGCATTAATTTTTTTTTTTTTTACATTTCTGAATATGAATGTTGTTTGACCAGTTCTCTTGACTCACGTTTTCTTTTTCTTTTTTGTTCGCTCGCTTAAACTTAAGCGTAGTCCTTACACACTGTTTAAAGTAGTAATGGACTGAATTTTGCATGTGGGTTTGCTTTCCCTTTTACCAGTGTCCCTCGCCTTCAGGCGAACCCACTCTGACTTCAGAGGTCTCTTGTCTCAGTGTAAACCTATCATTTATGTAGATGATGATTTCTGAATATGAATGCTGTTCGACCAGTTCTTGTCTCAGTGTACACCCATCATTTATTTAGATGATGATGTCTTCTGAATGTGAATGTTTGACCAGTTTTCTTATCTCAGTGTAAACCCATTATTTATGCAGCTGATGATGTCTTCTGAATGTGAATGCTGTCCGACCAGTTCCCTTATCTCAGTGTAAACCGATGCAGGTTACTGACGTCTGTACTAGCTCCACATTGTAATGAAAAGCTGAGAGTGTTTGCAAGTCTACGGAGATCATCCAGGTCAAAGACCGCCTTGATGATCTCTTTAGTCTCAGCACCCAGGAGCAAACTCTTTCAAAGTGCATCCCCCTTCTGTCGTTGACAGGATTGTTTTTCATCACCAGATATTCTCATGTACACATTAACCTTTGCAATTTTTTCTAAAAACATCACATTCTTGTGACCTGCATGGTGAATTCTACCTGTCTCATACACCTATTTCTAACACCACTTACCTATTGCATACAACACTCACCTGCTACGTGCAACACTCACCTGTTTTACATACAGTTCAACTTTCTTCATATCTGTATTTGCCAGTGACCCTGGCAGGCAGACAACCTATAGGAAGTAACACATGTTGTATGTAGTCTGCAATCAACTATCAATGTCCACTATATATATTCATATGTATATATAATATGTTCTATTTTAAATTATACAATATATAATATTCATATTAATATGAATGTCAGCATTCAGCCATCAATGTCACAATGTATATATTTATATGAATGTCAGCAATCAGCCATCACTGTCACAAGATATTGATATAAATGTCAGCAATCAGTCATCAATGTCACAATATATTTATGAAAGTCAGCAATCAGTCATCAATGTCACAATATATGTATGAATGTCAGCAATCAGTCATCAATGTCACAATATATGTATGAATGTTAGCATTCAGCCATCAATGTCACAATACAGATAAGATGTGTATAAGAGACAGTATGTATGAATGTTAGCAATCAGTCATCAATGTCACAATATATGTATGAATGTTAGCAATCAGTCACCAATGTCACAATATATGTATGAATGTCAGCAATCAGCCATCAATGTCACAATATATGTATGAATGTTAGCATTCAGCCATCAATGTCACAATATATGTATCAGTGTTAGCAATCAGCCATCACTGTCACAATATATGTATGAGTGTCTGCAATCAGTCATCAATGTCACAATATATGTATGAATGTCAGCAATCAGTCATCAATGTCACAATATATGTATGAATGTCAGCAATCAGTCATCAATGTCACAATATATGTATGAATGTCAGCAATCAGTCATCAATGTCACAATATATGTATGAATGTCAGCAATCAGTCATCAATGTCACAATATATGTATGAATGTCAGCAATCAGTCATCAATGTCACAAGATATTGATATAAATGTCAGCAATCAGTCATCAATGTCACAATATATGTATGAATGTCAGCAATCAGCCATCAATGTCACAATATATGTATGAATGTCAGCAATCAGTCATCAATGTCACAATATATGTATGAATGTCAGCAATCAGTCATCAATGTCACAATATATGTATGAATGTCAGCAATCAGCCATCAATGTCACAATATATGTATGAATGTCAGCAATCAGCCATCAATGTCACAATATATGTATGAATGTCAGCAATCAGCCATCAATGTCACAATATATGTATGAATGTCAGCAATCAGTCATCAATGTCACAATATATGTATGAATGTCAGCAATCAGTCATCAATGTCACAATATATGTATGAATGTCAGCAATCAGTCATCAATGTCACAATATATGTATGAATGTTAGCAATCAGTCATCAATGTCACAATATATGTATGAATGTCAGCAATCAGTCATCAATGTCACAATATATGTATGAATGTCAGCAATCAGCCATCAATGTCACAATATATGTATGAATGTCAGCAATCAGCTCATCAATGTCACAATATATGTATGAATGTCAGCAATCAGTCATCAATGTCACAATATATGTATGAATGTCAGCAATCAGTCATCAATGTCACAATATATGTATGAATGTCAGCAATCAGTCATCAATGTCACAATATATGTATGAATGTCTGCAATCAGTCATCAATGTCACAATATATGTATGAATGTCAGCAATCAGTCATCAATGTCACAATATATGTATGAATGTTAGCAATCAGTCATCAATGTCACAATATATGTATGAATGTCAGCAATCAGTCATCAATGTCACAATATATGTATGAATGTTAGCATTCAGCCATCAATGTCACAATATATGTATGAATGTCAGCAATCAGTCATCAATGTCACAATATATGTATGAATGTCAGCAATCAGCCATCAGTGTCACAATATATTTATGAGTCAGCAATCAGTCATCAATGTCACAATATATGTATGAATGTTAGCAATCAGCCATCACTGTCACAATATATGTATGAGTGTCTGCAATCAGTCATCAATGTCACAATATATGTATGAATGTCAGCAATCAGCCATCAATGTCACAATATATGTATGAATGTTAGCAATCAGTCATCAATGTCACAATATATGTATGAATGTCAGCAATCAGTCATCAATGTCACAATATATGTATGAATGTTAGCAATCAGTCATCAATGTCACAATATATGTATAAATGTCAGCAATCAGTCATCAATGTCACAATATATGTATGAATGTCAGCAATCAGTCATCAATGTCACAATATATGTATGAATGTTAGCAATCAGTCATCAATGTCACAATATATGTATGAATGTCAGCAATTAGTCATCAATGTCACAATATATGTATGAGTGTCTGCAATCAGTCATCAATGTCACAATATATGTATGAATGTTAGCAATCAGTCATCAATGTCACAATATATGTATGAATGTTAGCAATCAGTCATCAATGTCACAATATATGTATGAATGTTAGCAATCAGTCATCAATGTCACAATATATGTATGAATGTCAGCAATCAGTCATCAATGTCACAATATATGTATGAATGTTAGCAATCAGTCATCAATGTCACAATATATGTATGAGTGCCTGCAATCAGTCATCAATGTCACAATATATGTATGAATGTTAGCAATCAGTCATCAATGTCACAATATATGTATGAATGTCAGCAATCAGTATCAATGTCACAATATATGTATGAATGTTAGCAATCAGTCATCAATGTCACAATATATGTATGAAGTGTCAGCAATCAGTCATCAATGTCACAATATATGTATGAATGTCAGCAATCAGTCATCAATGTCACAATATATGTATGAATGTTAGCAATCAGTCATCAATGTCACAATATATGTATGAATGTTAGCAATCAGTCATCAATGTCACAATATATGTATGAATGTCAGCAATCAGTCATCAATGTCACAATATATGTATGAATGTCAGCAATCAGTCATCAATGTCACAATATATGTATGAATGTTAGCAATCAGTCATCAATGTCACAATATATGTATGAATGTTAGCAATCAGTCATCAATGTCACAATATATGTATGAATGTCAGCAATCAGTCATCAATGTCACAATATATGTATGATGTCAGCAATCAGTCATCAATGTCACAATATATGTATGAATGTCAGCAATCAGTCATCAATGTCACAATATATGTATGAATGTCAGCAATCAGTCATCAATGTCACAATATATGTATGAATGTCAGCAATCAGTCATCAATGTCACAATATATGTATGAATGTCTGCAATCAGCCATCAATGTCACAATATATGTATGAATGTTAGCAATCAGTCATCAATGTCACAATATATGTATGAATGTCAGCAATCAGTCATCAATGTCACAATATATGTATGAATGTTAGCAATCAGCCATCAATGTCACAATATATGTATGAATGTCAGCAATCAGTCATCAATGTCACAATATATCTACAAATTAAGCCATTAGTGTCACAATCTCATCTCATCATGTTCCTCTTGCACCTTGCAGTGTCGAGGTAAAGTATAAACAGCAAGAGAGTGCCCGCTTACGGGTTTCATGTATCGATATTCCCATGGACTCTGTTATTCCCTGCGTCCATCATTGCATGTCTACAAGGTGTGGACTGCGCCTGGCCTTGCAGCCAGCAGGGTTAGGATCGGCTAGCCTCTCCCAGGAGGGGTGAAAAGTGAAAATTAGTAACCTGCCGATGACCCGCAGACTACACAAGTCAACCCTACCTCCACGTGGTGTAGACTGGGAAACCATGACCGCGAAATCATGGGATAACGGGGATATGGCTCGCCATGGGGGACGAACTCCCTATGGTCAGATTTTTGTCCTAAACCTGCAACTGGCCTAGCAAGCCGGCAAGGGGATCTTCATACTGCTCGTAGAAAAACTAAGAAGTGTCACAATATATGTATGAATGTCAGCATTCAGCTGTCAATGTCACAATATATGTATGAATGTCGGCATTCAGCCATCAATGTCACAATACAGATATTATCATCACTCAGTCATCATTGCCATAACTTTATGAAGGGAAAATCCCAACTGCACCTCCACGCGGTAGAGGATGGAAACACACTACAGTGTGGCTAACACAGCTCTGGGGACCGAGTATCCACCGGAATAAGTGGACAACTCTGCAGCTGAGCAGAGCAGGGCACTCACTTGTCCTTACAGTCGGAAATGGCTGTCAAAAGCAGAGGTAAAAAGACCACCATGTGAATGTGGAAGGCAAGGGGAAACCACCACATTATCTTCCCAAGACTTCATGGCAAAACATAAATCAAAGTTAGTGAAGGACGTTAATGGCTGTCTTAGGGCATCCTCGTCCGGTAGGGACAGTCATGAGCCACAGGTGACACCAGACCGTCATCCAGCTACTGATGGCAAAATCTTAACTAAAATAAATAAATTTAGAGTAGGAACATGGAATGTTAGGACATTAAATGAGCTAGGAAAGTTGACCAATGTTCTAAGAGAGATGGATAGCATGAAAATGAATATACTAGGCGTTAGTGAGATGAGATGGAAGGGATCGGGCAAAATTATAGCTGACAATCACACAATAATTTATTCTGGAGGGGAGACACATGAGAAAGGGGTAGGAATAATATTAGATGAAAAAACAGCCAAGTCAATTAATGGATACTGGTGTATTTCAGATAGAGTTATTATGGTAAAAATCAAAGGCAAACCAATAGACATAAATATTATACAAGTATATGCACCAACAGCAAGCAGTAGTGATGAAGAAATACAACACTTTTACGACGAAATAGAAATGGCGATGGCTCAAATTGGATCACAAGAAATAAAGATAATACTTGGTGATTTTAATGCAAAAGTAGGAAAGGGAAAAATGGAGGATGTAGTGGGGAATTATGGTTTAGGTACAAGAAATGAAAGAGGGGAAAAGCTAATAGAATGGGCAAATATCAATGATATGATAATTGGAAACACATGGTTTAAACACCATAAAAGACGACTGTACACATGGATAAGCCCTGATAAGAAATACGCAACCAAATTGACTACATACTAATTAATAAAAGATTTAGAAATGCTTTAATTAATGTAAAGACAATGCCTGGTGCTGACTGTAATAGTGATCATGTACCACTATGTGGACAAATAAAAGTAAGATTAAAAAGAGGGAAAAAAATGGTTAAGAACATGAGACTTAATAAAGAGGTTCTAAAAATAGATAAAGAAATGCAAGAACAATACAGAGTGACTGTGAAAAATAGGTACAATGCAATAACTAAAATACAGAGTATAGATGAACAATGGGAAATGTTAAGGGACTCCATTCATCAAACTAGCAAAGAAGTATTACCAGAGAGAGGCAAAATAGCTAAGAAAAAATGGATGAATGAAGATATCTTAAACCTGATGGACAAAAGAAAACAGTATAAAAATAACAAACAAGAATTACGCTAAGATAAATAAAGAAATAAAAGATAAATGTGGGAAGGCTAAAGAAAGTTGGTTAAACGAGCAATGCAAAAAAATTGAATTAAATTCCATTAAAGATACAAAAAATATGCACAGACAAATCAGTGAGCTTACAGGAAAAAAAATAAGAATAAATACAGGGTGTTTGAAATCAAAAACAGGAAAGATAATATTAGAGGAAGATGCTATAATGAAGAGGTGGAATGAGTATATAAGAGAATTATATGAAGGAGAAAGGGCAGAATTAACAGAAGATAGTAACTTAGAAGGTCCACCTATTCTGAAAGAAGAAGTCGCTGACGCTATGAAACGTATGAAGAAAGGAAAAACAGCTGGGCCAGATGAAATCACAATAGAAGAATTAGAAGTATTGGGAGAATTTGGAGTAGATATATTAACCAAAATGTTGAATGATATTTACAGCAGTGGATATTTACCCAGTGATATGCTGAAATCTGTATTTATAGCTATACCAAAAAGACCAGGAGCAATTGATTGTGAAGATTTTCGTACAATTAACCTTATAAACCATATCACTAAGCTTCTACTCAGAATCATAATGAGAAGAACCAAAAAGAAAATAAAAATGGAAATTAGTGAAGAACAGTATGGATTTGTGGAAGGAAAGGGCACAAACAATGCAATTTATACATTGCGGACACTAATAGAAAGGTCAATAGAGAAACAGAGGGACATATATTTGTGCTTCATAGATTATACTAAGGCATTTGATAAAGTGAAACATGATGAACTGATTAAAATGTTGGAAGATATCAACACTGATGGAAAAGATTTAAGAATAATAAAGAATATTTACTGGAACCAAGTAGCAGCAATTAAAATGGGAAATAAAGAGGGTAGTTACGAACAGATAAAGCTAGGAGTACGACAAGGGTGTGTCTTGTCACCAGATCTTTTCTCCCTGTATAGCGAAGTAATAATGAGAGAGATCAAAGAGATGCCAGGAATACTAGTTGGAGGTTATAATATAAATAATATACGCTATGCAGATGACACAGTATTGGTGGCGGATAATTCAACAGACCTACAACAATTATTAGACGTTGTAGTAACAGAGAGTGCAAGGAAAGGACTCAACTTGAATATCAAGAAAACAGTAACAATGGTAATATCAAAGAAAATGGTGACACCAAAATGTGACATAGAAATAGAAGGGAAAATCCTTAACCAAGTTGATAATTTTAGATACCTAGGGGCATTTATAACATCAGATGGAAGATGTACAACAGAGATTAGGAGCAGAATAGGGCAGGCAAAAGCCGCATTTCATAAAATGAAGAGTATCTTATGCAATAAGTCACTGTCACTGAATGTAAGAAAGAGAGTGCTGAAATGCTATGTAGAACCAGTTTTGCTGTATGGCAGTGAATCTTGGAATGTAAATGAACAAATTAAGAAGAAATTAGAAGCAACAGAGATGTGGTTCCTGAGACGAATGTTGCGAATTCCTTGGACTGCCAGAGTAACTAACGACGACTGCCTGAAACAGGCTAATGAAACTAGAACATTATATACAACAATAAGACAGAGACAAACAGCTTTCCTCGGTCATGTGATGAGAAGAGAGGCATTGGAGAACATTGTAACAACTGGAAAGATCGAGGGGAAGAGAGGCAGAGGTAGACCAAGAGAAGTGATGCTGGATGGATTGAGACGGTGGCATGGAGGAATATCAGCAGCAGAGTTGATCCAGAAAACCAAAGACCGAGATCTATGGAGAGCCATGAACGCCTACGCCAGCCGGCACGGCACTTGATGATGATGATGATGAGTCATCATTGTCACAATATTACAGCTAAACATACTGTCACAGTACAGTTAGGATAGCTGAAAATTCAGACACCAATATGACATTATAGCTAAACATTCAGCCATCATTATCATAGTGTAGTAGCATAGTTGAATGTTCAGCCATAAATGTCCCATTATAGCTACACATTGAGCCACCAGTGTGGTTCTCTAATACATCTGACATGAAGAGCACACTGTATACCAAATTGAAACATTCAGCCACCAGTGTCAAACTAGGTTGCAAGTGACTGTCTGAAGTGACACATCCATACATACCACGACAAGGCCAATGCACTTGTTGGTGCTCCTTCCTGGTACTGGGAGCAGAAGAACTGCAATAAACAAGCAAATCCTGGTCAAGAGGCCTAACTACAATAGCTACAGTTACAACAACTGTTTTGTTTGACAGCAAACACAGAGACTCAAAGAGGCAAAACCAAAATAGCTACAGCAGCAACAACCATTGTGTTTGACAGCAAACAGAGAGACTCTAAGAGGCAAAACTACAACAACTATAGCAGCAACAACTGTTGTGTTTGACAGCAAACAGAGAAACTTAAAGAGGCAAAACTGCAATAGGTACAGCAACAACAACCATTGTGTTTGACAGCAAACAGAGAACTTAAAGAGGCAAAACTGCAATAGGTACAGCAACAACAACCATTGTGTTTGACAGCAAACAGAGAAACTTAAAGAGGCAAAACTGCAATAGGTACAGCAACAACAACATTGTGTTTGACAGCAAACAGAGAAACTTAAGAGGCAAAACTGCAACTAGGTACAGCAACAACAACCATTGTGTTTGACAGCAAACAGAGGAAACTTAAAGAGGCAAAACTGCAATAGGTACAGCAACAACAATCATGTGTTTGACAGCAAACAGAGAGACTTAAAGAGGCAAAACTGCAATAGGTACAGCAACAACAACCATTGTGTTTGACAGCAAACAGAGAGACTCTAAGAGGCAAAACTACAACAACTATAGCAACAACAACCATTGTGTTTGACAGCAAACAGAGAAACTTAAAGAGGCAAAACTGCAATAGGTACAGCAACAACAACCATTGTGTTTGACAGCAAACAGAGAAACTTAAAGAGGCAAAACTGCAATAGGTACAGCAACAACAACCATTGTGTTTGACAGCAAACAGAGAGACTCTAAGAGGCAAAACGCAATAGTACAGCAACAACAACCATTGTGTTTGACAGCAAACAGAGAGACTCAATATAACTACAATAGCTACAGCAAAAACTACTATGACAAGCCACATATTGTCTTTCACTGGCATCCACCAGAAGAACAGGATACACATTGTCTATCATTGGCATCCAAACAGAAGAGCAGGATACACATTGTCTATCATTGGCATCCACACAGAAGAGCAGGATACACATTGTCTGTCACTGGCATCCACACAGAAGAACAGGATACACATTGTCTATCATTGGCATCCACACAGAAGAACAGGATACACATTGTCTATCACTGGCATCCACACAGAAGAACAGGATACACATTGTCTATCATTGGTATCCACACAGAAGAGCAGGATACACATTGTCTGTCACTGGCATCCACACAGAAGAGTAGGATACACATTGTCTATCTGTGGCATTCACACTGGAGAACAGGCCACATAATGTCTATCATTGACAACCCTATAAAAGCAAGCTAGCCAATGCACCGCCATGGCTCCCAGATCAATGAACACATTAGTTCACAGATAAAATAATGGAAACAATCTAACCTTAACCTGGCTGGTTGTTTTCATGGCTAGTTCACAGATAAAATAATGGAAACAATATAACCTGACTGATTTGTTTCTCGATGGCTAGTTACAAAAGAAAAATAATGGAAACAATCTAACCTGACTGGTTGTTCTCATGGCTAGTTCACAGATAAAATAATGAAAACAATCTAACCTGACTGGTTGTTCTTATGGCTAGTTCACAGATAAAATAACAGAAACAATATAACCTGACTGGTTGTTCTCATGGCTAGTTCACAGATAAAATAATGGAAACAATCTAACCTGATTGGTTGTTCTCATGGCTAGTTCACAGATAAAATAACACAGACAATCTAACCTGACTGGTTGTTCTCATGGCTAGTTCACAGATAAAATAATGGAAACAATCTAACCTGACTGGTTGTTCTCATGGCTAGTTCACAGATAACAGAAACAATCTAACCTGATTGGTTGTTCTCATGGTTCGTTCACAGATAAGATAACGGAAACAATCTAACCTGATTGGTTGTTCTCATGGTTAGTTCACAGATAAGATAACGGAAACAATCTAACCTGATTGGTTGTTCTCATGGCTGTGCTGACTACCCAACAGCTCTTTAATGTTATCTTGACTGTGATTGACTGCAACAATTGTCTTGCCTTGCTGCTGGAGACTGTCACTGAGAACATGCAAGAGTCAAACATGACACCACCATCACTGGACTACACAAGCATTTCTTGGCTGTTGGTGATTTACTAAGCAATTTTACATTCAGTAGTTTGTCATTACTTTCTGAATGGCGACACCTCATACCACCAAAATCAACACAAAGTCATATACTTCCAAATGGTCCATGACTATTTCGAAATCCTTGACTCAGAATGTCAGGAAATTGTGAAAATGCGTTTCACTATTTCCTAAGCCAACTGCCAACTTTGGTTGGGGTATTTCAATGATGATAATTGTGTCCCTGTATATGTGATTGTACATTTCTGCCAGTGTTCCTATATATATGACTGTACATTTCTGCAAGTGTCCCTGTATATGTGATTGTATAGTTCTGCAGGTGTCCCAATAGTTGCTGTTGCACTGTACAACCTGTTAGTGACCCTTCAATTGGTGTTGTATTATACAGTCTGTTAGTGACCCTACAGTTGTTATACTGTACAATCTGTTAGTGACATCACAGTTGTTATTGTACTATACATTTTGTTAGTGTCTCAACAGCTGTTGTTGTTGTACTGTACAATTTATTAGTGTCCCTACAGTTGTTGTTGTTGATGTTGTTGTTGTACTGTATAATCTGTTAGTGTCCCTACAGTTGTTGTTGTGCAGTACAATCTGTTAGTGTCCCTACAGTTGTTGTTGTATTTGTACTCTACAATCTGTTAGTGTCCCCACAGTTTTGTTGTTGTACTGTACAATCTGCTAGTGTCCCTACAGTTGTTGTACTATATAATCTGTTAGTGTCCCTACAGTTGTTGTACTATATAATCTGTTAGTGTCCCTACAGTTGTTGTACTATATAATCTGTTAGTGTCCCTACAGTTGTTGTTGTTGTACTATATAATCTGTTAGTGTCCCTACAGTTGTTGTTGTACTATATAATCTGTTAGTGTCCCTACAGTTGTTGTACTATACAATCTGTTAGTGTCCCTACAGTTGCTGTTGTTGTACTGTACAATCTGCTAGTGTCCCTACAGTTGTTGTACTATACAATCTGTTAGTGTCCCTACAGTTATTGTTGTTGTACTATACAATCTGTTAGTGTCCCTACAGTTGTTGTTGTTGTACTATACAATCTGCTAGTGTCCCTACAGTTGTTGTACTATACAATCTGTTAGTGTCCCTACAGTTGTTGCTGTTGTACTGTACAATCTGCTAGTGTCCCTACAGTTGTTGTACTATACAATCTGTTAGTGTCCCTACAGTTATTGTTGTACTATATAATCTGTTAGTGTCCCTACAGTTATTGTTGTACTTTATAATCTGCTAGTGTCCCTACAGTTATTGTTGTACTATATAATCTGTTAGTGTCCCTACAGTTATTGTTGTACTATATAATCTGTTAGTGTCCCTACAGTTATTGTTGTACTTTACAATCTGCTAGTGTCCCTACAGTTATTGTTGTACTATACAATCTGTTAGTGTCCCTACAGTTATTGTTGTACTATATAATCTGTTAGTGTCCCTACAGTTATTGTTGTACTATACAATCTGTTAGTGTCCCTACAGTTATTGTTGTACTATATAATCTGTTAGTGTCCCTACAGTTATTGTTGTACTATATAATCTGTTAGTGTCCCTACAGTTATTGTTGTACTTTACAATCTGCTAGTGTCCCTACAGTTATTGTTGTACTATACAATCTGTTAGTGTCCCTACAGTTATTGTTGTACTATATAATCTGTTAGTGTCCCTACAGTTATTGTTGTACTATATAATCTGTTAGTGTCCCTACAGTTATTGTTGTACTATATAATCTGTTAGTGTCCCTACAGTTGTTGTTGTACTTTACAATCTGCTAGTGTCCCTACAGTTGTTGTACTATACAATCTGTTAGTGTCCCTATAGTTATTGTTGTACTATATAATCTGTTAGTGTCCCTACAGTTGTTGTTGTTGTACTGTACAATATGTTAGTGTCCCTACAGCTGTTGTTGTTGTACTGTATAATCTGTTAGTATCCCTACAGTTGTTGTTGTACTGTATAATCTGTTAGTGTCCCTACAGTTGTTGTTATACTTTATAATCTGCTAGTGTCGCTACAGTTGTTGTTGTACTATACAATCTGCTAGTGTCCCTACAGTTGTTGTTGTTGTACTGTACAATCTGTTAGTGTCCCTACAGTTGTTGTTGTTGTACTGTACAATCTGTTAGTGTCCCTACAGTTGTTGTTGTTGTTGTTCTGTACAATCTGTTAGTGTCCCTACAGTTGTTGTTGTTCTGTACAATCTGTTAGTGTCCCTACAGTTGTTGTTGTACTGTACAATCTGTTAGTGTCCCTACAGTTGTTGTTGTTCTGTACAATCTGTTAGTGTCCCTACAGTTGTTGTTGTACTATACAATCTGCTAGTGTCCCTACAGTTGTTGTTGTACTTTACAATCTGTTAGTGTCCCTACAGTTGTTGTGGTTGTTGTACTGTACAATCTGTTAGTGTCCCTACAGTTAATGTTGTTGTTGTATTGTACAATCTGTTAGTGTCCCTACAGTTGTTGTTGTTGTACTGTACAATTTGCTAGTGTCCCTACAGTTGTTGTTGTTGTACTATACAATCTGATAGTGTCCCTACAGTTGTTGTTGCACTGTACAATCGGCTAGTGTCCCTACAGTTGTTGTTGTACTGTACAATCTGCTAGTGTCCCTACCGTGCTGTTGTTGCACTGTACAATCTGCTAGTGTCCCTACGGTTGTTGTTGTTGTACTGTACAATCTGCTAGTGTCCCTACGGTTGTTGTTGTACTGTACAATCTGCTAGTGTCCCTACCGTTGCTGTTGTTGCACTGTACAATCTGCTAGTGTCCCTACAGTTGTTGTTGTTGTACTGTACAATCTGCTAGTGTCCCTACAGTTGTTGTTGCACTGTACAATCTGCTAGTGTCCCTACAGTTGTTGTTGTTGTACTGTACAATCTGCTAGTGTCCCTACGGTTGTTGTTGCACTGTACAATCTGCTACTGTCTCTATAGTTGTTGTTGTTATACTGTACAATTTGTTAGTAACTTTACTGTTGTTGTTGCATTGTACAATTTGTTAATAACCCTACTGTTGTTGTACTGTACAATCTGTTAGTGCCCCTACAGTTGTTGTTGTTTTTTGTTGTTGTTGTTGTACTGTAAAATCCGCTAGTGTCTCTACAATTGTTGTTGTACTGTACAATGTATTAAAGTGTCCCTACCGTTGTTGTTGTACTGTATAATCTGTTAGTATCCCTACAGTTGTTGTTGTACTGTATAATCTGTTAGTATCCCTACAATTGTTGTTGTACTGTACAATGTATTAAAGTGTCCCTACAGTTGTTGTTGTACTGTATAATCTGTTAGTATCCCTACAGTTGTTGTTGTACTGTACAATCTGTTAGTGCCCCTACAGTTGTTGTTGTACTGTAAAATCCGCTAGTGTCTCTACAATTGTTGTTGTACTGTACAATGTATTAAAGTGTCCCTACCGTTGTTGTTGTACTGTACAATCTGCTAGTATCTCTACAGTTGTTGTTGTTGTTGTACTGTACAATCTGCTAGTGTCTGTCTGTTATTGTACACACCTCCCGGGAAGGTTAACCCGGTCAACAAATGCCTGCAGAAGTCGGATGTGTCGGCCTAACGGCGCAAGAACGCAGCTCTGCTGTAAACAGGCACAACGCAGTCACATCCGAAAAAAAATCCGGATGAATGCAGAAGAAGAAGAAGAAGAAGTACACACCTGATAAAGCGACTGTTAGGCAGAAGGCGACAGTTCTCATCTACTAGTTGAGAGGTTACTGGGTCACACAGAAATACCCTTACAAAACTCTGTCAAAGGAAGACAAGGTCAACAGTAAATGATAACATTAAAAAAATCAATTAATCAGAATAACATTTGAATAATCAATCAATAAATATGAATTAACACAAACAATTATTAATAATAATCATATTAACTATGTATAATAATACAATCCTATTTGTACAAGTGAGAAATAATAAGGATCAACTTGCAAAGTTGATCAATAGCAAAGATTGGATATCCCTAATTTATTGGTCAGCCAATAGTAATGTGATTTCAATGGCTAGACTAAGTGACTCATCTTATATGTAGCACTGTTATTTTACTCACGCCACGCGGGGGGTAGGGTAAACGTAACTGGCTCGGAATTAACTTAACGTGGGATGCAGATCGACGTAGTACAATGGGCGATAGTTGAAAACTAGTAAAGTCATTTAGAATAAATTTTTTATTAGTCTTTTTAACAGTAGAGACAGGCTATACTAATCGAGAGGTTAGTTTAGGAACTAACATATGCATTTCAGTATTGTATGTAATTCGAAGGAAGTGGTGGTGATTGTGAATAAATATATTAGTTTAGTTTAGTCGACGAATCACGGCACATGGGTGTAACCCATAAGTGCTCCATTCTACTCCTAACTCAAGCTTGAGTCTGGAGAATCTCAGCTCAGTGCATAAACTCCGTAGCACCAGCGAGGATCCTGAAATACTTTGAGTAGATTTTTAACTCGAAATTTTGCCCGGGCAGGGCCATTAGGCTACTCTTTTTTGATTTCCAATTGCCAAGGGATTATTTACGTGCGCAACAATACACACGGGCATCCGATCTCACTACCCAAAGACCAGGGGAAATTTTGTTACTAGAAGTCCACATGAAAAAATCCCAGCCCTCACCAGGGCTTGAACCTGGGACCTCCAGCACTCGAGGCTGACACCATACCTCAAGACCACTCAGAAGGTATGGAGGTTTATACATATTAGATTCACAGATAAGAAGAAGAAAGAAGAGAATAATTTTAGTGTGCTGTTTTCCTTAGGTCAGTGTGCTGCTATTGATCATAGAATAGAAAATTGTAGATAGTCAAGGCAGAGAGCACATGCTATTGTTCCTTTACATGTATGAGACAAAATAGGGCATCAGGAAATTGTCCAGGGCCAATTTTAGATGCATACAGTTGACTCGATAGAAAATTCACTTTCTCTTGCTGTATTTATTTTACAGGCTCGATACCTTCAGCATCAAGCTTTGAATGAGCCAAAACTTTGACTTAATATGAAGCATCACTCACCATGCTAGATCTACAAATGTGTGGTTAAACCACACATGTGGTAACAAAAGAACTTTTACAGATAGTACCTTGTCGCACACTGATTGTGATTGAACATTTAACAATTGTAGAAAAATTAGTTCGATTGAAGTCAACCAAACCGAGGAGGAGAATTGAGTAGAGATCTGACGAACCTGCTTACCTACCTGAAGGACAAGAGTATCATCTGAGTAGCCACGCTTTTCCATTGGCCAACACGCTCAACATATTTTCAGAACACATCTAGTTATACAGTGTCAGGAACACTTCTTGTGATACTCAGAGTGTCAGGAACACATCAAGTGATATAGTGTCAGTAACACATCTAGTCATACAGTGTCAGGAACACATCAAGTGATATAGTGTCAGTAACACATCTAGTCATACAGTGTCAGGAACACATCAAGTGATATAGTGTCAGTAACACATCTAGTCATACAGTGTCAGGAACACATCTAGTCATACAGTGTCAGGAACACATCTAGTCATACAGTGTCAGGAACACATCAAGTGATATAGTGTCAGGAACACATCTAGTCATACAGTGTCAGGAACACATCAAGTGATATAGTGTCAGTAACACATCTAGTCATACAGTGTCAGGAACACATCTAGTCATACAGTGTCAGGAACACATCTAATAGTACTCAAAGTGTCAGGAACACATCAAGTTATACTCACAGTGTCAGGAACACATCAAGTGATATAGTGTCAGTAACACATCTAGTCATACAGTGTCAGGAACACATCTAGTCATACAGTGTCAGGAACACATCTAATAGTACTCACAGTGTCAGGAACACATCTAATAGTACTCACAGTGTCAGGAACACATCTAATAGTACTCACAGTGTCAGGAACACATCTAATAGTACTCACAGTGTCAGAAACACATCTAATAGTACTCACAGTGTCAGGAACACATCTAATAGTACTCAGTGTCAGAAACACATCTAATAGTACTCACAGTGTCAGGAACACATCTAGTCATACAGTGTCAGGAACACATCTAGTGATACTCACAGTGTCAGGAACACATCAAGTGATACTCACAGTGTTAGGAACACATCTAATAGTACTCACAGTGTCAGGAACACATCTAATAGTACTCACAGTGTCAGGAACAGATCAAGTGATACTTACAGTGTCAGGAACACATCTAATGATACTCACAGTGTCAGGAACAGATCAAGTGATACTTACAGTGTCAGGAACACATCTAATGATACTCACAGTGTCAGGAACAGATCAAGTGATACTTACAGTGTCAGGAACACATCTAATGATACTCACAGTGTCAGGAACAGATCAAGTGATACTCACAGTGTCAGGAACACTAAAGTGATACTCACAGTGTCAGGAACACTCAAGTCATACTCACAGTGTCAGGAACACATCTAGAGATGGTCTGTTTCACAGCTTCCCGTAGCTCGTGAAGACTGTTAGCGTCAAGCACGGGCATGAGTGACTCCTACACGAGAGACAATCAATGCATGTGTTACTGGGACAATACATGGCACTGAGGCAAGAGTTACACAACATATGTCAGCCTATGGAGCTACACCCTCCTACTGGCCAACATCTACTGAAATCTTTATCATGATTAACATGTCGGTTTACAAATGCAGATATCCAACCATTCTCATTCAATCTTGACATATCCAACCACCCTCTTCATTGTGCCTAGTATACTTATTTTTATTTTATTATTTTTGTTTTATTTTTTCTTATTTTCCCCCTGTAATTTATGTTCACCATTGTGGTGTCCCTTGTAAGATATTCACGCTGTGTTTGTGTTTAGTATATCTCACTTTTTCACAGTGGTTAAACATACCTGTTTAACCATTTCCTATTAAGGAAAACATGACCAGCGGTCAGGAAAATGAAATATTACAAGATGAGCATCTTGGATTATGTGAAACAAGACAGAAGGCAGCTGGGAAACAAATTCTAACCACAGGTGAACAGTGCTGTTCTCAGGCTGGTGTAGGCGTTCATGGCTTTCCACAGGTCTCGGTTGTTGGTGTTCTGGATCAATTCTGCTGATGGTATTACTCCATGCTACCGTCTCAATCCATCCAGCATCATTTCTCTTGGTCTGCCTCTGCCTTCTCGCGACATACAAAAGAAAATACCTACTCACAGTGAAGCAGTGGTCCTAATGTTATGTAAGGAGGCAGAGACAGCACCAACAGAGTGAGAAGCAGTGGTCCTAATGTTATCTGAGGGGAATGGCTATGACCACCAGGGAGCTAAGGTCAATGTTTATGCAATGACTACCACTGAGGGGAATGGCTATGACCACCAGGGAGCTAAGCTCAATGTTTATGTAATGACTACCACTGAGGGGAATGACCATGACCACCAGGGAGCTAAGGTCAATGTGTGTGTAATGACTACCACTTAGAGTAATGACCATGACCACCAGGAAGCTAAGGTCAATGTTTGTGTAATGACTACCTCTGAGGGGAATGACCATGACCACCAGGGAGCTAAGGTAAATGTTTGTGTAATGACTACCACTGAGAGGAATGACCATGACCACCAGGGAGCTACGGTCAATGTTTGTGAAATGACTACCACTGAGGGGAATGACCATGACCACCAGGGAGCTAAGGTCAACATTTGTGTAATGACTACCATTGAGGGAATGACCATGACCACCAGGGAGCTACGGTCAACATTTGTGTAATGACTACCACTGAGGGGAATGACCATGACCACCAGGGAGCTAAGGTCAACATTTGTATAATGACTACCACTGAGGGAATTACCGTGACCACCAGGGAGTTAAGGTCAACATTTGTGTAATGACTACCATTGAGGGAATGACCATGACCACCAGGGAGCTAAGGTCAACATTTGTGTAATGACTACCACTGAGGGAATGACCATGACCACCCAGGAGCTAAGGTCAATGTTTGTGTAATGACTACCATTGAGGGAATGACCATGACCACCAGGGAGCTAAGGTCAACATTTGTATAATGACTACCACTGAGGGAATGACCATGACCACCAGGGAGCTAAGGTCAATGTTTATGTAATGACTACCACTGAGGGGAATGACCATGACCACCAGGGAGCTAAGGTCAATGTGTGTGTAATGACTACCACTTAGAGTAATGACCATGACCACCAGGAAGCTAAGTTCAATGTTTGTGTAATGACTACCTCTGAGGGGAATGACCATGACCACCAGGGAGCTAAGGTCAATGTTTGTGTAATGACTACCACTGAGAGGAATGACCATGACCACCAGGGAGCTAAGGTCAATGTTTGTGAAATGACTACCACTGAGGGGAATGACCATGACCACCAGGGAGCTAAGGTCAACATTTGTGTAATGACTACCATCGAGGGAATGACCATGACCACCAGGGAGCTAAGGTCAACATTTGTGTAATGACTACCACTGAGGGGAATTACCATGACCACCAGGGAGCTAAGGTCAACATTTGTATAATGACTACCACTGAGGGAATTACCGTGACCACCAGGGAGTTACGGTCAACATTTGTGTAATGACTACCATTGAGGGAATGACCATGACCACCAGGGAGCTAAGGTCAACATTTGTGTAATGACTACCACTGAGGGAATGACCATGACCACCCGGGAGCTAAGGTCAATGTTTGTGTAATGACTACCACTGAGGGGAAGACCATGGCCACCAGGTAGCTAAGGTCAATGTTTGTGTAATGACTACCACTGAGGGGAAGACCATGGCCACCAGGAAGCTAAGGTCAATGTTTGTGTAATGACTACCACTGAGGGGAAGACCATGGCCACCAGGAAGCTAAGGTCAATGTTTACTGAGGGGAATGACAATGACCACCAGGGAGCTAAGGTCAACATTTGTGTAATGACTACCACTGAGGGAATGACCATGACCCCCCAGGAGCTAAGGTCAATGTTTGTGTAATGACTACCACTGAGGGGAAGACCATGGCCACCAGGGAGCTAAGGTCAATGTTTGTGTCATGACTACCACTGAGGGAATTACCGTGACCACCAGGGAGTTAAGGTCAACATTTGTGTAATGACTACCACTGAGGGAATGACCATGACCACCCGGGAGCTAAGGTCAATGTTTGTGTAATGACTACCACTGAGGGGAAGACCATGACCACCAGGAAGCTAAGGTCAATGTTTGTGTCTTGACTACCACTGAGGGAATTACCGTGACCACCAGGGAGTTAAGGTCAACATTTGTGTAATGACTACCACTGAGGGAATGACCATGACCACCCGGGAGCTAAGGTCAATGTTTGTGTAATGACTACCACTGAGGGGAAGACCATGACCACCAGGAAGCTAAGGTCAATGTTTGTGTCATGACTACCACTGAAGGACATGACCATGACCACCAGGAAGCTAAGGTCAATGTTTGTGCCATGACTACCACTGAGGGAATTACCGTGACCACCAGGGAGTTAAGGTCAACATTTGTGTAATGACTACCACTGAGGGAATGACCATGACCACCCGGGAGCTAAGGTCAATGTTTGTGTAATGACTACCACTGAGGGGAAGACCATGGCCACCAGGGAGCTAAGGTCAATGTTTGTGTCATGACTACCACTGAGGGGAATGACCATGGCCACCAGGTAGCTAAGGTCAATGTTTACTGAGGGGAATGACCATGACCACCAGGGAGCTAAGGTAAATGTTTGTGTAATGACTACCACTGAGAGGAATGACCATGACCACCAGGGAGCTACGGTCAATGTTTGTGAAATGACTACCACTGAGGGGAATGACCATGACCACCAGGGAGCTAAGGTCAACATTTGTGTAATGACTACCATTGAGGGAATGACCATGACCACCAGGGAGCTACGGTCAACATTTGTGTAATGACTACCACTGAGGGGAATGACCATGACCACCAGGGAGCTAAGGTCAACATTTGTATAATGACTACCACTGAGGAATTACCGTGACCACCAGGGAGTTAAGGTCAACATTTGTGTAATGACTACCATTGAGGGAATGACCATGACCACCAGGGAGCTAAGGTCAACATTGTGTAATGACTACCACTGAGGGAATGACCATGGACCACCCAGGAGCTAAGGTCAATGTTTTGTGTAATGACTACCATTGAGGGAATGACCATGACCACCAGGGAGCTAAGGTCAACATTTGTATAATGACTACCACTGAGGGAATGACCATGACCACCAGGGAGCTAAGGTCAATGTTTATGTAATGACTACCACTGAGGGGAATGACCATGACCACCAGGGAGCTAAGGTCAATGTGTGTGTAATGACTACCACTTAGAGTAATGACCATGACCACCAGGAAGCTAAGTTCAATGTTTGTGTAATGACTACCTCTGAGGGGAATGACCATGACCACCAGGGAGCTAAGGTCAATGTTTGTGTAATGGACTACCACTGAGAGGAATGACCAATGACCACCAGGGAGCTAAGGTCAATGTTGTGAAATGACTACCACTGAGGGGAATGACCATGACCACCAGGGAGCTAAGGTCAACATTTGTGTAATGACTACCATCGAGGGAATGACCATGACCACCAGGGAGCTAAGGTCAACATTTGTGTAATGACTACCACTGAGGGGAATTACCATGACCACCAGGGAGCTAAGGTCAACATTTGTATAATGACTACCACTGAGGGAATTACCGTGACCACCAGGGAGTTACGGTCAACATTTGTGTAATGACTACCATTGAGGGAATGACCATGACCACCAGGGAGCTAAGGTCAACATTTGTGTAATGACTACCACTGAGGGAATGACCATGACCACCCGGGAGCTAAGGTCAATGTTTGTGTAATGACTACCACTGAGGGGAAGACCATGGCCACCAGGTAGCTAAGGTCAATGTTTGTGTATGACTACCACTGAGGGGAAGACCATGGCCACCAGGAAGCTAAGGTAAATGTTTGTGTAATGACTACCACCTGAGGGGAAGACCATGGCCACCAGGAAGCTAAGGTCAATGTTTACTGAGGGGAATGACAATGACCACCAGGGAGCTAAGGTCAACATTTGTGTAATGACTACCACTGAGGGAATGACCATGACCCCCCAGGAGCTAAGGTCAATGTTTGTGTAATGACTACCACTGAGGGGAAGACCATGGCCACCAGGGAGCTAAGGTCAATGTTTGTGTCATGACTACCACTGAGGGAATTACCGTGACCACCAGGGAGTTAAGGTCAACATTTGTGTAATGACTACCACTGAGGGAATGACCATGACCACCCGGGAGCTAAGGTCAATGTTTGTGTAATGACTACCACTGAGGGGAAGACCATGACCACCAGGAAGCTAAGGTCAATGTTTGTGTCTTGACTACCACTGAGGGAATTACCGTGACCACCAGGGAGTTAAGGTCAACATTTGTGTAATGACTACCACTGAGGGAATGACCATGACCACCCGGGAGCTAAGGTCAATGTTTGTGTAATGACTACCACTGAGGGGAAGACCATGACCACCAGGAAGCTAAGGTCAATGTTTGTGTCATGACTACCACTGAAGGAATGACCATGACCACCAGGAAGCTAAGGTCAATGTTTGTGCCATGACTATCACTGAGGGAATTACCGTGACCACCAGGGAGTTAAGGTCAACATTTGTGTAATGACTACCACTGAGGGAATGACCATGACCACCCGGGAGCTAAGGTCAATGTTTGTGTAATGACTACCACTGAGGGGAAGACCATGGCCACCAGGGAGCTAAGGTCAATGTTTGTGTCATGACTACCACTGAGGGGAATGACCATGGCCACCAGGTAGCTAAGGTCAATGTTTACTGAGGGGAATGACCATGACCACCAGGGAGCTAAGGTAAATATTTGTGTAATGACTATCATTGAGGGAATGACCATGACCACCAGGGAGCTAAGGTCAATGTTTGTGTAATGACTATCACTGAGGGGAATGATGATGACCACCAGGACGGCGGGCAAGCATACCAGCCTGTGCTTGACCAGGCCTCCCTGCACTTGGCATCATGCATGCAAACGATGAATTATTGGCAAATATTTGTGTAGGGAATCAATTTTATAGAAGGAAGTGTTTTTGCACATACAAGAATACATAACGCAGCATGGGAATACAGAAAGTCAGACTGATGGTATTTGTTTAAGAAGACATTTGGATCTACCCTACATGACACGATTTCAGAAGTGCAGGTGCAGATTAAGATCACCATCAGCTGATGGGACGAATGAAACCAAGTTTGAGTTATATAACTGCTTACAAACATGGACAAGAACACAATGTAGGACATGTCCGAAATCAAGAAAGGAACAATTTATGGTCATAGTCTCTATAAGTACCAGGCCCTGCAACAGATGGTAGACTAGATGAGTACGGAAGACTGCTGCCAACAGGTTAAAAGCCATTGGAATGAATTATGCATACAAATCCATGGGAAAAGTTACTGGAAATATAAAGAATATGGTACAAATATGGTAACCACTCTAGATATAAAGACCATTATCTCACAAATATGGTAAATTCTCCCACAAACATAATGACCACTATCTCACAACTATGGTAACCATTCACCCATAAACATAATGACCACTATCTCACAAATATGGTAACCATTCTCCCATAAACATAATGACCAGTATCTCATAAATAGGGTAACTATTCTCCCACACATAATGACCATTATCTCACAAATATGGTAAATTCTCCCACAAACATAATGACTACTATCTCACAAAAATGGTAACCATTTTCCCACAAACATGACCCTATCTCACAAAAATGGTAACCATTTTCCCACAAACATGACACTATCTCACAAACATAACCATTTTCCCACAAACATGACACAATCTCACAAATATGGTAACCATTCTCCCATAAACATAATGACCCTATTTCATAAATATGGTCACCATCTGTCACTAAGTTGCGCTTTACGATCACCATCATCGAATGGAGTGATTGCCTCATCGGCGGCCCATGATTGGCGTGTGTTGTTCGTGGTTGTTGATCAGAAGACGAATGTGGTAAAAAGTAGTAAAACGCTTGACGACGAAAATGCTCCGTCCTGGTCCAAGACAACACAACAGCACTAGTAATATTAGTAATATCGCAAACATGACTCCTTATCGAGTACAGGTCCACAAACATAGTCGCCTGTCTTGTACAGAGCCTACAAATATCAGACACGACTCTCTCCCCCTCATTCCATGGTCATCGCTTTTGACTTTTGACTTCTGCCGCTGATACAACCATTGTCCGTTACATTGTTTTACCGTACTGCATCATTCAATTTTGTGATCACGTCATTCTCCTGTGTGATGCGTCATTATTCTTGCGTAAAACGTCATGCGAGGTCTGGGTCTGGACAACAGAAATAACGGTCATGGCACAACAATGCTTTCCACAGGGAACATCCAAGTCCATGGAATTAAGATGAACACAAGGTATCAGAGAAAGAGCCTAACATAATTTAAGTCGAAAAGGTTCAATTAAGGTATAGGATAGGAGAGATGAGTCAAGATCCGACATCATAGCACTCTGTACATTCCTGTAAATGCTCGGCATCATCTTAACTAGCCAGCGAAGAGTCCCAAAACTAAAAATACTAGTAGCAGTTTGATTATGCGTCCATTTGATCACCCCTCTGGTCACTCCAGATGATGATCTATCTGTTTTTCCGCACTTTACACACGATTCCAAAGGGTCCCGATTACTTCTGCCTTAGCATGCACCAATACACCAACACCACTCAGCGGTAAAAACCCTACAAATCTGTCCACCTGCTCGTTTCCCACCACACCAGCATGTCCTGGCAGTAAAATCTAACAGATGATCACTATTTTTGATTGTTGAATTGAAGCCTGCCACTCCGCCCGTAGCATGCCTGTCTTCGCCTTTTCTCGCATACTTTGCGAGTCCGTTACAATCACGACCAGCGTGTGCTGTTTGTCCTCCGGCCAGGGAACGCCATTGTGACTGTCTCCACTATTCTCAGACTAGTTGTTGTGGTATCATATGTCCGGCTCTCTGGCACCAAATTATCGTCCACCAACCTTTGCCACAAACCTCGAGGCACTTCTTTCATCTTTTAGCACAAAGGCCATCTGTGTAGATGATTACCTCACCTGGGTGCAAATTGTCGTGAAACACTTCTTGCACCTCCCATTCAGCATTCCCGAGCCAATGTGATTATGATCCTTTACAGGTCGGACTGTTCCTCTGTCATTCTGACCCATTCTTCTCCTCTCCCGATGTTCTCAAACATGCGTATTTCTCTGATTGTGTCCCCTACCTGAGCCATCCGCGATTTTCATCTGATCTTCAAACAGACGCCATAAACAAAATAGTGCACGATTTCTCGCATGGCATATCTCGCTGCATCTCGTCAGGTGCATACTGCAGATTTTATATCATATACTAATTGTCTTTCCGTTCTGCCTATGTAAGCCGCTTGTGAAATTGCAGTTAGATTTGGCGTTTATTAAATCCAGTGTGAGTGCCGAGCTATTATTATAATATACGTAGAATGGAAAGACAATTAGTCAATTAGCAAATCAAGTAGCCGAACATTTACTAGTGTGGGCGGAAAAGAGAGTTAATCATTCTTCAGGTATCCTTGTGCAGACAATAGGTCATACATAAAACATCAAATTTGACCACCACGGAACATTTGCTTGATTGTCCACATTCGAACAAAATCAGCGATATGTACTTTGTATGTCAGCCACAGTATTATTTGTGTGTCCAGTTCATATGATATGTAACTCTGCAGTGTGCACCTAAGGAGATGCAACGAAATATGACAGGCAAGAAATCGTGAAATACGGATTGAACAGTTAACACACGGTATAAACTATAAAAGAGGGGGCCTAACAAAATGTATGGGAACAGTTAATATAATATCAGAGAGAGTGTCACAGGATAAATAAACTTGTCAGTCGATCGATGACAACCAGGCCCAACATTGGGTTTGCAAACACAATTGACTCTTTGATGGGGAACAAACTGAGGAAAATACGTCGGTACAGATTCTCTGCACCTGGTCGACAGTGTGTATGAGATCAAAGGGAGTCACGTCGAGTTGTCTACACACAGTCGACAGTTTGATGGCAGGATGTTGTTCGAGAGGTTTGTATTGGCAACATTTGTCTACAAAACGGGAGTTGGCCGTTGAAAGTAATGGACAGATGTCTGCTAGAGGTCAGAAGGATTCTGTAATGGGAGAAAGGTCTCCGGCTTACAGACAACCCGGATATTTGTTGGATGAGACAAAGAACTCCCCAGATGAAAAGGGAAATTGACAGCTAATTGACTCTGTTTAGTCTGGAAACAGGAGGACAAAGCCAGATTCTGGACTGATTGGCGTCTGGACTTTCTGGTGACTCACTCAAGCACCCATATAAAACCCAGTGCAGTAAACAGGTAGAGGGAGTCGGGAAAAACATTCTGCTGTATTAGGATTGGGGATTATTCCGAGTTGTGTTATATTAGAGGGACTGGGCTGTCTTAGTAGTGATAGTTATCCGCGGACATAGATCCAATCGGATTGCCTAGTTTCTCGAGTAACAACAGGAATAGACATATGGTAGGCAATTAATTATATCTAACTTAAGAGTATGATTAGGAATAGAGTACAGTACTGTGTGGCGATATAATGTATTATAGGTGCCGTGATATAATGTATTATGATTAGTGATAGAATGTTCTATAAGTGCAGTGCTAGAAAGTATCATAGGAGCGTCGGCACTAGCATTCTATTGTGTGGCTTCAAGTAGCTTGTGTTATATATCATTTTACTCAGGAAGTTGAGGACAATGTAGTGGAATAATAATTAGAGAGATTAAGGATGGTTGAGAGGGAGGAGGGGAATGTGTAATGGTAGGATCTTCCAGTAGGGCATCTGCTGGGTTTCTACCCGTTCCTTTAGTCTTTCCTGATGTTGCCATGTCTCAGATCATATGATTGAGTTATTTGGCCGTATGACAGAGATCGGATCTCTGTTATAGATCTGAGTGCTGTTATTGGCCTACACTTGCCTAATTCTGGCCAGGACTGAGTTGCCCTCACCATGATGTTATCTGCTCTACAGGTTCCATGTACAGTTCCCCTTGAGTGTTCCACTTGAGTGTGCGATGATTTACTACGAAGAAGCAGGTTCAAAGTTTTATACAAGGAGGGCTCAGCATCTGACGACAGAGGTTGCTGAGAGGCCGCTACATAGGGCATATACCCAAGTTGGTTTGCGGGAACCTGGCTTCTGCTGAGCAGGACATGTTGACGAGATTGAGGTTTAGCCAAGTGATAGATGTATCAATAAACAGTCAGAACATTGCATAATTTATACTGATACCCAGAACAGTTAGATTGTGGTGTTAATATGAGGAATCTTTAACAGTGACAATAGGATTAGAATTTCCTGATTAACAATCCGTTAAATAACCGAGGAAGTTCATAGTGTGAATCAGACTCTAATTAGACAGTGTTTGTCAGGGGTGTCCAAGCATCCTGGTGGTTCCAGAGACAACGGAGGAAGTCTTCACGTGACCGGAGGAGCATCACCTGGGTGAGGCTACTTGTATGGGATACCTGGTGCTGGTGTGTCTTCAGCACAGGGATGAGAATGAATATCCTCTTGAACACTGATCTGAGTCTATAGACGATTTAGACTACCCGTCACACATTCTACACCTTATACACACATACACTTCTCCTACATATACTCTTTGCTTTAATAAATTTCTTGTTTTTATTTGTTGAAGCGAGAGTTGTCAAGTAGGTTATGTTGGGGAAGAATGAGAGGGGGCATGATCCAGGGGTGAGTAAGAGTGAGAGGAAGGTGTCTTCAGATTGAAGGAGTGTGTGGACGGAGTCTGCTGGATATCTCCAGAATAGAGATATTGAATTAAAACAAATGTGGGTGTTGATTCTCTTCACTCCAGGGACGACACTAAAGTGGTAAAGAAGAACAAGTAACTAATACGACAGTCATTCTTTACACACACACTACAGAGAGTCTAACTTACTGTATATGGAAAAAGTTAACATAAGGTATCAGAGAGTGTCAAACTTATTGTATACAGTGGTGCCTCGGGTTACGAACGCCTCGGGTCATGAACAATTCAGGTTAAGAACAACAACTTCGAAAATTTTATGTCTTGAGTAACGAACAGTGCCTTGGATTACGAACGAAGGCAAGCGAGAGAGAGCAATGTGTAACGTTGGAGACAAACGATCGCATACAGTACAAACAGTACTATAGATGACCTTGTGGATCTTCACAATGAACAGCTAAAGACATTAAAGGAGGAGCAGTCGTCCGATGATGAGGAGCCAGTGGCCGTTTCAACTGCCAGGATTAAAGACATTTGCAGCAAGTTAGCAGACGTCGAAGACTTCATTGTGAACCATTATCCAAACAAACTTGTTGCTAACAAGCCATATGCCCCTATATGTGATGAATGATAACACGATGGCACACTTCAGAAAAGAGGAGCGGCTGGCCGAGTGGCTAGAACGCCAGACTCTCATTCGGGAGATCCGGGTTCGATCCCTCGGTAAAGCAAAAAGAAAATCCTAACCTGCACAGTTCGCGGCGACTGCACTAGCCATCCGGCCTTAATTCCTCAGGCTCAAGGACCCCTCTGCCATACACCGCAAGGTACTATTGGCAGTAAATGGCAGTTTTTTTTTTTTTTTTTACACTTCAGAAAGATTCTCCAGCAAAGGAAGCTACACATTTCCCTTGATAGTTTCTTGGTGCATAAAGATTCCCAGTCGGCTGCCAAGAAACAGCGATAGGCTACTCCCTGAAACTAATAATTCAGAATAGCAAAGAAAGTGACAAATTTCCCATGATCGTTTTTTTGGTAATAAAGATAGACTAAATCTCTTTTTATTTGGTTGTTTTCTTTCTCTTTATGTAAAACGTGAAGTACACGTATTCTTTGCGTTTTGTCAGGTAGACGACCGGATGTTAATGAACGATTCTTTCATAATGTAACGGATTGTCTTTATTTCATTGATTTTAGTGTTTCGGGTTACGAACCGAGTTCTGGAACGAATTAAATTCGTAACCCGAGGTACCACTGTATAGTGAAAGTTAACATAACATATCAGAGAGAGCCTAACATAATCTATATGGGGAAAGTTAACATAAGGTATCAGAGAGAACCTAACATAATAAATATTGGAAAAGGTAACAGAAGATATCAGTATCAGAGAGAGCTTAACATAATGTATATGGGGAAAAAATTAACCTAAGGTATCAGAGAGGGAGAGAGAGAGAGTCTAACATAACGTATATGGGGGGGAAATTAACCTAGGGTATCAGAGAGAGAGAGAGAGAGAGAGAGAGAGAGAGAGAGAGAGAGAGAGAAAGAGAGAGAGAGAGAGAGATTAGCATAATGTATATGGGGGAAAATTAACCTAAGGTATCAGAGAGAGAGGGAGTGAGAGAGAGAGAGAGAGAGAGAGAGAGAGAGAGAGAGAGAGAGAGAGAGTGAGAGTACATGGGGAAAGTTAACCTAAGGTATCAGAGAGAGCCTAACATAATGTATATGGGGAAAGTTAACATAAGGTATCAAATAGAGCCTAACTTATTGTTTATGGGGACAGTTAAAATAAGGTAACAGAGAGAACCTAACATAATATACATTGGAAAAGGTAACAGAAGATATCAGATAGAGCCTAACACAATTAATATGGGGAAAGTTAACCTAAGGTATCAGAGAGAGACAGCCTCACATAATGAATATGGGGAAAGTTAACATAAGGTATCAGAAAGAGCCTAACATAATGTATATGGTGAAAGTTAATATAAGGTATCAGAGAGAGCCTAACATAATGTATAAGCGGCGTTCATTTAAAATCCGTTCGTGCCACACTGCTCATAATTGCGTACGTTGAACACGATCATGTCATAGTCATGTGATAAGTCTGACCAATGAATAAAAGAGCACGTTCTTATCGTCCCATGATGCATAGGTTCTGTTTCTGACCGTTGAGAAAATGGCCGGGTTGATCCAAAATCCGTCCAAAGAAGCTCAAAGAGTGGTGATTCAGTTTCTTTCATTTGAAGGATGTCGACCAGTAAACATTCATAGAAGAATGTAGGCAGTGTATGGTAACAAATGTGTGTCTAAGACAACAGTGACAGACTGGGCACGAATGTTTCGGAAAGGACGCAGTTCACGACAGATCTTCGACGGCCGGGTCAAGCGCATATTGTTGCAACAGAAAAAAAAAAACATCGCCAAAATTGATGCAGCAGTACAGATGAACCGTTGTCGAAGCATACGTTCGCCAGCGAAAGAATTTGATGTGTCATTTGAGACAATTCAAAGGTGGTTCGTAAGAAACTGAAATATCGGAAGGTGTGTTCACAGTGGGTACCACGGATGTTGACCGACCACCAAAAAGAGGAACGCATGGGATGGTGTTTGAACCACTTTCTGCGTTACAGAGTGGAGGCTGATGCATTTCTCTTCCGCATAGTGGCAGGTGATGAATCATTGTGTCACCACTTTGAGCCGAGCAGCAAAAGAGAGAGCATGCAATAGAAGCGTGCTGGATCACCACATTCAAGTTACAGGTTTCCCCTGGTAAGGTTATGCTGAGCGCATGTTTTGACCAGGAAGGGCTATTGTTGGCCGACTTTAAGAACCTGGTGTTAACATCAACTCTACCCACTACTTGCAAACACTAGACAAGCTGCAAAAAGCCATAAAGAATAAACGGCCCGGCATGCTTTCTCGCGGTGTGATTTTGTTGCACAATAATGCTCGTCCGCATGTCGCAAAGATTGTGCAGGAAGCATTAGCAAGGAAGAAGTGGGAAATTCTGCAAGATCCACCCTATAGTCCTGATTTGTCACCATGTGATTTTCATTTGTTCGGACCTCTAAAAAAAGCTCTCAAGAGGCAACGATTTCACACAGATGCAGACGTAATGAACGCGGTAAATAGTTTGCTCAGTGAGTAACCACAATCCTTTTACGCGGACGGCATTCGCTGCCTACCTAAGCAATGGGATGCTTGCCTGAATGCCTACGGCGACTTCTTCTGACCAACCTATGGTGCATAATTCATTGAAAATGAATGCTTTGTTTAATTCTACCACACCTGTTAATGTTTCTTTCATGCTTTTGTAATAAAGCCATTGGAACCTCCCCCGATGTGTCTCCAACTTGCCGTGGTGGGGGATCTTGCGTGTCCCATCGACCCCATGTGCTTGCCGATGGGTGAAAACTACATATCGGACGGCTCGTGGGATAGGGACCAGACTAAGAGAGACACAACCTGCTGCTCTGCAGGTAAGACTGAGGATAGCAGTCAAAATCAGGCAAACGATCTCTAAAATCTCAGTCCGGACATAACCTCTAAGGCTCCCATCCGAGGTGTATGGCTGAACGTCTCTAAGCCATAAACTCTCGGAAGTGAGAGCCTGATCGACACAAACCTACATCAGAATTGTGATGATGTGCCGAGAACGCTACATGCTCGGCGCAGATTCGATCGATGGCTCTTAGCTGGGGGATATGAGGTATCCCCGGATGAAAGGTCCTGACCGTTACTCGCCCACAGACGCACGGAGGTAAGTTGCTGAGCCGGCAGCACATGTAGCCTACCTCGTGAGCGAGTACAAAAGGTGGAAAAACACCTCGGTCGCACGTCTCGCAGACGTCCGATAGTCTGTAACCACACTCATGGAGTGAGTGTTGTCAAAGGTGGAAAATTGTCTCCTTGTCACGAAATGGAACGCCTGTCTTGCGAATCCATTACGTGGCAGCCCGAAGCGAAAGCTTGCTGTGTGGAAGCCGATACAAGAGTCTCGAAACCCGAGGAAGGCTAACCTCATTAAAAAATGCCCGCCGGAAGCCGGAAGTGTCGTCCTACGGGTGGCAAACTAAAAATTGACACTACGCAATTACGTCCGAGTGAAATGTCTCGTCCGAATGTCTCTCGTGCTAGGAACAGCTCTGACTACCTAGTTTCCGAATGCCGCTCTTGTTCGGAACAGCTCTGACTAGGTAGTTTTCCGAATGTCTGTCGTGCCTGGAACAGCTCTGACGGGCGCAACGACAAGCACATGTCCGAAAACTCGCTGAGTGGATGCCGTCTGCAAACCTGTCTGGTTTGTGCGGGAATGGCCCGGGGTAAACGAAATGACCAATATATTGAAGTGAGGATTTAAAGCAGCCATGAGCAGGACGTGACGATTTCCCTCGGTGAGCCCAGATCCAGGGCGTTATGTGTCGGCCCTGCAACCATGGAAGCAACCTTGGATGGCGGAAAATGCTATGGACTGTCCCTGCCTTCCTTTGAGGGATGACCGTTGTCTTCGACCATTCCAACTTGGCCAGCCAGGTTGCAGATGGCACCACAAAAGTGAGAGTCTCCCAGGAATGCTACCTGGTACAAAAAAGCACGCTAAAGTCGATGTGTTGGCCTACGGGTTTCGGCCCAAGGGCGCATAACAGACACACCGCAATCACATCTGAAAAAACACTCCGGATGAACGAAAAGAAGAAGAAGCCATTGGAACGAGTTTCAAATGAACGCCCCTAATATATGGGGAAAGTTAACATAAGGTTTCAGAGAGAGCCTAACATAATATACATTGGGAAAATTAACCTAATGTATCAGAGAGAGTAAGGTACAGAAACCCGCGGAGGGCGTTTGCTTCCAACATAAAGAATGATCGAGAGAGTCCAGATAGAAAGAGAATTCCAGTGGAGTTTTGTCTTCGCGGAAGAATCGATAAAGAAACGATTTGCCAACGCCTGAAGCGCTGAAAGCAATGAACCGTGACCAGCGAATCAACGAGCTGCATTAATTGTCTTCAAACATTGAATGCCGGCTTTCAGCGTCTCAAATGTGTGAGCAAAATGTCTGAAATATGACCACACATAACTACACTCTCTTTCACTTTTCGCATCGCTCCGTGGCGAAGGCGTTACGGACGCAGTTCGTGATCCACACCCGCGTTCGAAACACAGCTGCGTGCGATTTGGCAGCAGACCGCATTGCGCTGGTTTTCTACGAAATGGTATGGGTGTTCGTTCAGAAAGCAATGGCAAACTACTGAACGTAAAATTGCCAAGAGATCACAACGGCAAAAAATGATGGTGTTGACAGCAACGTCCTGTAAAGGATATGCAACTAACTTACTTTCACTTTTCACGGCGCTGAGTTTCTACTGGACTGGACATGGTAGGGCAGGACAGGACAGGACACGGCTAGACAGGACAGGGCATGGCTGGGAAGAGAAATACATGGCACAGCTGAACAGGACAGGACAGGACAGGGCACGGCTGGACAAGACAGGGCATGGCTGGGCAGAGCAATACAGGGCACAACTGAACAGGGCAGAGCACGGCTGGACAGAGCAATACAGGGCACACCTGTTATACTTCTCTTTTTTTTACCGCTTCTTTAACTTCTTCATTCCAACAGCTTCCTCCGAGGTCGGAGAGTGTCTGCCTGCACGGCGAGGAACCACCAGTCTGCACACCAATAAGCCAGACATGGGACAACGGATACTCACGCAAACCTCAAGTCCTGTATGACATCATACTGATGTTGGACAACAGGATGTCTTCATCCGGCATACAGGACTTCGCGCTAGAGTTCACAACCAGCGAACATAAGCAAGTAAGCAAGCATTCCAACAGCTCTCATCGTGTTCGCGTCTTTGTCGTCGTGCGTCACATTCGCACTGCGAGCGCTAACAAGACAAGTCGCCTTAACCAGTCAAGAAGCCTGATACGCGGGGGAAAATGTCACGTTGCAAGTCCAACAACAAGAAACACGCGGTAGCCAAGATGTGCAGCGTGGGAGCCGACAACAAGAAGAAGAACGTGGAGAGCCTACCTGCTAGCTGCATCAAAGAGCCTGATACTACAGCTATTACTGAAGCTACCACGAGGGAGAAGATCGACAGCCCAACACAGTTAAGAACCAAGACAGCAGAGAAGAAGGAGGAGAAAGACACCAGAGCCGGGAACACCGACTCAAAAACAGTCCGATGGGTTGTCAAGCGGATTCAAGTGGAGCTGACAGACGAAGAAATCCTGAAGCAGCTACGAGAAGAGAATCTTCACATCCGATTCTTGAAGGGGGAGCGGCTCCTCACCTACTCCAAGATACCTACAACCCTGGCAGTGGTGACATCGGAGGGCAGCGAAATGCCGACCACAGTAGTCAATCAACAAGAGAATGCAGCAGCCAGAGAGATACATCCCAAGAATCACTCAATGTTCCAGATGTCAGAAGGCCACAACAGAGCAACATGTCGCAGTAAGACGGAAATCTGCCGATACTGCGCCGATCATCACGCCTTCAAGGAGTGTCCGCTGGCTAAGCTTGACACCGACTTCCGAGCACCCAACAACAAAAGAAAGTGCGCCAACTGCCTGGGCAAACATGGAGCAAGATACCTGGCCTGTCCGTACCTGCAAAGACACAGAGACGTCTTAAAGATCGCCATCACCACAAAGACACCATACAACGAAGCAATACGGAGATGCGAGACAGCCACGGGTTGCTCACAAGCGGAAAGAGCCCAACTGCAAAGCCAAATAGACGAGCTAAAGAAGCAAGTCAAGCTACTCCTAACACCGTCACAAACCAGCGACAATGAAAAACTGCTTGCTGAAATGAAGGAGATACAGCAAAACATCAAACAAGAGATGGAACGCATGGCCGAGACGAAGAAGGAGAACGAAGAAATCCTACAAATGATCAAGACCGAAAGAGAACTGCATAGAGCTGAAATGGAAATCTTCCAAAACAAACCAACAGAAACCATACAAGAACTCACAGAGAAACCGCAAGACGAAAACCAAGAGATCGAGCCTGAACCGTAAGCCCAAACGCGACGCCCTAGGCAGACAAAGGGAAACAAATATCTCGTAAGACATCCGAAGAAAACCGAGATGAGCACCCGGATGACGGCACGGAGAGACCACGGGAACCTACCTTGGAGGAGCTACTAGAGAGGAGGAACTCAGGCGACAGGAATTCAAAAGGTGTTGGTATGACAGAGAAAAGAAGAAACCCAAGAAACTCAGGAGACTGGTAGATTACCCAACTACATACTTGGAACGTGATTATGCCGACTACTCGTACTACATAGAAGACGGAGAGAGAAAACCATGGCTGACCGCGGAGGAAACAATCGAAAGGCAGCAGAAACTCGAACTCGAAAGTGAAAACAGACACAAGAAGGAAAACGGAAACGTGAGAGAGAGATGCAAACATAAAGAATAAAATAGAGAAAGATGAGAGGGAGATCCATCCATCCATCATGTGCCATGCCGGTAAGTCATGTTCTGTCATCTCACTCGATCACTAGAGTCGTGGATCAGCTCCGTGTTTCTGTCTCGACCATGCCACAAGGCCAAGCCATCCAGTTACTTGCTTCTAGGTCTTCCCCTTGGTCTGTTCCCCTCGATCTTGCCAGTTGTCACCAAGTTCTCCAAATTATTTCTTCTCATAACATGCCCAAAAAATTGTGACTGTCTACGTCTAATGTCTCTAATCAGTTTACGATCTTGATTTGTTTCTTGAAGGACTTGTTCATTGGTCTTTCTGGCTGTCCATGGTATTCTTTGCATTTTCCTCAGAAACCACATTTCTACAGCCATCAGATGTTTTTTCAGCCTGACTGCTCATTGTCCAAGCTTCACATCCATATAAAAGTACAGGTTCTATGTAGCATCTCAACACTCTTTTTCTCGTTTCAATTGACATCTTTTTATTGGTCAGTGTGTTTTTCATCTTGCTAAAGGCTACTTTTGCCATGGCGATTCTTGCTCTAATCTCTTCAAGGCATCTCCCATCAGATGTTATTATTGTTCCGAGATAATTGTACCTATTCATTTGCTGAAGAATACTCCCATTTACTTGTATATTACATTGTGGTATTTCGTTCTTCCTAGTGACGACCATAATCTGTGTCTTTTTACAATTTAATTCTAACCCTAGTTCAGTGGTTCTCAATCGGTGGGGAATTCCCCCCCCCCAGGGGGGAATTTTAGGGTTTCCAGGGGCGGGGGGGGGGGGGGGGGGGGGGGGGGGGAAATTAAGACCACTTCAAGATCGCGTTAATACAAGAACCGATTACTTGATATTGTTTTCCCCTTCATACTTTACAGTTAAATAGGTCTCATCCTTCTAAAATTCATTTTATAAAGTCAGTAGACCCACAAATCATGTCTTATGTGGATGTCTAGACTTGTTTTAGTATGTGCTATTAAATTTACCTTACATTTTTACGTATACTGTATAGGGACTATAGGGGTGGGGGAATTTTTAGATAGGAAATATGAAGGGGGGGGGGGGGAGAATGACGTTCTGAAAATACGGTGAAAAGGGGGGGGGGGGGCACGGGCCAAATTTTTGATAGGAAGAGGGGGGGGAATGACGTTCTGAAAATATGGTGAAGGGGGCACGGGCCAAAAAAGGTTGAGAACCACTGCCCTAGTTGTTCACTGTGTTTAACAACCGCATCAACTAAATTTTGCAGGTCCTGTTCATTGTCTGCAATCAAGACTGTATCATCTGCATATCTAATGTTATTGATGCATCGTCCCCCAATGTTGATTCCTTCCATATCTTCAATATTTATGAAAATACTTTCACTGTACAGGGAAAACAGATCTGGAGACATTACACATCCCTGTCTCACACCCCTTTTAATAGGCTGATATTGGCTTACTTCATTATCAACTCTTATGGCAGCTTGTTGTTTCCAATATATGTTTTTTACAAGTCTAAGGTCTTTTCCATCAATTTGTAGATCTTCAAGCATCCTTATCATGTTGACATGTCTCACTTTATCAAAAGCCTTTGTGTAGTCAATAAAGCAAAGGTGTAGATCTTTGTTTACTTCTATAGAACGTTCGATTACGGTTCTCAGTATATACACAGCATTTACTGTACCCTTGCCTTCTACAAACCCACATTGTTCTTCTCCTATTTCAGGTTGTATTTTCCTCCTAACTCTTTGCATGATAATTCTTAGCAAAATCTTCGTTATGTGACTAATTATACTAATTGTTCGATGTTGATCACATTCCAAGGCTCCTGATTTCTTTGGGATTGCAATAAATACAGAATTACATAACTCCTGAGGTATATTTCCAGTATCATATATTGTTTTAAGCAGACTGGTAACTTTATCTATTCCATATTCTTTTAAAGCATTAATCATTTCTGTTGTGACGCTGTCTGAACCGGGGATCTTGCCAGATTTAATATGGTTAAGAGCATTTTGAACCTCCATCTTCAAAATTGCTGAGAGGGAGATACAAACATAAAAAAATAGAGAAAGTGAGAGGGAAATACAAACATAAAGAATAAATAGAGTAAGGTGACAGGGAGACACAAACATAAAGAATCAATAGAGAAAGGTGAGAGGGAGATACAAACATAAAGAGTAAATAGATAAAGGTGAGAGGGAGACTCAAACATTAAGAATAAATAGAGACAGGTGAGAGGGAGCTACAAACATAAAGAATAAATAGAAAAAGGTGAGAAGAAGACACAAACATAAAGAATAAATAGAGAAATGTGAGAGGGAGACACAAACATAAAGAATGAATAGAGAAAAGTGAGAACTAGAAAAACATAACGAATAAATACAGAGACAGGAGATGAAGCTATAAGCAACCAAGAGTAAATAAGAAAGGACAAGAATTAGACGAGACGGGTTCACAATTTGCAATTCTAATGTTCAGGAACTAACTGTCGACACTCCGCATTGGAGTCTCCGTGTCAAGGTTACTTGAAAAGAAGCATTTGGAACTGGGAGAGGAGGGGTCGGGTAGAGACATGTGGAGCCGGGAGAGGAGGGGTCGGGTGGAGACATCACGGAGGCTACAATCCACATCCGAGTTCAGAAAACGTCCCAAGGTTTTCCTTCAAATTCTTTCGGTTTTGATTTGTGTCCCAGTGAGATGGACTTTGTCAGCCATCACGACTTTGTTCTAGCGCAGGGGTCACCTGCGGCCCGCGACGTCAGTTCATCAGGCCAGCCGACGGCACTCGAATTTGCTTGATAAAACGTATGGAACACGAGACGTTGTGATACAATTTAAATTTAAATATTATGTTTAGAATACTAGAAGATCTTCACACGTGCGGAGACCTCCTGGCTGCTATGTGCATTAATTTACTATTTTCAATTACTTAATACTTTCAATACTTATTTCGCGCCATCCAAGGTCCTTCCCCGGCTTGTGGTAGCTCCGCTTACGTTACCATTGTTTCCATGACAACACACAAACGCGCATCTTTCCCGCCCCCAGATGCGTCCGGTTGTCAACACAGGTCAACACAGGTCCGACGCTGCAGAAATATTTACTTCTTTTTGCCTGTCATCCATTTTATACGCATGTAACAAGGATTTCTTTGTTTGACAGTGATAGGTCAGTGAACTACAAGAGTGATTTGAGGCAATAATGTAGCAAACATAGCATAACAATGCCAAAGACGCCTCGTATTATTACGATAACTATTATCCCCAGCTCAGAAAAATTCCCCGGTCAAGGTGTTAATCGAGCTGGTCTCCAGGCCAGTGTTTTCAACCTTTCTGCTGGAGCAGATCCTTAAGAAAATGTTTACGTTGCTCAAGGAACTCTGTGCGATGATCCAAGTATCTGTCCTACTTTAATGTAATAGACCAGATGGACAGAAATGTTGCATTTAGGCGATTTCGGTCTGTTTTGGTAGAACCCCTGGCTATTCTATTACCAAAAGTACCTATAAACTTTATATGTATCTTTGGTGAGCCGTAGCTTTACCGGTGACCAGTAGTCCTCTACTTTTCTTGTGTTTAAATGGGATTTTAGTTATGTTTCTAATTCAATGTCTTTTTCATTTTCAGATCCCGTTTACTTCGCCCTTCATTATGGCTACTAAGAAAAGAAAAGTGGACACCGAGTGTCGCGTTTTCAATGAAGAACGGGGAGTAAAGTACTTCTTTGTGGAAACAAAGGACCAGAAAACCATTTGCGTAATATGCAGCGAAAGTGTTGCCGTTTTGAAAGAGTATAATCTTCGGCATCACTATGAAACAAAACATCTATCAACAAATTCAAAGTTTTTTGGAAAGTTACGCTCTGAGAAATATGAGTCCATGAAACGTGGTTTAGAAACACAAAGAAATCTCTTCACGAGAAAGTTTTCTGAAAATGAATCTACAAGGTACAAAATAGTGCATAAGATGGCAGAACGAGGAAAACCGTTTACTGATGGCAACTTCATCAAAGAGTGTAAGATGACTTGTGTCCTGAGAATGCCGATTTGTTTGGAACTTTCAGACTTTCAGCAAGTTCAGTTGTACAGAGAACAGAACTTGGAGAGAACATAGTGCTACAGATACGCGAGAAAGCTAGGAACTTGTTGTGGTATTTTCTGGCGCTGGGTGAGTCTACCGATATCTCGAGTACGTCACAACCTCTCGTGTTCATTCGTGGTGTCAATTTGGACTTTCAGATAACGGAAGAGTTGGCATCCGTTTGCAGCATGCATGCAACAACAACTGGAAAAGACATTTTCGTGGAAGTGCAAACAAATTTGCAAGACTATAACTTTCAGTGGAATCAGCTTCGAGGTATTACAGTTGATGGAGGAAAACACATGTCTGGAATGAGGAAGGATCTGGTGGGGCAGATGAGGACTCAGTTGAAAGATTTGCAAATTCCGTGCGCTTTGTTCATACAGACGAGGAGCGGCTGGCCGAGAGGCTAGAACGCCGGACTCTCAATCGGGAGGCCCGGGTTCGATCCCTCGGTAAGGTGTCGGATTTTTTTCTGTCGGGGGCAAAAAGAAAATCCTAACCTGCACAGTTCGCGGCGACTGCACTAGCCAGGCGGCCTTTATTCCTCAGGCTCAAAGACCCCTCTGCATACACCGCAAGGTACTATATTGGCAGTAAATGACAGTTTTTTTTTTGTTCATACACTGCATCATACATCACACCAGTAAGCACTCCGTGGGAAAGACTTAGATGTTTCTTGTGTACTGAAACCACTCGTTTCTCTGTGAACTTCATTCGAGGACATGCACTCAATCACCGTCAGTTCCAGGCTTTTCTTGAAGAAATTCATTCTGAATTCTGTGACTTGTCTTATCACACACCAGTTAGGTGGCTCAGCTGCGGTAACGTACTGTTTCCTGTTTACAAGCTCCGAAACTAAATAGATGCTTTCCTCACTGAAAAAGATAGAGCTGATCCACAGCTATCAGATCCTACCTGGCTGTCAAAGTTGTCATTTTTGGTCGACATCACATCCCACTTGAATGAACTGAACGTGAAACTTCATGGAAAGCATAACCTCGTCTGTGATCTCTACAGAATCATCAAAGGATATCGGAGAAAGCCGTCATTGTTTGAAGAAAACTAGAAAGATACAACTTTTCTCATTTTCACTGCTTCAAAGAGTTTTGCGCTAAAATCGCCTAAGATATCATCCTCGATTTTCCATTTTTTTTTAATTATTCGTGACTTAAAGAAGCATTTTTTGGAGAGATCTTGACAGGAATTGAGATGATATTCGTCTGTTCCAGAATCCGTTTGATTGTAACCTTGATGATGTGCCAGTTGAAATACAGTTGAAGCTCACAGTAGACTACTCCAACCATCAGTACATTGTCCCATGTTCTAGTGCAGTAGCTGTCCCAACCATCTCCACTTTGTCCCATGTTCTAGTGCAGTAGCTGTCCAAACGATCTCCACTTTGTCCCATGTTCTAGTGTAGTAGACTGTCCCAACCATCTCCACTTTGTCCCATGTTCTAGTGTAGTAGACTGTCCCAACCATCTCCACTTTGTCCCATGTTCTAGTGTAGTAGACTGTCCCAACCATCTCCACTTTGTCCCATGTTCTAGTGTAGTAGACTGTCCCCAACCATCTCCACTTTGTCCCATGTTCTAGATGCAGTAGCTGTCCCAACCATCTATACATTGTCCCATGTTCTAGTGCAGTAGCTGTCCCAACCATCTCCACTTTGTCCCACGTTTCTAGTGTAGTAGACTGTCCCAACCATCTCCACTTTGTCCCATGTTCTAGTGTAGTAGACTGTCCCAACCATCTCCACTTTGTCCCATGTTCTAGTGCTGTAGACTGTCCCAACCATCTCCACTTTGTCCCATGTTCTAGTGTAGTAGACTGTCCCAACCATCTCCACTTTGTCCCATGTTCTAGTGTAGTAGACTGTCACAACCATCTCCACTTTGTCCCATGTTCTAGTGCAGTAGCTGTCCCAACCATCTATACATTGTCCCATGTTCTAGTGCAGTAGCTGTCCCAACCATCTCCACTTTGTCCGACGTTCTAGTGTAGTAGACTGTCCCAACCATCTCCACTTTGTCCCATGTTCTAGTGTAGTAGACTGTCCCAACCATCTCCACTTTGTCCCATGTTCTAGTGTAGTAGACTGTCCCAACCATCTTCACTTTGTCCCATGTTCTAGTGCTGTAGACTGTCCCAACCATCTCCACTTTGTCCCATGTTCTAGTGTAGTAGACTGTCCCAACCATCTCCACTTTGTCCCATGTTCTAGTGCTGTAGACTGTCCCAACCATCTCCACTTTGTCCCATGTTCTAGTGTAGTAGACTGTCCCAACGATATCCACTTTGTCCCATGTTCTAGTGTAGTAGACTGTCCCAACCATCTCCACTTTGTCCCATGTTCTAGTGTAGTAGACTGTCCCAACCATCTCCACTTTGTCCCATGTTCTAGTGTAGTAGACTGTCCCCAACCATCTCCACTTTGTCCCATGTTCTAGTGTAGTAGACTGTCCCAACCATCTCCACTTTGTACCATGTTCTAGTGTTGTAGACTGTCCCAACCATCTCCACTTTGTCCCATGTTCTAGTGTAGTAGACTGTCCCAACCATCTCCACTTTGTCCCATGTTCTAGTGTAGTAGACTGTCCCAACCATCTCCACTTTGTCCCATGTTCTAGTGTAGTAGACTGTCCCAACCATCTCCACTTTGTCCCATGTTCTAGTGCTGTAGACTGTCCCAACCATCTCCACTTTGTCCCATGTTCTAGTGCTGTAGACTGTCCCAACCATCTCCACTTTGTCCCATGTTCTAGTGTAGTAGCCTGTCCCAACCATCTCCACTTTGTCCCATGTTCTAGTGTAGTAGCCTGTCCCAACCATCTCCACTTTGTACCATGTTCTAGTGTTGTAGACTGTCCCAACCATCTCCACTTTGTCCCATGTTCTAGTGTAGTAGACTGTCCCAACCATCTCCACTTTGTCCCATGTTCTAGTGTAGTAGACTGTCCCAACCATCTCCACTTTGTCCCATGTTCTAGTGCTGTAGACTGTCCCAACCATCTCCACTTTGTCCCATGTTCTAGTGCAGTAGACTGTCCCAACCATCTCCACTTTGTCCCATGTTCTAGTGTAGTAGACTGTCCCAACCATCTCCATTTTGTCCCATGTTCTAGTTCAGTAGCTGTCCCAACCATCTCCACTTTGTCCCATGTTCTAGTGCAGTAGCTGTCCCAACCATCTCCACTTTGTCCCATGTTCTAGTGCTGTAGACTGTCCCAACCATCTCCACTTTGTCCCATGTTCTAGTGTAGTAGACTGTCCCAACCATCTCCACTTTGTCCCATGTTCTAGTGCAGTAGCTGTCCCAACCATCTATACATTGTCCCATGTTCTAGTGCAGTAGCTGTCCCAACCATCTCCACTTTGTCCGACGTTCTAGTGTAGTAGACTGTCCCAACCATCTTCACTTTGTCCCATGTTCTAGTGCTGTAGACTGTCCCAACCATCTCCACTTTGTCCCATGTTCTAGTGTAGTAGACTGTCCCAACCATCTCCACTTCGTCCCATGTTCTAGTGCTGTAGACTGTCCCAACCATCTCCACTTTGTCCCATGTTCTAGTGTAGTAGACTGTCCAAACGATATCCACTTTGGTCCCATGTTCTAGTGTAGTAGACTGTCCCAACTATCTCCACTTTGTCCCATGTTCTAGTGTAGTAGACTGTCCCAACCATCTCCCTTTGTCCCATGTTCTAGTGTAGTAGACTGTCCCAACCATCTCCACTTTGTCCCATGTTCTAGTGTAGTAGACTGTCCCAACCATCTCCACTTTGTACCATGTTCTAGTGCTGTAGACTGTCCCAACCATCTCCACTTTGTCCCATGTTCTAGTGTAGTAGACTGTCCCAACCATCTCCACTTTGTCCCATGTTCTAGTGCTATAGACTGTCCCAACCATCTCCACTTTGTCCCATGTTCTAGTGTAGTAGACTGTCCCAACCATCTCCACTTTGTCCCATGTTCTAGTGCTGTAGACTGTCCCAACCATCTCCACTTTGTCCAATGTTCTAGTGTAATAGCTGTCCCAACCATCTCCACTTTGTCCCATGTTCTAGTGCAGTAGCTGTCCCAACCATCTATCTATACATTGTCCCATGTTCTAGTGCAGTAGCTGTCCCAACCATCTCCACTTTGTCCCACGTTCTAGTGTAGTAGACTGTCCCAACCATCTCCACTTTGTCCCATGTTCTAGTGTAGTAGACTGTCCCAACCATCTCCACTTTGTCCCATGTTCTAGTGTAGTAGACTGTCCCAACCATCTCCACTTTGTCCCATGTTCTAGTGTAGTAGACTGTACCAACCATCTCCACTTTGTCCCATGTTCTAGTGTAGTAGACTGTCCCAACCATCTCCACTTTGTCCCATGTTCTAGTGCTGTAGACTGTCCCAACCATCTCCACTTTTTCCCATGTTCTAGTGTAGTAGACTGTCCCAACCATCTCCACTTGTGTCCCATGTTCTAGTGCTATAGACTGTCCCAACCATCTCCACTTTGTCCCATGTTCTAGTGTAGTAGACTGTCCCAACCATCTCCACTTTGTCCCATGTTCTAGTGCTGTAGACTGTCCCAACCATCTCCACTTTGTCCAATGTTCTAGTGTAGTAGACTGTCCCCAACCATCTCCACTTTGTCCCATGTTCTAGTGCTGTAGACTGTTCCCCAACCATCTCCACTTTGTCCCATGTTCTAGTGTAGTAGACTGTCCCAACCATCTCCACTTTGTCCATGTTCTAGTGTAGTAGACTGTCCCAACCATCTCCACTTTGTCCCACGTTCTAGTGTAGTAGCTGTCCCAACCATCTCCACTTTGTCCCATGTTCTAGTGTTGTAGACTGTCCCAACCATCTCCACTTTGTCCCATGTTCTAGTGTAGTAGACTGTCCCAACCATCTCCACTTTGTCTCATGTTCTAGTGTAGTAGACTGTTCCAACCATCTCCACTTTGTCCCATGTTCTAGTGTAGTAGACTGTCCCAAACCATCTCCACTTTGTCCCATGTTCTAGTGTAGTAGACTGTCCCAACCATCTCCACTTTGTCCCATGTTCTAGTGTAGTAGACTGTCCCAACCATCTCCACTTTGTCCCATGTTCTAGTGTAGTAGACTGTCCCAACCATCTCCACTTTGTCCCATGTTCTAGTGCTGTAGACTGTCCCAACCATCTCCACTTTGTCCCATGTTCTAGTGTAGTAGACTGTCCCAACCATCTCCACTTTGTCCCATGTTCTAGTGCTGTAGACTGTCCCAACCATCTCCACTTTGTCCCATGTTCTAGTGCTGTAGACTGTCCCAACCATCTCCACTTTGTCCCATGTTCTAGTGTAGTAGACTGTCCCAACCATCTCCACTTTGTCCCATGTTCTAGTGTATGTAGACTGTCCCAACCATCTCCACTTTGTCCCATGTTCTAGTGCTGTAGACTGTCCCAACCATCTCCACTTTGTCCCATGTTCTAGTGTAGTAGACTGTCCCAACCATCTCCACTTTGTCCCATGTTCTAGTGCTGTAGACTGTCCCAACCATCTCCACTTTGTCCCATGTTCTAGTGTAGTAGACTGTCCCAACCATCTCCACTTTGTCCCATGTTCTAGTGTAGTAGACTGTCCCAACCATCTCCACTTTGTCCCATGTTCTAGTGTAGTAGACTGTCCCAACCATCTCCACTTTGTCCCATGTTCTAGTGCTGTAGACTGTCCCAACCATCTCCACTTTGTCCCATGTTCTAGTGTAGTAGACTGTCCCAACCCATCTCCACTTTGTCCCATGTTCTAGTGTAGTAGACTGTCCCAACATCTCCACTTTGTCCCATGTTCTAGTGTAGTAGACTGTCCCAACCATCTCCACTTTGTCCCATGTTCTAGTGCTGTAGACTGTCCCAACCATCTCCACTTTGTCCCATGTTCTAGTGTAGTAGACTGTCCCAACCATCTCCACTTTGTCCAATGTTCTAGTGTAGTAGACTGTCCCAACCATCTCCACTTTGTCCCATGTTCTAGTGTAGTAGACTGTCCCAACCATCTCCACTTTGTCCCATGTTCTAGTGCAGTAGCTGTCCCAACCATCTCCACTTTGTCCCATGTTCTAGTGCTGTAGACTGTCCCAACCATCTCCACTTTGTCCCAAGTTCTAGTGTAGTAGACTGTCCCAACCATCTCCACTTTGTCCCATGTTCTAGTGTAGTAGACTGTCCCAACCATCTCCACTTTGTCCCATGTTCTAGTGCTGTAGACTGTCCCAACCATCTCCACTTTGTCCCATGTTCTAGTGTAGTAGACTGTCCCAACCATCTCCACTTTGTCCCATGTTTCTAGTGTAGTAGACTGTCCCAACCATCTCCACTTTGTCCCATGTTCTAGTGCTAGTAGACTGTCCCAACCATCTCCACTTTGTCCCATGTTCTAGTGCTGTAGACTGTCCCAACCATCTCCACTTTGTCCCCATGTTCTAGTGCTAGTAGACTGTCCCCAACATCTCCACTTTGTCCCATGTTCTAGTGCTGTAGACTGTCCCAACCATCTCCACTTTGTCCCATGTTCTAGTGCTAGTAGACTGTCCCAACCATCTCCACTTTGTCCCATGTTCTAGTGTAGTAGACTGTCCCAACCATCTCCACTTTGTCCCATGTTCTAGTGTAATAGACTGTCCCAACCATCTCCACTTTGTCCCATGTTCTAGTGTAGTAGACTGTCCCAGCCATCTCCACTTTGTCCCATGTTCTAGTGCTGTAGACTGTCCCAACAATCTCCACTTTGTCCCATGTTCTAGTGTAGTAGACTGTCCCAACCATCTCCACTTTGTCCCATGTTCTAGTGCTGTAGACTGTCCCAACCATCTCCACTTTGTCCCATGTTCTAGTGTAGTAGACTGTCCCAACCATCTATACATTGTCCCATGTTCTAGTGTAGTAGACTGTCCCAACCATCTCCACTTTGTCCCATGTTCTAGTGTAGTAGACTGTCCCAACCATCTCCACTTTGTCCCATGTTCTAGTGTAGTAGACTGTCCCACCAATCAGAGTTTGTCCCATAAGAGACAGTTCTAGTGCAGTAGCTGTCCCAACCATCTCCACTTTGTCCCATGTTCTAGTGCTGTAGACTGTCCCAACCATCTATACATTGTCCCATGTTCTAGTGTAGTAGACTGTCCCAACCATCTCCACTTTGTCCCATGTTCTAGTGTAGTCGACTGTCCCAACCATCTCCACTTTGTCCCATGTTCTAGTGTAGTAGACTGTCCCAACCATCTCCACTTTGTCCCATGTTCTAGTGCTGTAGACTGTCCCAACCATCTCCACTTTGTCCCATGTTCTAGTGTAGTAGACTGTCCCAACCATCTCCACTTTGTCCCATGTTCTAGTGTAGTAGACTGTCCCAACCATCTCCACTTTGTCCCATGTTCTAGTGTAGTAGACTGTCCCAACCATCTCCACTTTGTCCCATGTTCTAGTGCAGTAGCTGTCCCAACCATCTATACATTGTCCCATGTTCTAGTGCAGTAGCTGTCCCAACCATCTCCACTTTGTCCCACGTTCTAGTGTAGTAGACTGTCCCAACCATCTCCACTTTGTCCCATGTTCTAGTGTAGTAGACTGTCCCAACCATCTCCACTTTGTCCCATGTTCTAGTGCTGTAGACTGTCCCAACCATCTCCACTTTGTCCCATGTTCTAGTGTTGTAGACTGTCCCAACCATCTCCACTTTGTCCCATGTTCTAGTGTAGTAGACTGTCCCAACCATCTCCACTTTGTCCCATGTTCTAGTGTAGTAGACTGTCCCAGCCATCTCCACTTTGTCCCATGTTCTAGTGCTGTAGACTGTCCCAACCATCTCCACGTTGTCCCATGTTCTAGTGTAGTAGACTGTCCCAACCATCTCCACTTTGTCCCATGTTTCTAGTGCTGTAGACTGTCCCAACCATCTCCACTTTGTCCCATGTTCTAGTGTAGTAGACTGTCCCAACCATCTCCACTTTGTCCCATGTTCTAGTGTAGTAGACTGTCCCAACCATCTCCACTTTGTCCCATGTTCTAGTGTAGTAGACTGTCCCAACCATCTCCACTTTGTCCCATGTTCTAGTGTAGTAGACTGTCCCAACCATCTCCACTTTGTCCCATGTTCTAGTGTAGTAGACTGTCCCAACGATCACGAGTTTGACAAATGTTCTAGTGCAGTAGCTGTCCCAAACATTTCCACTTTGTCCCATGTTCTAGTGCAGTAGCTGTCCCAACCATCTTCACTTTGTCCCATGTTCTAGTGCAGTAGTTGTCCCAACCATCTGTACATTGTCCATGTTCTAGTGCAGTAGCTGTCCCAAACATTTCCACTTTGTCCCATGTTCTTGTGCCGTAGACTGTCCCACAGATCACGAGTTTGTCCCATGTTCTAGTGCAGTAGCTGTCTCAACGATCACGAGTTTGTCCCATGTTCTAGTGTAGTAGACTGTCCCACCGATCACGAGTTTGTCCCATGTTCTAGTGCAGTAGCTGTCCCACCGATCACGAGTTTGTCCCATGTTCTAGTGTAGTAGACTGTCCCAACGATCACGAGTTTGTCCCATGTTCTAGTGCAGTAGCTGTCTCAACGATCACGAGTTTGTCCCATGTTCTAGTGTAGTAGACTGTCCCAACAATCACGAGTTTGACAAATGTTCTAGTGTAGTAGACTGTCCCAACGATCACGAGTTTGTCCCATGTTCTAGTGCAGTAGCTGTCCCAAACATTTCCACTTTGTCCCATGTTCTAGTGCAGTAGGCTGTCCCAACCATCTCCACTTTGTCTCATGTTTTCGAGTAATAGATTGTCCTAACAATATCAACTTTGTCCAATGTTTCAGTGCTTTAGAATGGCTCAACGATCTCGACTTTGCCCAATGTTCTAGTGTAGTTCTGTAGCAGCGGACTCGACTTTGTGCCATGTTCTAGTGTAGTAGAATCTCCCAACCATCTCCACTTTGTCTCATGTTCTAGTGCAGAGGTTCCCAAACTATGGCCCGCGGGCCACTTGTGGCCCGCCAGCTGTAAGAAATGGCACGCGAGGTTTCGTTTTTTAATATAATATGTTTTATAAATTTTTATTTTTAATGCAGTCGGAGCGCTCCGTCAGCGTGCGATAGTTGGTTGGTAAGCTTATATATTATCGAATGCGCCTTTTCATTTCACAACGAAACGTTATGAAGTTCCCATATCCCAGCCTTGTCGACCAATCAGAGTGCACAAAAAAAAATTCTGCACTGAAAGATTGTGTCTATCTGTTTCAGTCAGAAAAAAAAACAAAAAAATCATTGCCTACAGAACGGGAATGTCTGCTGAACGATTACTGGCTTAATAACCTGGCATTTTTGGTGGGCATCACGTCTCATTTAAACTCTTTAAGTATCCAGGGGGGGGGGGGGGGGGGGGGGTGGGGTGGGGGGAACTATTCCCACATTTATGCGATGGCATTTCTTCATTTGTTGTATGCGTCCTCAAGATCAATCGCTGCAGCAACGGTTTCAGTGCCTGCGTGGAAACCTTCATAGACATCCTGGGCAAAGACTGGCTGCATTGGTCCAGGTTTCTCTTTTTGGACGGTACCCACCCAGGGTAGGTGGGAAAACACCTTGCCTCTCTAGTTGCTTGATATTTTCCTGGCAATTACCTTCTCCAGCAGCTTGCCTATTGTATTCTGCATGGTTATAATTCGATACTCCCTGAATTTTTTTTTGTGGTCTTTGTCAGGCTTCGGCAAGGGAATCAGGTAGCTGTGTAACCATTCCTCCTTGATGCTAGCACTCCCTATACTGTTGTTGTACATGTCTGCTAGTTTCTCTAGCTCATTGTCGGTACACCTATTTATGTCGTCGTATCTTATGCCATCAGACCTGGAGCACTGTTTTTTGATCGTCGAAGCACAGCCTTGATTTCTTTCACTCACGGTGTCTTCATCCGAAGTGTTCTGGGCCTTGCATCTGTCTGAGGTGACCTCCTTGGCCAGATTTCGCCTCCCCATGTCTGTCTGGTTTTGTTGCTCTGCTCAAGTTAGCGTTCAAAAGAGGGCTTTGCCCTTGTCCTCGTCAGCCTCTGCCAGATGAGGTCAGCCCCTTGGAAGTCCAGAACTGCTCTTATTCTTGACTACACCACTCATGCCTTTTTTATTATCGCCAGAACAATTCAGTGACTTGTCTGTGCTTATCCTTTGACACACCTCTGCCATTTTTCGCTTTTAACCACCTTGACCAGTTTTTTGAAATAGCTTACTTTTGTGTGCATCTCTCTTTCTAAGTGCAAAGCAGGGACTAGGATGACCAGCTCTATTCTTCTTGGCATTTTGCCATCTCCTTACAGCACTACGCTTATCCACCCAAGCCTTCTCCACCTCGAAACTCCACCACGGTGGCTGCTCCCAGCGTTTTTCCCTGCCCTGAAACGTTCTGCGCTTGTTCACGCTATATTCTACTCCACCACATCTTGCCCTGTACTGTCATACTGGAACGTCTTTACCTTTAGCTTGTGCTGCCTGGTTCTGCCTTTCTCCACCATATGCTGCAGTGGGTGGGTGGTCCGCTGCCATGTGTCCTAGGACACCCCATCTACACACTGAGGGAGTGAAGGTAAACTAGCGCCAAGATCAATAGCACTGTCCTCATCGCCTGGACGGCTTGCTGTCCCTGTGACACAGCCGCTGTTGATACAACCAGTCGATGGTTTCCAGTGCAGTCTCTCGACTCCTCCCCTTGTGAGTTGGAGTGAGAGTCTTTTTCCCATGCACTGCCTTTAGCGTTGAAGTCAAGCCACAGAAAATAACATTTCTCTCGTGGCCTAATATGCACTTAAGCAAACCGAACTCAATCGCATAAGTACTTGGTGTGATGAAGCTGGGGCAATGTCAACCCAACAAAGGCAACAGTGACTTGGTTCTCGTTGAATAATCATATTGTCAACACTCCAACACCAACTGTAATGTTGTGTTCAGAGGCGGTGGAAAGAACGCAGGCAATGAGTTACCTGGGGATACGGTTTGATCGAAGCCTTGCTTATAATGTGCACATAGACCAGGTGATAACAAAGGCCAAGCGGGGTTTGGCAGCGATGCGGGTGATGGCGGCAACAAACTGTGAGCAGCGCCATCTATGTCTTCTGTACGAGGGGCTGGTCATGTCTGTTTTGGAGTATGCAATGGCAATCCTGACTCTCAGCCATAAGCAGATAGAAAGGATGGAAAGGATACAGAATGAAGCTATGCGCATTATTCTTGGATGTACAAGAGATACAGCATGCAGGGCGATGCGCTACCTTCTTGATTTTCCAACCATTGAAGAGAGAATACAAGGTTGCAGGGCACGCGCCTACCTCAGAATTAACGCAAACACACAACATCCACTGCATAGTGAAATTAGGAAGGTGAAGGGCAGCAGGTTAAAAAGAGGACGGTCGTGGATGGGTCAAGCCGAAGACATTCTTCAACAGGTGTGTTCACTTGAGGACTTAGAACCTGGCGAGGAGTGGGTGCAAGTGCCAACAGACTTCTGCACATCCTTTTCAGTTTGCATCCAACTGGATAGAAAATGCAGACAAGAAAATCCGGCTGCTGTTGAGGCTGAAGTACAAGCGTTGATTTCGAGAATTCGCTAGACGGTGACGCGGTCATCTACACAGATGGGTCGGTCGTCCGACATGTGAGAAGCTCATGGGCCTTTACAGCTCGGGCCGGAGGGAGAATTGTGAAGGAGGACTCTGGTGCTTTCACTGAAACCACAAGTAGCCTGACCATGGAAGTCATGGCAGTAAGTAAAGCAATAACATGGCTCGAGACACAGACATTCACTAGGGCTTGTTTCCTTAGCGACTCAATGAACATGATCAAGAGGATAGAGGAGGGGTCGATCCGAAGAGAATGGTTGCTGCCTCTGGAGCGGTCTCGACTGGCAAAGATTAGTTTCATCTTCGTGCCAGGGCATGCGGGAGTACAAGGAAATGAGCGGGCTGACAAGCTCGCAGGTGAGGCTACTGTTGGGGGCGGACGCGCCATGGACCAGGCCGACATTCTGAATGCTCTACGAGAAGTAAGACTTTTGCGAGAACCAAGTGATGACTGTGAATCTACAACAATGGCCAGACTGCGAGAGCAGCAAATTAAAAGAGGGGTGGCCAAACAAGAACACTACGCAGGAAGCCAAAGAAGATTGATAAACCAACACAGAACTGGCGTCGTTAGCCGCTACACGTTGCAGGGATTTGCTGAGGAGGGGATCCGAGCACTTATGGACTGAATGGTTCGATGTGCAATGAGGATGATCTGTCGACTAACTAACTAACTAACTAACTAACTAACTAACTAACTAACTAACATTTCTTCATTTAAAATGAGACTACGACTGTTTATTGGACAGCTGACTGAAGGGACTTTAGAGGTGTTTCCAACTTGTGATGTAAAAGAAATTTGACTTGTTACTGTACAAAGTAAAAGTTAAATTGATTATTGGTTATTTCGGGATTTTGAAATTTAAATATTGAGCACAACCCATACACTGACAACGCCGATCGCATTCTGGTATGTAACCTAAGGCCTATCCACGTCAATATGGAAGCACTATACTCGAGTTTCGCCCTCATTTTGAGCTCGTCAGTAGTGCATATCCCTGACCGGATCCGGAAACAGTCCCGGATCACGCGTGTGAAGCGGGTGTGTAACCACGCGGCACACACTGGACACACCAAATTATCACAACATAACATCACAACGCTACCCATCGTAGGCTATGCTCAAGATTGCCCAATCGCCGCGACCGACGTCCGTCAATCGATGGGACCCGAACGATCAGGACTTCTCACTGGCAAGGAACACCAGGCCTCCTAAATCCAGTGAGCAATAATCAATTGATTATGTGGTTATTTCGGGATTTGAAATTTAAATATTGAGCACAACCCACTACTGACAACGCCGATCGCATTCTGGTATGAACCTAAGGCCTATCCACGTCAATATGGAAGCACTATACTCGAGTTTCGCCCTCATTTGAGCTCGTCAGTAGTGCATATCCCTGACCGGATCCGGAAACAGTCCCGGATCACGCTGTGAAGCGGGTGTGTAACCACGCGGCACACACTGGACACACCAAAGCATAGCCTACGATGGTAGCGTTGTGATGTTCTGTTGTGATAATTTGGTGTGTCCAGTGTGTGCCGCGTGGTTACACACCCGCTTCACACGCGTGATCCGGGACAGTTTCCGGATCCGGTCAGGGATATGCACTACTGACGAGCTCAAATGAGGGCGAAACTCGAGTATAGTGCTTCCATATTGACGTGGGTAGGCCTTAAGTTCATACCAGAATGCGATCGGCGTTGTCAGTAGTGGGTTGTGCTCAATATTTAAAAGTTAAATGTCTTCTGATATCTTTCAGTCGAGATTTCAAGAGTTCAAAATAGAGGAGGATAATGTTTCTCTCTTCATAAATCCGTTGGTATTTCCTATTGCCAAGCTCTGTCAATTACAGTAAAACCTTCAGTAATTAATCTGAAATGCAATTCTGCTATGAGATGTAAATTTCTGAAGCTGCCTGCTTCACCTTCAGCTAATCATATGATTTCATACTGGCGACTATTGCCTGTCGAATAATTTGAACACATGCGTTCATTCGCCCAGAAATACATTTGTCGTTTTGGTTTGACTTACAGATGCGAGCAGTCATTTTCCCCAATGACCGATATAAAAAAAAAACAAGCAACGTTCTAGATTCACCGACAGTAATCTAGCTGCGCTTATGACTTTGGGCACGACAGATTTGTGCCCAGACGTTGATTAACTGGCATCTCAACTTAAGTAACTAGGTTGTAAAGAACAGTTACAATTGTAAATTAATTACATTAATAGCGATTTTTGAAACTGATTAAAAATTTATTGTTAAATGAAATTTTGATTGTAAACCAAAAAATGACAGCAGTTTTAGTACTGACACTGACTGCCTTTAACGTTTTATAATTTTGTTGACCAAAGTTAAGAAAGGTAAGACTGATATTGCACGACTTTTATAATTTTATAACGCAGTGGCCCGCTTAACTACCGAAAATAGTAGAAATAGTCCTCTGCTTGAAAAGTTTGGGAACCACTGTTCTAGTGCATTAGATTTCTTTAGCCATTTCGGCTTTCTCTCAAACTCGTCAATCAATTTTCATAAATCCAGACATATGTTCTCATACCCCCGGGCATAAGATTTTCATAAACCCGGACATAGGTTTTCATACACCCGGACATAGGTTTTCATACACCCGGACAAACATTTTCACAAATACGGACATACGTTTTCATAAATACGGGCTTACGTTTTTATAAACACAGACATACGTTTTCTTAAACGTGACGTATACGTATAAACGTATACTTTCATACACCCTGGCAGTTTTTCAGAGGCTATGTGAGAGAAACTGGAACTCATACTTTCATAAACCCGGACAATTTGTCAGAGGCTATGTGAGAGAAATCTGAACACATACTTTCATAAACCCGGACAATCTGTCACAGGCTATGCGAGGGAAACCTGAACACATACTTTCATAAACTCGGACAATTTGTCAGAGGCTATGTGAGAGAAACCTGAACACATACTTTCATAAACTCGGACAATTTGTCAGAGGCTATGTGAGAGAAACCTGAACACATACTTTCATAAACTCGGACAATTTGTCAGAGGCTATGTGAGGGAAACTTGAACACATACTTTCGTAAACCCGCACAATTTGTCAGAGGCTATGTGAGAGAAACCTGAACACATACTTTCGTAAACCCGGACAATTTGTCAGAGGCTATGTGAAAGAAACCTGAACACATACTTTCATAAACCCGACAATTTGTCAGGAGACTATGTGAGAGAAACCTGAACACATACTTGTAAACCTGAACACATACTTCATAAACCCGGACAATTTGTCAGAGGCTAGGTGAGACGAAACCTGAACACATACTTTTCATAAACTCGGACAATTTGTCAGAGCTATGTGAGAGAAACCTGAACACATACTTTCGTAACCCGGACAATTTGTCAGAGGCTATGTGAGAGAAACCTGAACACATACTTTCGTAAACCCGGACAATTTGTCAGAGGCTATGTGAAAGAAACCTGAACACATACTTTCATAAACCCGGACAATTTGTCAGAGACTATGTGAGAGAAACCTGAACACATACTTGAAACCTGAACACATACTTTCATAAACCCGGACAATTTGTCAGAGGCTATGTGAGAGAAACCTGAACACATACTTTCGTAAACCCGGACAATTTGTCAGAGGCTATGTGAGAGAAACCTGAACACATACTTTCATAAACCCGCACAATTTGTCAGAGGCTATGTGAGGGAAACCTGAACACATACTTTCATAAACCCGCACAATTTGTCAGAGGCTATGTGAGAGAAACCTGAATCACATACTTTCATAAACCCGGACAATTTGTCACAGGCTATGTCAGGGGCAGTCTCAGACAAACAAAACGCGAATGGTCGCTGGAACAAGCAGACTGTGTGTGTGGGGGAGGGGGGGGGGGGGGTCGTGTGACATCGTCTGAGAGACGAGCTCAGCCGAGTGTCTGGCTCACACAATCAGGGGTGTTCGGGTAGATACTGGCTGATTGATGAGGCCATATCTGTTGCTGGGTATTGATCGGCTTCTGTCTGGTGGCACTGAGACACCAGTGCAGCTGGGTTCATGGTTTGGAGTATACTCGGAGATCTCATGACTCGTTCTGAGTCTAGCCAGAGAGAATGTACTGATGAGAGACATCCCGCTGGCAGTCGCTGGCTGATCACATGAACAACATTTTACGCAATAAATACTTGTCAATGGAGGTTAGAAAGAACATGTTACATAAAACCAGTTTGAACAAATGACTGTCAATACTGGAATATTATGAAACAAAAAAATTAAACAACATAGAAGCTTCAGAGGTATGATTTTACAGAAGAATTCTGAACATGCCCTTATTCTTGTGCACAGTATCCATTAGGGCATAGGTCTCTCACACTATCCTTGGTTGTCCTCAGTGTGGTTTCCATACAAGCCTGGTGACACTATCTATTGGTTTCCTCAATGTGGGTTCCATACAAGCTTGATGATACTATCCATTGGTTTCCTCAATGTGGGTTCCATATAAGGCTGGTGACACTATAAATTGGTTTCCTCAATGTGGGTTCCATATAAGGCTGGTGACACTATCCATTGGTTTCCTCAATGTGGGTTCCATACAAGCTTGATAACACTATCCATTGGTTTCCTCAATGTGGGTTCCATACAAGCTTGGTGACACTTGGTGGGAGCCTCTGTGGCGAAGTGGTCAAACCGTTTGACTCGTGCTCCGAAGATTGTGGGTTCGATTCCGGGCCACGCCCTTCGGTTTACGAGTTAAATGTTTCGGAGACTCCTGTGGGTCGTCGCTAAAAGCTACGGAGTTCGTGCTTTGTGCGACGCTTTCCGCGCTGCGGAAAGAGACCGAGCCATATGGGATTAAACCGGGTGCGATGAAGTCGACCCTGTCGACTTTTAAGCGACTTTTTGGTGACACTATCCATTGGTTTCCTCAATGTGGGTTCCATACAAGCTTGGTGACACTATCCATTGGTTTCCTCAATGTAGGTTCCATACAAGCTTGGTGACACTATCCATTGGTTTCCTCAATATGGGTTCCATATAAGGCTGGTGACACTATCCATTGGTTTCCTCAATGTAGGTTCCATACAAGCTTGGTGACACTATCTATTGGTTCCCTCAATGTGGGTTCCATACAAGCTTGGTGACACTATCCATTGGTTTCCTCAATGTGGGTTCCATATAAGGCTGGTGACACTATCCATTGGTTTCCTCAATATGGGTTCAATACAAGCTTGGTGACACTATCCATTGGTTTCCTCAATGTGGGTTCCATACAAGCTTGGTGACACTATCTATTGGTTTCCTCAATGTGGTTTCCATATAAGGCTGGTGACACTATCCATTGGTTTCCTCAATGTGGGTTCCATACAAGGGTGCGTCTGGTGACCCTTCTTCTTCTTCTTCTTCTTCTTCTTCTTCTTCTTCTTCTTCTTCTTCTTCTTCTTCTTCTTCTTCTTCTTCTTCCACTTCTTCTTCTGCGTTCATCCGGAGTTTTTTTTTTCCGGACGTGATTGCGTTGTGCCTATTTACAGCAGAGCTGCGTTCTTGCGCCGTTAGGCCGACTTCTGTGGGCATTTGTTGACCGGGTTAACCTTCCCGGGGTTTCTTATGACGCATGACTCTCACTGTTGTGGTGTTATCCCCCATCCTAGTTGGCCCATTTAGAACAGCCAAAGACATCCTGGTCAGCCCTCAAGGGAAGTCAGGGGCAGACCATGGGCATTCCCCGCCATCCAAGGAGGCTTCCATACTTGCAGAGCCGACACATAGTGCCCTGGTACTGGGCTCACCCAAGGAATCATCACGTCCTGCACATGGCTGCTTAGCCTCACTTCCGTATATTGGGCCTTCCGTTCACCATAGGCTGTTCTTCCGGAAACCAGAAGAATGCAGTCTGCAGATGGCATCCACACAGTGAGCTTTCGATTCGGACTTCCCACGTAATGGATTTGCTTTCCAAGCAATATTTCCATTTCGTGCCACTAGGACACTTTTTCCACCTTTTATGAAGCCCACATAGTTAGCTTACGATTCGAACTTTCCTGGCAATAGATTTGCTATCCAAGCAATATTCCATTTCGTGCCTCTGGGACGCTTTTGTAACCGACATACCTGTGATATGAAGTGTAGCAGTCTAAATACTTCTTCATGCACCTTTAGATGTCAACCTGAATGTAGTTAAAGTAAGCTGCAGGTCAACTTGAGCTTGTTGATATCTCCATAGAGCTTGTCCTCAAATGAAGCAGGTGTGGGCAAAAATATCTTTCTCTGATCTGCATATACTGGGCACTCCTGCAACAAATGTTTAGCTGTCATTTTACCAGTTCCACAATTGCATTCATCGATATCTCCTTTCTTTAGTTTATTGAACAAGTGGTATTTCAGCCTGTTATGTCCTGTGCGGAGTCTGAAGATTGCTACTTGTTCTCTTCGGTCGAGTTTGTAATATGCATCATCCTTCTGGTGGCCTGGATGCTCTGATTCCCATTTGGTTCTATAAGTGCTTTTTATAAACCTCTTTGCCTCATTATAGGTTATGTCTATGTCAGGCTGTGGTAGTCGTCCGCCCTCTTTTGCTAGTCTGTCAGCCTCTTCATTTCCAGGTATACTGCAATGTGATGGGATCTACTGTATTACAACTTTTTTGGATTTCTGGCATAGACCATGGAGTGCTGCTCTTAGGTTAGCTAGTTCTGTGCTGTTTTGCTCTTCAGTATTGAGACAGCTGACTTTGCATCTGTGAAGATAGCTATTTGCTTCTCTTTATTTTCTCCATCAAGAGCATTTCTGCTGCAGTTTTCAAAGCCTCTACCTCTGCTTTGAAGTTACTTGAAAATTTTCCAGTTGCCACTGACTGTGTTTTTTTCACTCCATTTTTTAAATTTAAGGAGAATTCCTCCTCCTCCATTTTCTATTGAATTTTTGGCTGATCCATCTGTATATGCATGGGTCCAATTGCTACTTGGGTAATGTTCTTTTATGTAGTTTAGGGTTATTTTTCTTCTTTCGGTTTCATTCTGAGTGTTCTTTTTCTCAATATCAGGAATGTTTTCTATCATCTCAGGCAGTTGCTGCTGTCTCCAAGCTGGGAACTTGTGTGCATTGTAAATGGGTTTGACTGTTGATATGTTAAGTATAGGATCTGCCCTAATCTTTCGTTTTGCAGTTTCTACAAAGTTGCTACGCTTCAGTCTTCCCTTTCCAAAACCATTAAACCTGTTATACATAGGGTGGTCTGTCAATCTTCTAAATTTTTCTGCTTGTTGCTGGGCTCTGCTATCTCTTCTATCCTGCATTGGTTGTAAACAAGTGATCTTTTCTAGTTCATTAATAGGCGTTGTCTTCAGGCTTCCAGTTATGATCCGCATTCCTTGATTTTGGACTCTACTTATTTTGTTAAAGTTTGACTTAGCTGCTGTTGCCCAAGCTGCAGATGCCATATTCCAGTACTGGCCTCACCCGTCCAGTATATAACTTCTTGAGAACTTTCTCATCTGCTCCCCACGTTGTACCAGCAAGCTTTTCATTTCATGATTACCATTCTTTGCCTTGCTCTTATTCGATTTTTCTCAACCTGTGTCTTCCATGTCAGGCGACGATCGATGGTAACTCCTAGATAGTTTGGATTTTCTTCATGGCTGCAATATTTTCCATTCAAGTACCAGCTTAGGGTGCAGAGTTTTATTTGAGAGGGAGAACACTGTGCATGTTGTTTTCTCCTCACTTATCTTTACTAGCCATGATTTTGACCAGTCCTCTAGCGCTAATAAGGCTTGTTGTATTCTGCTGTTAGCTGTACTAATATATTCTTCAGATGTCCATATGGCTAGGTCATCTGCAAAGGAGGATGTGTGTACTCTAGCTGGAAAATTTTCCGTGATGTCATTTATATATGCTAGGAATAATGTTGGTGAAAGAACTCCTCCTTGGGGGACACATTGCTCCAACTGCATCATTTTGCTGGTTTGTCCTTGTACTTTTGTCCTCGCAGTTCTGTTCTCAAGGTAGTGGCTGATCCATATGTACATTTTCCCACAAAAGTGCATTTTTTGCAGTTTTACTTTCAGTCCTTCCTTCCATAATTTATCAAATGCTTTTTCTAAATCTATCCAGACCGCTAGTGTGTGCTTTTTCCCTTGAAAGGCATCCTCTATTTCCTGAGCTATAAAGGTTACTAGCAGACCCGGCCCGGCTTCGCCCAGGTCTGATGGGGAGCATCTCATTTAATTCATATAAGTAGTCATATAAGCTGCCGTTCCCGTTCCTGTCTGTCTGTCTGTCTGTCTGTCTGTCTGTCTATCTGTCTGTCTGTCTGTCTGACCCTGCCCGGCATCGCCTGGCTCCTGGTGTGGAGCATCTCATTTAATTCATATAAGTAGTCATATAAGCTCCCGTTCCCGTTCCCGACTATCTATCTGTCTGTCTGTCTGTCTGTCTGTCTGTCTGTCTGTCTGTCTGTCTGTCTGTCTGTCTGACCCGGCCCGGCTTCGCCCAGACCCTGATGAGGAGCATCTCATTTAATTCATATAAGTTCCCGTTCCCGACTGTCTGTCTGTCTGTCTGTCTGTCTGTCTGTCTGTCTGTCTGTCTGTCTGTCTAATCATTTATTGGTTGCGGTTAGAACAACCTTAGATAAACGAAGACCAACTTACAAAAAGCATTAGAAAGAGCACTTGAAAGATCTTTACATATTCCCCAACAATTAACTTGGGTAAATGGAGCAGCGGCAGCAGCAGCAGAAGAAGAAGAAAAAGGAGGAGTAGGAGGAAGGAGGAGGAAGAGGGTGGAGGAGGGAGGAGAGGATAGGAGGAGATAGGCGGAGAGAGGAGGAGGAGGGAGGAGTAGGGAGGAAGGATGGAGGAGGAGGAGGAGGAGGAATAAGAGGAGGAGGACGGGAGGAAGGAGGGAGAAGGAGGAGGAGGGAAGGAGGAGAGAGAAGAGGAGGAGGGGAGGAGGAGAGGAGGAGGAAGGAGGAGTGAGGGAGAGGAGGAAGGAGGGAGGAGGAGGAGGCAGGAGGAGAGGGAGAGGAGGAGGAAGGAGGAGGAGGAGGGAGGAAGGAGGAGGAGGGGAGGAGAAGTGAGGAGGAGGAAGAGGTAGAAGGAGGATGGAGGAGGGGGAGAAGGAGGAGGAGGAAGAATGATGAGGAGGGAGGAGGAGGAAGAGGGAGGAGGAGGGATGTGGAGGAAGGAGGAGGGAGGAGGTAGAGGGAGGAGAAGGAGGGAGGAAAAGGGGAGGAAGGAGGAGGAGGGAGGAGGTAGGAGGAAGAGGGAGGAGGAGGGAGGAGGAAGAGATAGGCGGAGAGAGAAGGAGGAGGGAGGAGGAGGAGTAGGGAAGGAATAGGAGGGAGGAGGAGGGATTAGGAGGAGGAGGGGAAAGAGAGAAGGAGGAGGAGGGAGGAAGGAGGAGGAGGACGAGAGAGGAGGAGGTAATAGGAGGAGGAAGAAGGAAGGGAGGAGGAGGAGGAGGAGGAGAGGAGGAGGGTAGAGGAGGGAGGGAAGAAGGAGGATGGAAGGAGGAGAAGGGAGGGAGAAGGAGGAGGAGGAGGAGGAGAACGCAGGAGGAGGGAGCGAGGAGGAGGGAGGAGGGAGGAGGGAGGAGGAGGAGGAGGAGAGAGAGAGGAGGAGAGAGGAGGAGGAGGGAGGATGTGGAGGGAGAAGGAGGAGGAGGAAGAGGTAGAAGAGGAGGAGAAGGAGGAGGGAGGAGGGAGGAGAAGGAGGGGAGGAGGAGGAATGATGAGGAGGGAGAGGAGGAAGAGGGAGGAGGAGGGATGTGGAGGAAGGAGGTGGAGGGAGGTAGAGGGAGTGAGAGAGGAGGAGAGAGGAGGAGAGGGTAGGAGGAGGAGGAAAATGAAGGAGGAGGGAGGAGAGGAAGAGCAGGAGGAGGATGGAGGAGGAAGAGGAGGGAGAGGGAGGAGAGGGGAAGAGGAAGAGGGTAGGAGGAGGAGGGATGTGGAGGAGGAAGGGAGGGGATTAGGTAGAGGAAGGAGGAGGAGGGGGGAAAAGGAGAGGGAGGAGGAGAGAGGAGGAGGAAGGAGGAGGTAGGAGGAGGAGGCGAGTAGGGAGGAGGAAGAGGGAGAGGAGGAAGATTGGAGGATGGAAGAGGAGGGAGACGGAAGGAGGGGGATGTGGAAGCGGAAGAGGGTAGGAATGGGAGGAGGGAGAGGAGGAGGAGGGAGAGGAGTGAGGAGCGAGAAGGGAGGAGGAGAAGGGAGGAGTAGGGGAAGGAGGGGAGGAGGAGAGGAGGAGGAGGGTAGGAAGGCGGAATGGAGAAGAGTAAGGAGGAGGAGGGGAGGAGGGCGGCGGAGGAGAATGAGGAAGGGAGGAAGAATGGCGGTGAAGAGGCGAGGAGGGAGGAATGAGGAGGGAGGAAGGAAGGGAGTTGAAGAGGAGGAAGGGAGCAGGTAGAGGGATGAGGTTAGAGGGAGGAGGAGGAGGAAGGACAGGGAGGAGGAACGAGGAGGACTGTAGATAACTTCCTTACACATAAAAAGATGAATTGTTATTGATATTGCCGTGGCATGGAGGATATCAGCAGCAGAGTTGATCCAGAAAACCAAAGGACCGAGATCTATGGAGAGCAATGAACGCCTACGCCAGCGCGGCACGGCACTTGAGGTGATGATGACGATTCTGTGTAGTCACGTCATTTTCTTCGCTTTTCCTAGCGTTTTGGTTCGGGGATTCTTTCATCATCATCATCATATATTTACGTACGTATTTAGGGAGGGGGAGGAGGGAGGAGGAGGAAGAAGAAGAAAAAAATATGACAGTTGGCAGCGCTGGAATGAGAGGAAGACGTGTAGAAAATTTCATCTCAATCGGATGGACCGTTCGCGAATTTATAAAGGACATACACACCCACACACCCACCCACACACATCCTTTTTTATATATAAGATTTGATCTTCAGTGGATCTGTACTTTCTGAATCCTGATTGGTGTGATATTAAGAGTTTGTTTTCTTCCAGATGCCATGTTAGCCTGCCATAGATAATGCGTTCCATTAATTTACTTACACAGCTAAGTAGACTGATAGGTCGATAGCCATTTGGTTCTTCCAGGTCTTTTCCTTTCTTTGGGACTGGTATTAGTATAGCTTCATTCCATGCCTGTGGGACTATTCCTCTCTTCCAGCTGTAATTTAGGATTGCTAGTAGTTTCTTTTTTGCTTCAGTACCTAGTCCTATTAGCATTTCATTTGTGATTTCATCCTTTCCTGGTGATTTCTTCTTATTTTAGGGTATTCATTGCCTGTTCCATTTCTTCCATTGTTATATTTGCCATCATATATTCTGCTGCTGTCTCTGTATTACTATGATGCATCTGTTTATCTTTAATTGCTTTCTTCTGTTCGGTTGTAATATCAATGTGGTTTGCACTAGCATAGTGTTCCATTAGTGCATTTGCAGCCTTTTTTCCTGTAAGCAAGGCGTTTCCTTGTTTAATTGTTATTTGTTTGTTTCTGGGTCCTTCATTGTTCATGGCCTTCACTAGTTTCCATAGTTTGTTTCCATCCCTGTCAAAGTTCAGGTTTTCTGTTATTTCCCTCCAACAATCTCTTGTTGTTTGATTTACTGTTCTTTTATATTTTGCTGAGATGGCTGTAAGAGAGATGTTCGCTTCAGTTGTTTGTTCTCTCTCTCTCTCTCTCTCTCTCTCTCTCTCTCTCTCTCTCTCTCTCTCTCTCTCTCTCTCTCTCTCTCTCTCTCTCTCTCTCTCTCTCTCTCTCTCTCTCTCTCTCTCTCTCTGCGTCTTCCTGACATCTTCAACTTTAAATATTGAGCACGAACCCACTACTGGCAACGCCGATCGCATTCTGGTATGAACCTAAGGCCTATCCACGTCAATATGGAAGCACTATACTCGAGTTTCGCCCTCGTTTGAGCTCGTCAGTAGTGCATATCCCTGACCGGATCCGGAAACAGTCCCGGATCACGCGTGTGAAGCGGGTGTGTAACCACGCGGCACACACTGGACACACCAAATTATCACAACAGAATATCACAACGCTACCCATCGTAGGCTATGCTCAAGATTGCTCAATCGCCGCGACCGACGTCCGTCAATCGATAGGACCCGAACGATCAGGACTTCTCACTGGCAAGGAACACCAGTTCAACTTTGCCCTCCAAATTTTGTAGTTCTTCAGTCCAGTATGGTTTGTAATTTTTCCTCGCTCCTCTTGGAATAGACTCAGTGGCCGCATGTATTATTGCTTTGTTTAGACTTTCCCTCATTTGCTTCATGTTGCCATATCGTGTATTTGTGTTTTCGCAATGTTTGTCTGTAAGTATGGCAAATCTGTCCCAATCAGCTCGTTTATAAATCCAACGAGGCAGAGGCTTTTGCTGTTGTAGAACATACTCCATATTCATTACAAGTTTGATTGGTCTGTGGTCACTACCTGCTAATTGGTCAAGCACATGACGATCGATTTTGTGGAGGATGTCTCCTGTGCAGAAAGCTAAGTCTGGAGTAGAAGTGGTAAACCATCTTCTAGAGTACAAGCTCGGTGTGTCGCTTGCTTTGTTGAGTAGATGGAGATTTGAGTCTATTTCCCAGTCCTCCACTTCATCTCCTCTGTTGTCAGTATCTGGGAATCCCATCTTTCTGAACGGCTATTAAAGTCTCCGACAATAATGCAGTTTGTGTCAGTTATTTTCATGTTTGAAAATGTAAGGTCCTTATCTGCTGGGCTATACAGGTTGTAAATTCTTATTTTCACGTGCTTTATCATTATATCGTCTGGTGACACTATCCTTGGGTTTCCTTAATGTGGATTCCATACAAGGGGGCGTCAGATGACACTGTCCTTGGGTTTCCTTAATGTAGATTCCATACAAGGGCGCGTCTGGTGACACTATCCATTGGTTTCCTCAATTTAGGTTCCTGTGAGATATTTCCAGCCACCTCACGGCCTTCGACTTCAGATATCTGACCAATGCGGTAAACCATACACCCGCATCGCGCAGCAGCCGATACAGAAATAATAAACATTATGCAGGCGATTCAAACCAATGAGAGCGATTGGCTAAAGCCGGCGGAACAGCCAGCGATACCCCTCTACGGACAATTGGGGGGGATGATAGTTGGTTGTAGCTTAAACGTCAAGTTGTTCACCACCTAGTGCATTGAAGCAAAGCAGTGTTCTAGGTCCTTTGGCTAGGCAAAGTTTCATTGTGTGGTAAATCAATTCTTGAAGTTAAGGTAATACAATGTTTATATTTATAATAATGTTGATGTAACGTTTAAAATGTTTACAAATGATCATAGTCTAATTTTTCGTTTCTGCGGGAATGGAGGCAAGCGCCATGTTTTCTGTTTACTGCACTAGCCTGGTTAGAACCTTCAGGTAGACATTCGATTACGGTTTACTACTAAAGAATATTTTCCTACATCCTGTTGCAATATACTATTAAGAATATTTTCTTACATTCTTTTACGATATGCAGCTAAAGGATATTTCTTTATATTCTTTTACATATGCGGCTAAATAATATTTTCTTATATTTTGTTACCATGTGCTAGGAAAAGAATATTTCTTATATTTTGTTACCATGTGCTATCAAAAGAATATTTCTTATATTTCGTTACCATGTGCTAGCAGAAGAATATTTCTTTATATTCTGTTACAATCTGTATATAACTACTTTTCTCAATATATGAATAATGTACTTTACAAATGTACTTGCTAGACATTGATGCTCACAAAGAAGAAATGTAGCTTAAGAGTCTATCTCTTTAAAACAATGTACACTGACTCACACCTGTAGGGATGTATATATCTTGTGATTCTTTTATTCACATTTTCCCCCCTGAATATGTTTTGTGAAATTGTCATGTTTTGTTCTGAGAATAAATTCTCATTAATAAGAGTTGCACCATATACCAAAATGTTAGCCGGACATTGCACACACCAACAACCTTACATAGTCACATGATGATTAGGTGCTTCTTACAGTCAAGGGCATGCCATTTATGTTCTGAAATAGGATTATACAACATCACATTTCTGATTATGTGCATGAGATAACCTGCAATCTTGGGTGGTTTACACAATGTCGTCCTCCAGCCCTCTGCTTAGAAGAGACCGCGGGGAATGACCATACCTGTCTTGTTTAGATCAGTGCTTATGCTAAATACATACCCCTTATAAAGGCACTCACATAAACTTAGGAGATAAATATATTCTTATTTGTGATTGTTGTAAATTGGTTGATGGTTAAGGAAGATTATTTTGGTGTGGGAGGAAAAGCTATAATCTTTCCATCTGATATAAAAAGGCAGTTATATCAATACATGATGATGATGATGATGATGATGATGATGATGATGATGATGATGAGTGATGATGATGATGATGATGATGATGATGATGATGGTGGTGGTGGTGGTGGTGATGATGATGATGATGATGATGATGGTGATGATGATGATGATGATGATGATGATGATGATGATGATGATGATGATGATGGTGGTGGTGATGATGATGATGATGATGATGATGATGATGATGATGATGATGATGATGATGATGATGATGATGATGATGATGATGATGATGATGATGATGATGACGATGATGATGACGACGACGACGATGATGATGATGATGATGATGATGATGATGATGATGATGACGATGATGATGATGATAGGCATTTGAGATCTAAGCTGAACCCAGAGAAAGGAGTATGAGCTTATTTACAGGCACCTTATGATGACAGTGATGATGATGATTTTATAAGCTTGACCATTAACTCAACTTACATCCATCTCAACACACCCTATCTTATCAAGCAACAGTCTCAACATAGCTCTGGCTTACTAGGATGTGGCACTACATGCACCCTTCCCATGCATCTACCATAGTATGCATCTATCTCAACCCACCTTCATCACAATATGCCTTTATCTCAATCACAACATGCCTCTACCACAACCTACCTTCATCCCAACATGTATGTTACTCCTTGATGACTTTGAATCAACTTACTTTGTTTGACATAACCGTATAACCTGGTCACAACCAGACTCCCTGGTCTTAAAGTTATGACTATCTTTTTTTTTATTTATCCTGGTTGCACCAAGAGTTGATCCCATCAAGACCTTACAGCATGAGATGATGGATTGAATGCCATCTATACAGATAAGAGGGAGGTGATCTCACCATTTGAGTGGACACATTCTTCCCCCTCTTATTGTCTTATTCTCTTTTTTTTTTCTTGATTGTTTCTTGACATGTTTTATGATTTACTGATATATTTTAGCAAAATGCATATGAAGTTGTATTTTGTTTGGACCGTAAGATGGGCGGTGTAACTGAAAGCCTACTGTTGTGAAGATGCGGACTTGGTTGCTGAGGGCGGTAAACTTGTATGTCATGTCCATCTTTTGCCAGCCCAAATATTAGTACAGCCCATTTCCTTGCATCATCCACCACCCCCATCCTTCAAAGATCTCACCCATGTAACCCATGAACCCACTGAGAATTCCTGATGATCCTAACTGAAGAACTTTACCATCCCTCACTCACATAAGAGATGACCCTCTGCTAGAGAACTGACTCCATGGAAGAGACTTACATCCAGTAGAATTCCAGATACACCAAAGTACCTACCGGCTGATATCAGCTGCACAAGACACAATATCCTTTTACTTATGTAGTAGTTACTTAGGATACATATATCCATTTGTGGTGTGGCTCCCAGATGTTTTTCTATGCCCACTCTGTTATGTCCTAGTCTTGCATTGAAGTCTCCCATAACTATGGTGTTGTCCTGCTTATCTATTTTATTTAGCACGTCATGTATGTCTTCGTAGAAGTCCTCGCATTCTTGCTCATTATTGTTTGCATTACATGGTGCGTATATTTGTACATATGTTGTAATTGTTTGTTTTTTTATTCTCACTGTTATGATTCTTTCTGATATATATTTAATTTCTAGTATTCCTCTTGCTAGCCGTGGTTCGATGACTATTCCCACACCGTGTCTTGCCCTTTCTTGCTGTTCTACTCCAGAGTAAACAAACGTGTAACTGCGGTGGAGCTCCTTGCATCCTTTCCCCTTTGTTCTGGTGTCCGCTATTCCCATCAGTCCAATTTTCCTCTCTTCCATTGTTTCTATAAGCTCCTCTTCTTTACTATTGAAACCACAGACGTTGATTGTGCCTATTTTTTTGAGTCGCTGATCTATCTCTTAGTCCATTAATATTGCCGGGTCGATATCCGTTTGGGTCAGTCCGTTTACACTTCTTAGTTTTTCTACGAGCAGTATGAAGATCCCCTGCCGGCTTACTAGGCCAATCTCAGGTTTAGGACACACATCTGACCGCAGGGAGTCCATCCCCTATGGCGAGCCATAGCCCCGTTAGCCCATGACCTCGCGGTCATAGTTGCCCGGTCTGCACCACGCGGAGGTTGGGGTTGACTTGTGTAGTCTGCGGGTCATCGGCAGGCTACTAATTTTCGCTCTTCACCCCTCCTGGGAGAGGCTAGCCGATCCTAACCCTGCTGGCTGCAGGGCCAAGCGCATTCCACACCTTTTACTGTTGTGTCCTATTCCTCATTTGCTAAGTCATCTAAATATTGTCTTTTATCCGTTCCTATGCGCTTCCTAATTTCTTTGCTAGCGCTTCTGTGTATGTTTCTTGGACTCCAACTTTAGCCGTTTTGGCTCTGGTATTAATTAAACCAGCTTTTTTTTTTTTTAATTTCTCCTCTTTTTTTTTTTTTATTTTTTTTTATTGTGAGTTTCCTTCATTATCCAAACTTTTTGTTTTCCTTCCCTTTCCCCAAGAACTTGTAAACGTGAGTCGCTCCACATACAGCAGTTCCCCATGCTCTATTCATTGTCGCCAGACCTAGTACAGTTTAGAGACCGTAACCATACATTGATCCTGACTTTCTTGGTTTAGAGAGTGACAAATATCTCACACAGATAAATGTGTGGAGAAGAGAAACAGAAGAAGGAGGAGGAGTACATAAGTAAATAGCTCCGTGCGAGCGTGCACGTGCGTGCGTGCGTGCGTGTGTGTGTGTAATATGAGATTATAGAAAAGTAAGGAACACGAGATATGACTTGTCTAGATAGGCAGCAGTGTTCACGTGACAACTGATATGTGTCATTGTAAGGATGACAGCAAGTTCTAACAGCGGACATTTGAAAGTACAACTGGGAACTTACCATGAGGTCGTGTCCGGACTCCGCGCTGTCCATGGTCGGAGTCTTGACCCCGCAGAAACACGAGCAGACGGTTTGCCAGGCCAGCTTGTCTCTGTGCCTCGCTCCAACAGAAAAAACTGGTGCAACGGGTCCTTGACTGATCGCTTGACAGTGCCACAAGTTTTACGCTGGTCTCACCTTCATCTTTTGACACTGCTACAACTTGAACTAATTGTCTTTAGTTCATCTGCTGACAATGTCACAACCTTATCACTTGGTCTTTAGTTCATCTGTTGACAATGTCACAACCTTATCACTTGGTCTTTAGTTCATCAGTTGATAATGTCACAACCTTATCACTTGGTCTTTAGTTCATCTGTTGACAATGTCACAACCTTATCACTTGGTCTTTAGTTCATCTGTTGACAATGCCACAACCTTATCACTTGGCCATTAGTTCATCTGTTGACAATGTCACAACCTTATCACTTGGTCTTTAGTTCATCTGTTGACAATGTCACAACCTTATCACTTGGCCATTAGTTCATCTGTTGACAATGTCACAACCTTATCACTTGGTCTTTAGTTCATCTGTTGACAATGTCACAACCTTATCACTTGGTCTTTAGTTCATCTGTTGACAATGTCACAACCTTATCACTTGGTCTTTAGTTCATCTGTTGACAGTGTCACAACCTTATCACTTGGCCATTAGTTCATCTATTGACAATGCCACAATCTTATCACTTGGCCATTAGTTCATCTGTTGACAATGTCACAACCTTATCACTTGGTCTTTAGTTCATCTGTTGACAATGTCACAACCTTATCACTTGGTCTTTAGTTCATCTGTTGACAGTGTCACAACCTTATCACTTGGTCATTAGTTCATCTGTTGACAATGTCACCACTGTTACAGCGACGGCCTAGTTCATCATTTCACAGTGCCCCAGGTTCTAGAGCGGGTGCCTTGCTCATCAGTGGACAGGCTAGAACCTATTGTGGAGAGAAGGCCAGGTGGATACGATGACTGTCCCCTGTTGTCTTCACGCGCGTGTTGACGTGTGGCCTTGCATGTGTTCAGCACATCTCACATCACACGTGTTGTGGTTTGGTAACAGAGACATTGACAGCTAGAGGACTGACAACCGCCCGTCTGCTGGTGTAGCACTGTGTCCTGATGGACAGAGAGGAGAGAACACATCAACATCCAGCCACCAACACAGAGAGAGAGAGAGAGACAGACAGACAGAGAGAGAGAGAGAGGGAGAGAGAGAGAGAGAGAGATGGAATCAACAAACAGTCACATACAGAGCAAGAGAGAGAGAGAGAGAGAGAGAGAGAGAGAGAGAGAGAGAACAAATCAACATCTAACCACCAAAACACAGAGAGAGAGAGAGAGAGAGAGAGAGAGAGAGAGAGAGAGAGAGAGAGAGAGAACATACAGTCACATACAGAGCAAGAGAGAGAGAGAGAGAGGGCGAGAGAAAGATAGAGAGAACAAATCAACATCTAACCACCAAAACACACACACAGAGAGAGAGAGAGAGAGAGAGAGAGAGAGAGAGAGAGAGAGAGAGAGAGAGAGAGAGAGAGAGAGAGAGAGAGAGAGAATAAATCCACATTCAGCGACTAACACAGAGGCATGTATGGAAACATGTCACGTGTTTGGTATTCTGCCAGTTCAGTTCAACATTGGTTACATTACAACAGAAAGACGAGACAGTAGAGGAAGGTGCCACACAACATGCACAGAACAAGCGCACAACATACACACACAACAGACACATAATAAACACAGACTACAGACAGACTCACGTACCAGATAGACACATACAACAGTCAGACACATACAACAGAATACACATACTACAGATACGCACAACAGACATGCACACAACAGACACATACAACAGACACGCTCACACATCACTCACAGCACACACACACTCTCACACACACACACATATATATATATATATATATATATATATATATATATATATATATATATATATATATATATATATATATATATATATATACCGGTCTCCCTGGTCGAGGAGTTAGCAGCATTCTCCGTAACACCGAATACTCTCGTGGCTGACGTGAGCGCACGAGAATTGAAAGCGGTTCGAGTCGCGCCGGTGATTTATGAGAGTATGGAGCCGGTCGCTCAGAAAGTCGTGGGGTGCTGATGAGCGTAAAATACACACACACACACACACACACACACACACACACACACACACACACACAACAGCTCCACACACGCATCACAGACACACATACCCAACAATCATGTTCAAAATTGACAAACATACAATTTTTTTTTTTTTTTTTGCGTATCCCTTACGGGACGTTGCAGTGAACACCAGCATTTTCAGCTGCTGTTGATGTACTAGACAAGTGTTACGTTCAGTAGTTTGCCATTGCTTTATGAACGACCGGCCACTATATCTTTTTCGAAAAAACCAGAACCGCTATGTTTCGAACCCGGGTATACAGACTCACAAACCGCGTTCGCAAGCCCTTAGCCACAGAGACCGGTACACATACAATAGTTACACACATAAAAAACAGACATGCTCACACACACACACGTGTTGTGAGCAAGTCTGTTGTTTATGTATGTGACTACACACACAGACACACACAGACATATATATATATGTATACACGCACGCAAAAGGAGGCACGTACACAACAGAAACACGCTCGCGCGCGCGCACACACACACACACACACACACACACACAACATACACACCACGCGCGGACAGATAGGCCATTGATTTCCAATAAAGAAGATGCACGGGATTTCCATGCATGAAATCTCGCGAGATTTGACCACGTGGTTAATTTTGTGTAGATCTGAGAGAAGGTATTCATGTGCCAAAAACTCACAAAACGAGATGGGAGAAATGCCAAAGATCAGTTCAGAATAAACAACCTGCCAGTTTCTAACGCACATCCACACTGGGGCTGGAGGAAATGCCAAGCACTAATTTAGATGACATAACCTGTCAGTTTTTAACCCACATCCACACTGGGGCTGGAGGAAATGCCAAGCACTAATTTAGATGACATAACCAGCCAGTTTCTAACCCACTGTCCTGGATTTTCTTTATTGTGTCGTCCCTGGAGTGAGGGGAATCAACACCCACATTATTTTTTAACCCCATATCATTATTCTGGAGAATCCACCATATTCCGTCCACCACACTCCCTCAGTCAATGGATACCTCTTCTCTCTCTCTCTCTTTCACCACTTCCTCATGTCCCCTCTCACACTTCCCCAAAACAACATACTTAACAACTCTAGCTTCAAAAAATTAATAACAGATTAATTTAATAAAGAAAAATGTATGTATGTGAGAAGTGTATGTGTAGAATGTGTGTCGTATACTCTAGTGTGCAGAATCAGACCGAACATCTCAGGAGCAACATCCGATCATCATGGTAAGGACTACACAACATCATCTGAGTCAGCACAAAAAACCTCACCAAACGATGTGTCCCTCCTGCCAGATGTAGACTATCTCCGGTAGCTTGTGATAATCACGATACTAGGACATCAATCACAGATATAGTCTGATACTGATCCTAACTTGATCATAAACACTGTCCCTAAATGTTCTTAGAGTTTGAGACTTCACAATTCCTGAATAGTGAAAACGCAGAACACTGTCCCCTGAAATTAACATTATTCCTTTCTACGAGATGTCCTAAAGTTCTCACCCTCTCTCAAGCATTGTACATAGTCTCACAGGAATCTACTAATTTCCTTGACACTTCTTATTGTTATTTTTCCATATGATGTGGAAAAAAAAAACACTCATTAATGTTCAGGTCTCGTGTGGCGTGTAACACAAACATTATTGTTCTGAGAAGTCATCCTGTTGGATGCTTATAGGTATCGGCTCACCAGAGCCATGTCCTTCAGACTTTTTCTATCATAGGCCCAGTGCAAAGGCTGATGTATAAACCTTCCTGCACTACTTTCTCCAGGATTTTAATTTGCCATGTTTCAGTGGTTTTCATCCTAACCTGAGGGAACCTGTAAAAGAGAGAACAACACACCCGGTGAGAGCAACCTGTCACTGACCCCTATTAGATGAGTGTAGGCCGATGGCCTCACTCAGATACATGACAGTGAACCAACTCTGTCATGGGCAGAGGAGCTCATCACCTCGGTCTGAGGTAGGGCAAGACAAGGACAGAGCAAAATGTAAAGTGTAGAACCCCAGTAGACCCCACTGGAAGATCCCACCATTGGACATTCTCCCTATCCCCCAACCATCCTCAATCTCTCTAAACATCATCCCATTTCACTATTCCCAACCAGCTGAGCTACTTGACTTCTCACACTAGTTAATTTTAACAATGCGATTGCCTACTGTCGCCGATACTCCTTGACTACCTAACCACAACGCAACAACACTATGATAGAGTTCTAAGCTCTATCTATCACTAAGCTATTCCACATTATTTACAGCTAGATTCTATCCCGCAAATACCTTATGCAATCCTGGCTCAATCCGGAATCGAATTCACAATTTGCCATAAAAGACACATGTTAATTGATACATAACACATGCGATTCTATTCAACACTAAAATCGAGCCAGCTAACACTTCTGTCTAGTCCAATTCCATTCTTCACACTCGCGGCAAAAGAATTTATGTTTTCTGCAGTCGGTTTCTGCAGTCGGAGATTGTCCGAGTGACGTCATTCTCCTGTCAACAACTGGTGTTCTCAGGGGCAGACAATCCGTCCCTAACTTCACAGGAATTTTCGTCTCCCCTTTCTACAACTAACACGTCTGTCCCTTCATCTCGCGATTCACCAAAACAACAAGCCGACATTTCCCGTTTCCTAGGGACTTTCAAAGACTTGTAGTTTACTTTGATCCGACTTGAGTTTTTCTCCACTAGTAACAAACAATTGCCACTGTGAATACAGACTGGTTCTCTGTTAGTGTATCATCTTATCGTTAACGACAGTGGTCTCGTGACACCCACATCCACACTGGGGCTGGAGGAAATATCAAACACTAATTTAGATGGCATAACCTGCCAGTTTCTAACCCACATCCACACTGGGGCTGGAGGAAATGTCAAACACTAATTTAGATGGCATAACCTGCCAGTTTCTAACCCACATCCACACTGGGGCTGGAGGAAATGCCAAACACTAATTTAGATGACATAACCAGCCAATTTCTAACCCACATCCACACTGGGGCTGAAGGAAATGCCAAACACTAATTTAGATGGCATAACCTGCCAGTTTCTAACCCACATCCACACTGGGGCTGGAGGAAATGCCAAACACTAATTTAGATGACATAACCTGTCAGTTTCTAACCCACATCCACACTGGGGCTGGAGGAAATGCCAAACACTAATTTAGATGACATAACCAGCCAGTTTCTAACCCACATCCACACTGGGGCTGGAGGAAATGTCAAACACTAATTTAGATGACATAACCTGTCAGTTTCTATCTAACCCAAAAACATCAACTCTGGAAATCATTGTGTGTATCGTCTTCTCATGTGCTTGATCTAGTCTGTGTTCCCAGACTATCTGGTCCAGCAATTCTATTAGATGTAAGATCATTGCTGCTTGCCGTCCGTTATTATTATTATGTTTAGAACGTCAGCCTCACAAATCGTTGAGCACGTGTTCGCTTCTTGGTATGACTTGGCATTCAATCAAAAACCCTACTATCCAGACTATCTGGTCCAGCAATTCTATCAGATGTAAGATCATTGCTGCTTGCCGTCCGTTGTTATTATTATTATTTTTAGAATGTCAGCCTCACAAATCGTTGGGCACGTGTTCGGTTCTCGGTATGACTTGGGATTCAATCAAAAACCCTACCTGTGTACAGTGCTTGTCTTCGGCTTCCGACAGCCGCCTTTCTGAGAAAAACCTGGCACACACCAGCAATACTGTCGTCATGACAATAGACACATTATTATTATTATTATTATTATTATTATTGTTATAATAATAATAATTATTATTATTTTCACCAGCTCTTGGACACGAGAGATGAAGGGGGGGGGGGGGCAGAGAGAGAGAGAGAGAAAGAGAGAGAGAGAGAGAGAGAGAGAGAGAGAGAGAGAGAGAGAGAGAGAGAGAGAGAGAGAGAGAGAGAGAGAGAGAGAGAGAGAGAGAGAGAGAGAGAGAGAGTTTGTGAAACTCGACCATGATTTTCCTCAAATCTCGCTTATGATTCCCATACTTGGAGCAACGGTTTGATCATGGCCACGTGTGTGTGTGTGTGTGTGTGTGTGCGTGCGTGTGTGTGTGTGTGTGTGTGTGTGTGTGTGTGTGTGTGTGTGTGTGTGTGTGTGTGTGTGTGTGTGTACACAAGGGGCTTCTCATAAGTCTTCAGCCTGACCATGAAGGAGTAGGCGGTGAAAATTGAAATTTGGCACAGTGCTTATTCCTTCTCAATGTAGCCACCACTGAATTTATGCATTTCTGCCATCTCTGCGTGACCTTGAAAAGACCTTCAGAATAAAACAACCTATTTTTCGAACTAAACCAGTTATCACAAGCCAGTATGACATCTTCGTCACTGTCAAAACGATTTCCTTTCAGCTGTTTTTAAGATTTGGGAAAAGAAAAAAGTCTGATGGAGCCAAATCTGGAGAATATGGTGGGTGTGGAAGAATTTCAATATTCAAATCGTTGGCAGTTTGCAGCACAAGCCGTGCTTTATGGGAGGGCGCGTTGTCTTGAAGCAAAGGCAGAATTTGCGTACGCGCTATCCCTCGTTTTCTGGTCACAGCCTTTCTTAGTTTGATAAGGAGATCTGCATAGTACTGCCCATTAACCGTGTTGCCATGAAGCATGTAATCTTTCAATATGACACCTTTGACGTCCCAAAAAACAGTCAGCATCACTTTTCTTGCAGATTTTTGTGCTCTTGGCTTGACATGTGTTGGCGAGCCCGGGTTTTCCACTGCATGCTGGCAATTTTGGATTCTGAGTCATAATGGTGAATCCAAGTCTCATCTACCGTCACATGGTCGTCAACATGTATTTCGACCGCCACATGTTGAGCAACTTGCCACAGCAATCAACCCGTGTTTGTTTCTGTTCACATGTCAGCAGGCGCCGGGGCACACACTTTTCTCATGTTCAGTCTGTTGTGTAAAATTCTAAAAACTGTACTCTTACTCAGTTTTGCTGAACCCGATATCTCTGCGATTGTCATTTTCCTATCCTGGTCTATGATTTTCTTCACGTTTGCAGCATTTGCATCATTGCACTCTGAGGACAGTCGTCCTGATCTTGGCAGATCAGCAACTTGGGAACGGCCACACTTAAACTGCAAACACCAATTTTTTTACAGAAGCATACGAAGGACAGACTTCCTCAAACACTGGCTCCATCTCCCTGTGTATTTCTGTAGGTGTTTTCCCTGTAACATCAAGAATTTTATCACAGTCCTGGCGTCTGATTTCTCCATTGTTCTGACAAACCGTTGGATGTGCAGATCTGGTCAATAAAGTGTGTTATGTCATGCACCATATCGGGAAAACCAGTTGAGGAGGGAAATTCATAATTCATATGGCCATTACAAATTGAATGAGCTATACATGTGCCAAATTTCAATTTTCTCCGCCTACTCCTTCATGGTCAGGCTAAAGACTTATGAGAAGCGTGCGTGGTGTCTTCAACTAACATATAACTTATGTCTTTAACTATAGCTAGGGGTGTCCTCGTCTAGAAAGTAAATGGGGATTCTTCAACTGTAACGGTTTCTACTATATTCTATAACATATATATATATATATATATATATATATATATATATATATATATATATATATATATATATATATATATATATATATATATATATATATATAGTCAGTTTAAAATCAGTTGTAGACAAATGAAATTGCTGTGCGAATATGTGTATATTTCAGCTTAAAGGATTTATCTAATTAGTTTATGTTGTGTGATTTCCGAGGTATGTACCTTAAGAGATGCAGCGAAATATGCCAGGTAATAAATCGTGCAATCTATTGTTTGTGTCTTCGTTATTCAAATTCACTACGGAAAATATTGTTTTTATATTCTAGATATCACAAAGGTATACGGAAAATATTGTTTTCATATTCTCGATATACGGAAATTAACAGTCAGTTATCCATGTTTCCATGCAGACATATGAAAGTTAACCTATTATCTATGTTTTTTCTAAAGATATATGGAAGCTAACAATCAATTATTTATGTTTATCTTAAGATATATGGAAGTTAACATGCAATTATCTATGTTTATCTTAAGATATGATGTGTTCGTGTGTCGAGTAAGACTGTAAGACCATACATAGTCTACTCTTGCAAAAGATAGGTGCTGAAGACGGAGGCAGCCAGCCAGGAGGCGCACCACAGAAATCAGGCTGCCACGCAATAACGCCGTGAATTATGTCGACAACTGCTACATGTTATGGTGCTCGCCCTGCTCTGGACCCCCAGGCAGGTGCAGTGCCGGGCCTTATGCCTCGTAAGGGTCTAACCACAACTACTGGAGGTCCTTCTCAGATGTCCTGCGGAGCCAGAGGGCCTGACAATAGAGCGTCTGGCCGTACCAAACAAAGACTTAAAATAATGCACTGGAATGCAGAGGGTATCAACAACAACAAAAAAGAATAGAACTAGAAAACATCTTGGCCAAAGAAAATGTAAGTGTATGTTGCTTGCAAGAAACTCACCTGCAACGAAAATATAGCCTTCAAAATCAGAGGCTACCAGTGTTACCGATCTGACCGAAAGGACAGGCGAAAGGGTGGGATACTGACTCTTGTCAAAAACAACATCCCTGCTTCCCAAATTGAAGTTTACATGGAAGGGGCTGAGTATCAGGCACTTAAACTTAAGACAGACAATACAGACCTTCACCTGATCAATTACTACTGTCCAAATGACCGCCCACAGGCACTGGACACACTACCATTAAAAGGAAAAATGATTGTGTGTGGCGATTTCAACAGCCACTCGCAGAGCTGGGGCTATGATCACATGGACCAGAGAGGAGAGAGACTGGAAGACTGGCAGGATGAGAATAGATTCATCCTGATTAACAAGCCGTCTGACCCACATACCTTCTACTCGAGATCATGGAACACTACAACTACACCTGACCTGGCTTTTCATTCACCAGACCTGGAGTGGAACATTACACGAATTGTTGGGAAACAACTTGGTGGCAGTGACCATCGGCCAGTCTTTCTAACTGTAGAAAATGAGCTTGTAAGTGAAAGCAGCACCCTCTCGAGGTGGAACTACAAGAAAGCAGACTGGGCAATGTACAAGCATCGCACCAGCATACTGGTTAGAAACCTGAACACTGAGAAGGACATAAATAAAGTAGTTGAAGAGTTTGGGAAATGCATACTACAGGCAGCACGAGAAACAATACCAAGAGGAGCCCGTAAACATTATAAACCCTACTGGAGTAGTGAACTGGAGCAGTTGCATAACGATGTGGAAGTGTGTAGAAGCAAGCAGAGGCCAATCCCAGCCAAGAGCACTACAATAAATACCAGCACGCAAAAGCCAAATTTCAAAGGGCCCAGCTGCAGGCTAGACGGAAAAGCTGGCAGGAGAAAACAGAGTCACTGAACTTTGAAAGAGACACAAGGAAGTTGTGGAAGCTAATAAAACAGCTTAACGATGAGGGCACAGGGAGAAACTCAAAAATTGCACTACATAAAGATGGAAACATCTTAACAAGAAAGCAAGCAGCTGACCATTTTGCGGACTCATTCGCACAAGATAACAATATCGAAATTAGTCCAGAGAAACAACAAGAGATTCGAGAGAAATGGCAACATACAGGACAGAAGGAAATAGTACATGAGGTTATGGAGGCACCTATCACAATCAGTGAACTGGAGCTAGCCATATCAAAACTTAAAATGAGAAAGTCACCAGGAGCTGATGGTATCTCCAATGAAATGATCAGGAACCTAGGAACAGAGGCCAAAGCAAAGCTGCTACAGATCTTTAATAACACATGGACCTTAGGCAGTGTTCCACAAGTCTGGAGAGAAGCAATCATGATACCCCTCCTAAAATCTGGGAAAGACAGTTCCATTGCCTCCAGCTACAGACCCATCACCAGCTGTCTCTGCAAAACAATGGAACGCGTCATCAATCACAGACTAGTGGTACATTGAAAGTGAAAACATCCTTGTGCAACAACAGGCTGCTTTAGGCAGTGCTACTCTACGGAAGTTCAGACAACCTACTTCTCTCAAGAAGTTGAGGATGCATTCCAAGAGAAGAAGCTGGTACTTGCGGCTTGGATAGATCTGAAGAAAGCCTTTGACAAAGTCTGGAAAGAAGGTCTGATGAAGAAACTGAGAAACTGTAAAGTCAATGGAAGAATGTACAAATGGGTGAAAGCATACTTGCACAACAGAAGAGCCCGAGTACAGATAGACGGTCTCAAGAGCAAGAAAGTACTATTGCGTCACGGTGTTCCCCAGGGCGGAGTCCTGTCCCCAACACTTTTTCTAATCTTCATCAATGATCTTGTTGCTAATCTACCGCATGGAATTAAAGCGGCAATGTACGCTGATGACCTGGTTTTGTGGAGCGCAAATGAACATGCATCAGTGGCCACCATATTGCTACAGAGAGCTGTAGATACATTTGTTGCATGGGCAAATAGATGGTGTGTCAGCATAAACACTGACAAGTGCAGCACCACTCTATTTACCCTTTCTCCGAAACAAAAGGCAGGGATCATTCAGATAAATGGAACACCCCTAAGAGAAGATAAAGAACCAACATACCTTGGTGTAACATTCGACGACAGGCTGACATGGAGAAAACACATCAAAAAAGCAGTAGCAAAAGCCAGAAGGAAAATAGCCATCCTGAGAAAGCTAAGTGGAACCACTTGGGGAGCCAGTGGGAAAATACTTAGCAAAGTTTATCAACAGAGCATACGACCACACTTGGCATACAGGTCAACTGCGTGGTGTTCAGCATCAAAAACCACATTACAGGAGCTGGACAAGGTGCAAAATCAAGCTCTTAGAGTCATCACATGAGGGATGAGATCAACCCCTATAGTAGCAATAGAGAAAATGGGGAGAGCACAAGCTCTAAGAGAACGCAGAGATACAAAAACACTAATACAAGCAGAAAAGTTCCTCAGCTTGCCAGGCCACCCTATGAAGAACCGATTTGAAAACTTAGCTATGGGGCGGTTGAAAAGAAGTAGTTTCATCCACCAGGCCAAACAACTCTGCAGAGAAACCATCGATCTTCCCACAGTTGGTATCCCCCTGACAACTATTCCAGAGCGAACCCCGTGGAAAGATGAACATAGACTATCGCTACAAATCCAGACAAAAGTGAGAGGAATATTTGACAAGGAAGAACAGAACAGTGTACAGCGCAGAACAGCCACTCTCAGCTTCCTTGATGACGAATACCCACAGGATCTCTGGATCCGAGTCTACACAGATGGGTCAGCACAAAATGCTGTTCGAAATGGAGGAGCGGGAGTGTACATAGAATACCCAAATAATACTAGAGACACGGCCAGAGTTCCAACAGGAAAGTACTGCCATAACTATGATGCTGAAATTGAGGCAATCAAGATAGCCACAGAGAAATTACAAAATACCAGCCATGGTACACAACCTGTGGTGATATTGACAGATGCAAAATCCGTAATAGAGGCGCTCCTGTCTGGGAAATTGCCAGTTCTAAGGACACTACTTTCTGAACTTAGCAGTCAGCGTAAGGTCACCATACAGTGGATACCATCCCACTGTGGAGTCCCCGGAAACGACAGAGCTGATCGATTGGCTAAGGAAGGAGCAAAAGAAGAACAACCTGATGTGCCCATTACATACCACCAAAAGAAAAGAATGATCAAATCAGTCAGAAGGCCACCAAACCCTACTCAAGACGACTACCATGTTATGGACAGACCAGAACAGGTCATTATTCTGCGCCTCAGAACAGGACACAATAGATTACGCAACCACATGTATACAAAATTCAAGATTGGTGACTCAGCCATGTGCACATGTGGTTTGGCGTCGCAGACAGCAGAGCACATACTCCAGGATTGCCCAAACTACAACATATCCAGGCCAACCTTCTGGCCTAGAGAGACAACAGTGGAAGATAAACTCTATGGATCGCTGAGTGAACTAAAAAAAAGACTGTTAGATTCATACAAGAGACAACATGCAGTTATAAACATATTTCAGGCGAACGAAAGAAGAAGGAGAGGAATCTTAAGATATATGGAAGTTAAAACGCAATTATCCATGTTTATCTTAAGATATATGGAAGTTAACAACTAATTATCTACGTGTTAATGACTGTCAGAAAGATATATGTTTGTCCATCAAGTATGATGATGACCATTCATTTCATCCAGAGGCATGAAAGTGTTAACGCGTGAATTCTAAGATGGCTGACAAGGCCTATTTTGGCCTTCTCCGTGGAGAGGACATCAATTGCCCGCGGAGAGAAGGACATCATATATCCGTGGAGAGGACATCACGTACCCGTGGGGAGAAGCACAGCAATGCTTTTGCTGCCAATATCAATAACGCGAACAAACAGCTAAAGAAATACCACGTGAAGCTTGTAGGCCAGTTGGTGTGGGCACATTGTGGAAGTGAGCTGGATCTTTAAAGGTGGTCAAAAAAGTACAACAAAATCAATGAATCAGTTCACAGAATACAGGATCATTCTCATTGGAGCTGATCCAGAAAATAAAGTTTGAATTCAATTCTCGTGTTCCCAGAAATCGATTTCTTCAGTGAAATGCGTCACGTGGTTAACATAATGGCTTCGTATCGATACAGCATCATGCTGGGGCAGTTCGATACCGGTTTCTGTATGCTACAGTAGTCAGCTCTCTGTGGGTTCATGTAATCAGCTAGATGTGGGTTTATGTAGCTAACAATGTGTGGGTTCATGTAGCTAAGTATGTGTGGGTTCATGTAGCTAACTATGTGTGGGTTCATGTAGCTAAGTATGTGTGGGTTCATGTAGCTAACTATGTGTGGGTTCATGTAGCTAACAATGTGTGGGTTCATGTAGCTAAGTATGTGTGGGTTCATGTAGCTAAGTATGTGTGGGTTCATGTAATCAGCTAGGTGTGGGTTCATGTAGCTAAGTATGTGTGGGTTCATGTAGCTAACTATTTGTGGGTTCATGTAGCTAACTGTGTGTGAGTTCATGTAGCTAACTATGTGTGGGTTCATGTAGCTAAGTATATGTGGGTTCATGTAGCTAAGTATGTGTGGGTTCATGTAGCTAACTATGTGTGGGTTCATGTAGCTAAGTATGTGTGGGTTCATGTAGCTAACTATGTGTGGGTTCATGTAGCTAAGTATGTGTGGGTTCATGCAGCTAACTATGTGTGGGTTCATGTAGCTAAGTATGTGTGGGTTCATGTAGCTAACTATGTGTGGGTTCATGTAGCTAACTATGTGTGGGTTCATGTAGCTAACTATGTGTGGGTTCATGTAGCTAAGTATGTGTGGGTTCATGTAGCTAAGTATGTGTGGGTTCATGTAGCTAACTATGTGTGGGTTCATGTAGCTAAGTATGTGTGGGTTCATGTAGTTAACTATGTGTGGGTTCTTGTAGTCAGCTATGTCTGGGTTCATGTATTCAGCTAGGTGTGGGTTTATGTAGCTAAGTATGTGTGGGTTTATGAGCTAATATGTGTGGGTTCATGTATTCAGCTAGGTGTGGGTTTATGTAGCTAAGTATGTGTGGGTTTATGAAGCTAAGTATGTGTGGATTCATGTAATCAGCTAGGTGTGGGTTTATGTAGCTAAGTATGTGTGGGTTCATGTAGCTAACTGTGTGTGGGTTCATGTAATCAGCTAGTTGTGGGTTTATGAAGCTAAGTATGTGTGGGTTCATGTAATCAGCTAGGTGTGGGTTTATGTAGCTAAGTATGTGTGGGTTCATGTAGCTAACTATGTGTGGGTTTATGTAGCTAAGTATGTGTGGGTTTATGAAGCAAAGTATGTGTGGGTTCATGTAATCAGCTAGGTGTGGGTTTATGTAGCTAAGTATGTGTGGGTTCATGTAGCTAACTGTGTGTGGGTTCATGTAATCAGCTAGGTGTGGGTTTATGAAGCTAAGTATGTGTGGGTTCATGAAATCAGCTAGGTGTGGGTTTATGTAGCTAAGTATGTGTGGGTTCATGTAGCTAACTATGTGTGGGTTCATGTAGCTAACTGTGTGTGGGTTTATGTAGCTAACTATGTGTGGGTTCATGTAGCTAACTGTGTGTGGGTTCATGTAGCTAACTGTGTGTGGGTTCATGTAATCAGCTAGGTGTGGGTTTATGAAGCTAAGTATGTGTGGGTTCATGTTTATAGCTAGGTGTGGGTTTATGTAGCTAAGTATGTGTGGGTTCATGTAATCAGCTAGGTGTGGGTTTATGAAGCTAAGTATGTGTGGGTTCATGTAGCTAACTGTGTGTGGGTTCATGTAGCTAACTGTGTGTGGGTTCATGTAATCAGCTAGGTGTGGGTTCATGTAGCTAACTATGTGTGGGTTCATGTAGCTATCTGGGTGTGGGTTCATGTAGCTAACTGTGTGTGGGTTCATGTAGCTAACTATGTGTGGGTTCATGTAGCTAAGTATGTGTGAGTTCATGTAGCTAACTATGTGTGGGTTCATGTAGCTACCTGTGTGTGCGTTCATGTCGCTAACTGTGTGTGGGTTCATGTAGTCATCTGTGTGTGGGTTCATGTAATCAGCTAGGTGTGGGTTCATGTAGCTAAGTATGTGTGGGTTCATGTAGCTAAGTATGTGTGGGTTCATGTAGCTAACTGTGTGTGGGTTCATGTAGCTAACTATGTGTGGGTTCATGTAGTCATCTGTGTGTGGGTTCATGTAGCTAACTATGTGTGGGTTCATGTAGCTAAGTATGTGTGGGTTCATGTAGCTAACTATGTGTGGGTTCATGTAGCTAACTATGTGTGGGTTCATGTAGCTAAGTATGTGTGGGTTCATGTAGCTAACTATGTGTGGGTTCATGTAGCTAACTATGTGTGGGTTCATGTAGCTAACTATGTGTGGGTTCATGTAGCTAACTATGTGTGGGTTCATGTAGCTAAGTATGTGTGGGTTCATGTAGCTAACTATGTGTGGGTTCATGTAGCTAAGTATGTGTGGGTTCATGTAGCTAACTATGTGTGGGTTCATGTAGCTAAGTATGTGTGGGTTCATGTAGCTAAGTATGTGTGGGTTCATGTAGCTAACTATGTGTGGGTTCATGTAGCTAAGTATGTGTGGGTTCATGTAGCTAACTGTGTGTGGGTTCATGTAGCTAAGCTATGTGTGGGTTCATGTAGCTAACTGTGTGTGGGTTCATGTAGCTAACTATGTGTGGGTTCATGTAGCTAAGTATGTGTGGGTTCATGTAGCTAACTATGTGTGGGTTCATGTAGCTAAGTATGTGTGGGTTCATGTAGCTAACTATGTGTGGGTTCATGTAGCTAAGTATGTGTGGGTTCATGTAGCTAAGTATGTGTGGGTTCATGTAGCTAACTATGTATGGGTTCATGTAGCTAAGTATGTGTGGGTTCATGTAGCTAACTGTGTGTGGGTTCATGTAGCTAGCTATGTGTGGGTTCAAGAAGTCATCTGTGTGTGGGTTCATGTAGCTAACTATGTGTGGGTTCATGTAGCTAAGTATGTGTGGGTTCATGTAGCTAACTGTGTGTGGGTTCATGTAGCTAACTATGTGTGGGTTCATGTAGTCATCTGTGTGTGGGTTCATGTAGCTAACTATGTGTGGGTTCATGTAGCTAACTATGTGTGGGTTCATGTAGCTAAGTATGTGTGGGTTCATGTAGCTAAGTATGTGTGAGTTCATGTAGCTAACTATGTGTGGGTTCATGTAGCTAAGTATGTGTGGGTTCATGTAGCTAACTGTGTGTGGGTTCATGTAGCTAACTGTGTGTGGGTTCATGTAATCAGCTAGTTGTGGGTTTATGAAGCTAAGTATGTGTGGGTTCATGTAATCAGCTAGGTGTGGGTTTATGTAGCTAAGTATGTGTGGGTTCATGTAGCTAACTGTGTGTGGGTTCATGTAGCTAACTGTGTGTGGGTTTATGTAGCTAACTATGTGTGGGTTCATGTAGCTAACTGTGTGTGGGTTCATGTAGCTAACTGTGTGTGGGTTCATGTAGCTAACTATGTGTGGGTTTATGTAGCTAAGTATGTGTGGGTTCATGTAGCTAACTATGTGTGGGTTCATGTAGCTGACTATGTGTGGGTTCATGTAGCTAACTGTGTGTGGGTTCATGTAATCAGCTAGGTGTGGGTTTATGTAGCTAAGTATGTGTGGGTTCATGTAATCAGCTAGGTGTGGGTTTATGAAGCTAAGTATGTGTGGGTTCATGTAGCTAACTGTGTGTGGGTTCATGTAGCTAACTCTGTGTGGGTTCATGTAATTAGCTAGGTGTGGGTTTATGAAGCTAAGTATGTGTGGGTTCATGTAATCAGCTAGGTGTGGGTTTATGAAGCTAAGTATGTGTGGGTTCATGAACCTAACTGTGTGTGGGTTCATTTAGCTAACTGTGTGTGGGGTCATGTAATCAGCTAGGTGTGGGTTTATGTAGCTAAGTATGCGTGGGTTCATGAAGCTAACTGTGTGTGGGTTCATGTAATCAGCTAGGTGTGGGTTTATGTAGCTAAGTATGTGTGGGTTCATGTAATCAGCTAGCTGTGGGTTTATGTAGCTAAGTATGTGTGGGTACATGTAGCTAACTGTGTGTGGGTTCATGTAGCTAACTATGTGTGGGTTCATGTAGCTAACTGTGTGTGGGTTCATGTAATCAGCTGTGTGTGGGTTCATGTAGTCAGCTGTGTGTGGGTTCATGTAATCAGCTAGGTGTGGGTTCATGTAGTCAGCTGTGTGTGGGTTCATTAGCTAACTGTGTGTGGGTTCATATAGTCATCTATGTGTGGGTACATGTAGTCAGCTGTGTGTGGGTTCATGTAATCAGCTAGGTGTGGGTTCATGTAGCTAACTATGTGTGGGTTCATGTAGCTAACTATGTGTGGGTTCATGTAGCTAACTATGTGTGAGTTCATGTAGCTAACTATGTGTGGGTTCATGTAGCTACCTATGTGTGGGTTCATGTAGCTAACTGTGTGTGTACTCATGTAGCTAACTGTGTGTGGGTTCATGTAGCTAACTATGTGTGGGTTCATGTAGCTAACTGTGTGTGGTTTCATGTAGTCATCTGTGTGTGGGTTCATGTAGCTAACTATGTGTGGTTTCATGTAGTCAGCTATGTGTGGGTTCATGTTGCTAACTGTGTGTGGTTTCATGTAGTCATCTGTGTGTGGGTTCATGTAGCTAACTATGTGTGGTTTCATGTAGTCAGGTATGTGTGGGTTCATGTAGTCAGCTATGTGTGGGTTCATGTAGCTAACTATGTGTGGGTTCATGTAGCTAACTGTGTGTGGGTTCATGTAGCTAACTATGTGTGGGTTCATGTAGCTAACTGTGTGTGGGTTCATGTAGTCATCTGTGTGTGGGTTCATGTAGTCATCTGTGTGTGGGTTCATGTAGTCAGCTATGTGTGGGTTCATGTAGTCAGCTATGTGTGGGTTTATGTAGTAAGCTATGTGTGGGTTAAAACAGTTCCGCCACGTGAAGGCCAGGAGTTGAACTTTTGCTGTAGAGGTGGTGAATACACGAGCCATGGGTTATTTATGCAAGGTTGGGCGCTCACCCCAGCTCTGCTCCCTCGGCTACATGACGGCAACATCTGGAACCCATCTCACTGCACGACTTTCTTCTACATCTCACTACATGGCTCTCTTCTACATCTTGCTATATGACTCCCATCTACATCTCGCTCTATGGCTTCCGTCTACATCTCGCTATATAGCTCCAGTCTACATCTCGCTATATGGCTCCCGTCTACATCTCGTTATATGACTCCCATCTACATCTCGCTATATGGCTCCCATCTACATCTCGCTATATGGCTCCCATCTCGCTATATGGCTCCCATCTCGCTATATGGCTCCCATCTCTCTATATGGCTCCCATCTCTCTATATGGCTCCCATCTACATCTCGCTATATATATGGCTCCCATCTCGCTATATGGCTCCCATCTACATCTCGCTATATGGCTTCCATCTCGCTATATGGCTTCCATCTACATCTCGCTATATGGCTCCCATCTTGTTATATGGCTCCCATCTCGCTATATGGCTCCCATCTCGCTAAATGGCTCTCATCTCGCTATGTGGCTCCCGTCTACATCTCGCTATATGGCTCCCGTCTACGTCTCGCTATATGGCTACCGTCTACATCTCGCTATATGACTCCCATCTACATCTCGCTATATGACTCCCATCTACATCTCGCTATATGGCTACCATCTCGCTATATGGCTCCCATCTCGCTATATGGCTCCCATCTCGCTATATGGCTCCCATCTCGCTATATGACTCCCATCTCGCTATATGACTCCCATCTACATCTCGCTATATGACTCCCATCTACATCTCGCTATATGGCTCCCATCTACATCTCGCTATATGACTCCCATCTACATCTCGCTATATGGCTCCCATCTCGCTATATGGCTCCCATCTCGCTATATGGCTCCCATCTACATCTCGCTATATGACTCCCATCTCGCTATATGACTCCCATCTCGCTATATGGCTCCCATCTCACTATATGGCTCCCATCTCGCTATATGGCTCCCATCTACATCTCGCTATATGACTCCCATCTCGCTATATGGCTCCCATCTACATCTCGCTATATGACTCCCATCTCGCTATATGACTCCCATCTCGCTATATGACTCCCATCTCGCCATATGGCTCCCATCTCGCTATATGGCTCCCATCTACATCTCGCTATATGACTCCCATCTCGCTATATGGCTCCCATCTCGCTATATGACTCCCATCTCGCTATATGGCTCCCATCTCGCTATATGGCTCCCATCTCGCTATATGGCTCCCATCTCGCTATATGGCTCCCATCTCATCTCGCTATATGGCTCCCATCTAAATCTCGCTATATGGCTCCCATCTACATCTCGCTATATGGCTCCCACCTACATCTCGCTATATGGCTCCCATCTACATCTCGCTATATGGCTCCCATCTACATCTCGCTATATGGCTCCCATCTCGCTATATGGCTCCCATCTCGCTATATGGCTCCCATGTACATCTCGCTATATGGCTCCTATCTCGCTATATGACTCCCATCTCGCTATATGGCTCCCATCTACATCTCGCTATATGGCTCCCTTCTACATCTCGCTATATGGCTCCCATCTACATCTCGCTATATGGCTCCCATCTACATCTCGCTATATGGCTCCCTTCTCGCTATATGGCTCCCATCTACATCTCGCTATATGGCTCCTATTTACATCTCGCTATATGGCTCCCATCTACATCTCGCTATATGGATCCCATCTACATCTCGCTATATGGCTCCCATCTCGCTATATGGCTTACCATCTACATCTCGCTATATGGCTCTCATCTTTCTATATGGCTCCCATCTCGCTATATGGCTCCCATCTCGCTATATGGCTCCCATCTCGCTATGTGGCTCCCGTCTACATCTCGCTATATGGCTCCCGTCTACGTCTCGCTATATGGCTACCGTCTACATCTCGCTATATGACTCCTATCTACATCTCGCTATATGGCTCCCATCTGCATCTCGCTATATAGCTCCCATCTCGCTATATGGCTCCCATCTCGCTATATGGCTCCCATCTACATCTCGCTATATGGCTCCCATCTCGCTATATGGCTCCCATCTACATCTCGCTATATGGCTCCCATCTTGCTATATGGCTCCCATCTCGCTATATGGCTCCCATCTCGCTATATGGCTCCCATCTCGCTATGTGGCTCCCATCTACATCTCGCTATATGGCTTTCATCTCGCTATATGGCTCCCATCTACATCTCGCTATATGGCTCCCATCTCGCTATATGGCTCCCATCTACATCTCGCTATATGGCTCCCATCTCGATATATGGCTCCCTTCTCGCTATATGGCTACCGTCTACATCTCACTATATGACTCCCATCTACATCTCGCTATATGGCTCCCATCTCGATATATGGCTCCCATCTCGCTATATGGCTACCGTCTACATCTCGCTATATGACTCCCATCTACATCTCGCTATATGGCTCCCATCTACATCTCGCTATATGACTCCCATCCACATCTCGCTATATGGCTCCCATCTACATCTCGCTATATGGCTCCCATCTATATCTCGCTATATGACTCTCATCTACATCTCGCTACATGGCCGCCGTGTACATCTCGTAATATGGCTCCCATCTACATCTCGCTATATAGCCGCCATCTACATCTTACGACACAGCTCCTATCTACATCTCACTACATAACTCTCTTCTACATCTCGCTATATGACTGTCATCTAGATCTCACTACCCAGCTCCCAGCTATATCTCTCTACATGGCTCCCACCTGCATTACTTCGCGCGCAAGTGTGTATGTATGTGTATATACATTATCGACACATTCATACTAATTGAATGCACATAAACCTTCACCAGGTTTCAAATACTCCCATCATTCTCGTGAATAACATCGCTCGCCCATGTCTTCTTCAGGGCCCACTGCTACCTGATGACGTGTCTCGTCTGCTGTTCTGGCAGGGACTCTTATGATTATATATGATCGATCCTGCCCACTTATAATCACGCCAGTATCGATTCTGTCAACAACCCACCAAAAAAAGTGCAACAACCAAGATTTGCTAGGAACCGTGACCTGTTCGTGTCGCCTAGTCGCGCGCTTCATCCCTCCAACCGTGTCTGCAAATTGCACAATTAATATTCTGGTTTCTCTGGGTCCATGATTATTTGCCAACATCCCCGTACTCCGGCGTGTCCAGCTGGGCGCAATCTGTACAAGGCTGGCGGCGGGGAGCTGTAATTGTAGACTGTTGCCGCAAATTGCTGTTCCGTTGTTGCCATGATTCTGTCACTGTCTGAACCTCCAGCATCCAAGCTGGCAATGTAATGACTGATCAGTTCTTGGTAGGATCTACCCGCATAGCTCTCCCTACATAAATCTCCCCATATAAATCTCCCCGGCATACATCTTCAGGATAAATATACAGGCATAAATTTTCCAACATATATTTCCAGGCATAAATCTCCCCACATAAAGTTCCAGACATAAATCTCCCCCACATAAAGTCCCATGCATAAATTTCCCCCACATTAATCTTCAGGCATAAATCTCCCCACATATATCTTCAGGCATAAATCTCCCCCACATAAAGTTCTAGGCGTAAATCTCCTGAACATAAATTTTGAGACATAAATCTCACCCACATAACTATCGAGACATAAATCTAACCACATAAATCTACAGGCAAGAATCTCCACCAAATACATCACCATGCTTGTATCTTTAAGTATAATTCTCCACAAACAAATCTCCCATCAAAATCCCTCACACAAACAGACAGACAGGCAGAAACACACAATCAGAAAATCATATTGCTCACACACAGGCACACACACACACACCCACACACAGGCAGACAGCACACAAACACACACACACACACACACACATAGGGCAGATAGCACACAAACAAACACACACAGGCAGATAGCACACACAAAGGCAGGCAGATAGCACACATACACAACAGGCAGGTAGATAGCACACAAACACACACACACACAGACATGCAGGTAGAACACAAACACACACACACAAGCAGATAGCACACAAACAGACACATTCAGATAGCACACAAAAAGACACACATACAGTCAGGTAGATAGCACACAGACACACACAGGCAGGTATATAGCACGCAGACACACACAGGCAGGTAGATAGCACACAGACACACACAGGCAGGTATATAGCACGCAGACACACACAGGCAGGTAGATAGCACCACACAGACAGACACAGGTAGGTAGATAGCACACAGACACACACAGGCAGGTAGACAGCACCACACAGACAGACACAGGCAGGTAGATAGCACACAGACACACACAGGCAGGTAGACAGCACCACACAGACAGACACACACAGGCAGGTAGACAGCACACAGACACACACAGGCAGGTATATAGCACGCAGACACACACAGGCAGGTAGATAGCACCACACAGACAGACACAGGTAGGTAGATAGCACACAGACACACACAGGCAGGTAGACAGCACCACACAGACAGACACACAGAGGCAGGTAGACAGCACACAGACACACACAGGCAGGTAGACAGCACCACACAGACAGACACACACAGGCAGGTAGATAGGACACAGACACACACAGGCAGGTAGATAGCACCACACAGACAGACACAGGTAGGTAGACAGCACACAGACACACACAGGTAGGTAGATAGCACACAGACACACACAGGCAGGTAGACAGCACCACACAGACAGACACACACAGGCAGGTAGACAGCACACAAACAGACACACACACAGGCAGGCAGATAGCACCACACAGACAGACACACACAGGCAGGCAGATAGCACATAAAAAGACACATCCACAGGCAGGCAGATAGCACCACACAAACAGACACACACGCAGCAGGCAGATAGCACATAAATACACACAGGCAAGCAGATAGCACACAATCAGACACGTACAGACAGGCAGATAGCACACAAACAGACAACATGCATGCAAACTGGCAGGCAACACAAAGCAGATAGACAAACAACACGCTGATAGATTCACAGACAGACAACAAATAGGTAGAAAGATAGCCAAAACATAAGCAGCCAAGCACGCAACAGAAAGGCAGATAAACAGATACAATTAAGGCAAGTAAACAGACAAGACATAGGCAGAAGTACAGACAAAAAATATGCAGATAGACAGAGAAACACGGGCAGAAAGGTACCCAGTACACGGGCGGTTGAAAAGTTTTTTTTTCCACATATCCTTTACAGGACATCGCTGTCAACACCAGCATTTTACCGCTGTAGTTGATTTCTTGGCAAGATTACATTCAGTAATTTGCCATTGTTTTCTGAGCGGCAGGCTCACTTATCCCGTAAGAAATAACGAATGAACGAGCTTTATTTTCAAAGGGTTAAAAATTGGGCACGCATGCCCGCCTAACATTATTCTGTTCTTGTTTCTCTTCTTTCACACGTTATTTCATTCACACTTCGCTTATAAGTTTAAATAGAACAACAACATCAGTCATATATGCATTATAAACGCGCATGAAATATGCAAAAAATCCTTACCACGTGACTAATTGATATTAGTGATGATTATAGTAATTGTCATACGGCTGGGGAAAATATATCGTACAATAAGACGGGATTGTTTAGAAGTGTTTCTAGATTGAGAAAAGCTTCTCATTGTTTGTATTGGAATAGCCATGCTAGAGTTCAATACTTCATATGTATCAGTGTGCGTGGAATAGAATATGTTTCTTCTGTTTTCATCACGAATGTTTTTTTTTTTAAATTTTAATTTTAGCATAGATGGATAGCGGATTGGCTGAAAACTAAAGATGGCAAAATCATGCTGGACACGGATCAGATTTTGGATCAGAGTACGTGAAAGACCTTTACAATGATTCGAATGGATGAAGATGTTGATATTTCCTAAAATAATAAATGAACACCAATTCTAAAGATGGAAGTCCTGAATGATCTTAACCAAGTAACCCCCCCCGGGAAGATTAACCCGGTCAAAAGACTCCCGTAGACGTCGGATGTGTCGGCCTAAAGGCGCAGCATCGCAGATCGCTGTAAACAGGCACAACGCAATCACATCCCAAAAATGTCTCCGGATGAACGAAGAAGAAGAAGAAGAAGAAGAAGAAGAAGAAGAAGAAGAAGAAGAAGAAGAAGAAGAAGGAAGGAAGGAAGGAAGGAAGGAAGGAAGGAAGGAAGGAAGGAAGGAAGGAAGGAAGGAAGGAAGGAAGGAATGAAGGAATGAAGGAAAGAAGAAGAAGAAGAAGAAGAAGAAGAAGAAGAAGAAGAAGAAGAAGAAGAAGAAGAAGACTGACCGGCCGGCGGGACGGGCGGGCGAGCGGCCGGACGGAAAAAAGGACGGACGGACAGACGGACGTAAGACAGACAGAAAGACAGACAGACAGACAGACAGACACACAGACAGACACACAGACAGACAGACAGATTGATTGATTGATTGATTAACTGGTTGATTTATTGATTGATTGATCTTTATTTTAGAAGGGTTACAAATTGGGGACGCAGGCCCGTCTGACATTCAGCCCTTCCAGTCACTCATCTTTCGTTCATCAATAGTGCATGATGCATTTACATAGGAAAAAAACATTGTCAAATGAATGTTGTAAACATAAACAATGCATATTACGATGTTATGAGACATATCCCCCACCCACCCACCCACACATCCCGCACCCACCTCACATCCACCACATACTCAACACTTCCCCCACACTCCCCAACCACGCACACACCCCAGGCATACATATATACCTCCACCACCCACCTATACACCCCCCACATACACACATCTCCACTACCACACACACACATACCCTACCCCACACACACTCGCCCACCCATGCATCCTCCACCCACCAACCCACACACCCTCAACCACTCAGCCATACACAACCCTTCCACACATACATCCACACACACACATCCCACACACACCCCACATACACATTCACACAAACACACACACATCCTCACATCTAGACACATACATGATGCCTCACATAATAACTGAAACTAGTATGAACAAACTCCCACACTTTACACACACACACATGCAGAGACGATTGTCGTGAGGATTCTCACAAAATTGTAAAAAAATTGAGAAATAATTGTACATATTCATTTTTTAACGTAAAAACATTAGTGATACAATTCAACTCTCTCTCTCTCTCTCTCTCTCTCTCTCTCTCTCTCTCTCTCTCTCTCTCTCTCTCTCTCTCTCTCTCTCTCTCACACACACACACACACACACATACACACACACACACGCACACACTCCCCCAATCACACTCACTAACTCTCTCACTCACTCTACAATAATGTGCATATGCTCATATTATACATGATAAAATCAAGTGGCACACAAAATGATACCTCGTAATATGAAAGATGAGAATACATTAAAAAATATGGAATAGCATATTACATGACATATGCGCGGTCAACTCTCTCTCTCTCTCTCTCTCTCTCTCTCTCTCTCTCTCTCTCTCTCTCTCTCTCTCTCTCTCTCTCATACACACACACCCTCACACTCATTCGCTCTCTCTCACTCCCACTCACTAACTCTCTCACTCACTCTACAGTAATGTACATGTGTTCATATTATACATGATAAAATCAAGTGGCATTCAAAATGATAATAATTTTAAATAATGGAATAGCATTTTATATCATATCTCATGAGTTATGTAATTCTGTATTTATTGCAATCCCAAAGAAATCAGGAGCCTTGGAATGTGATCAACATCGAACAATTAGTAAAATGAGTCACATCACGAAGATTTTGCTAAGAATTATCATGCAAAGAGTTAGGAGGAAAATACAACCTGAAATAGGAGAAACAATGTGGGTTTGTAGTAGGCAAGGGTACAGTAAATGCTGTGTATATACTGAGAACCGTAATCGAACGTTCTATAGAAGTAAACAAAGATCTACACCTTTGCTTTATTGACTACACAAAGGCTTTTGATAAAGTGAGACATGTCAACATGATAAGGATGCTTGAAGATCTACAAATTGATGGGAAAGACCTTAGACTTGTAAAAAACATATATTGGAAACAACAAGCTGCCATAAGAGTTGATAATGAAGTAAGCCAATATCAGCCTATTAAGAGAGGTGTGAGACAGGGATGTGTAATGTCTCCAGATCTGTTTTCCCTGTACAGTGAAAATATTTTCAGAAATATTGAAAATATGGAAGGAATCAACATTGGGGTACGATGCATCAATAACATTAGATATGCAGATGATACAGTCTTGATTGCAGACAATGAACAGGATCTGCAAAATTTAGTAAATGCGGTTGTTACACACAGTGAACAACAAGGGTTAGAATTAAATTGTAAAAAGACACAGATTATGGTCGTCACTAGGAAGAACGAAATACCACAGTGTAATATACAAGTAAATGGGAATATTCTTCAACAAGTGAATAGGTACAATTATCTCGGAACAGTAATAACATCTGATGGGAGATGCCTTGAAGAGATTAGAACAAGGATCGCCATGGCAAAAGTAGCCTTTAGCAAGATGAAAAACATACTGACCAATAAAAAGATGTCAATTGAAACGAGAAAAAGAGTGTTGAGATGCTACATAGAACCAGTACTTTTATATGGATGTGAAGCTTGGACAATGAGCAGTCAGGCTGAAAAACATCTGATGGCTGTAGAAATGTGGTTTCTGAGGAAAATGCAAAGAATACCATGGACAGCCAGAAAGACCAATGAACAAGTCCTTCAAGAAACAAATGAAGATCGTAAACTGATCAGAGACATTAGACGTAGACAGTCACAATTTTTTGGGCATGTTATGAGAAGAAATGATTTGGAGAACTTGGTGACAACTGGTAAGATCGAGGGGAACAGACCAAGGGGAAGACCTAGAAACAAGTATCTGGATGGCTTGGCCTTGTTGCATGGTCGAGACAGAAACACGGAACTGATCCACGACTCTGTTGATCGAGTGAGATGGCAGAACATGACCGCCCACGCTTACCGGCATGGCACATGATGGATGGATGGATAGCATTTTACATGGCATGCGTGCGCTCAAGACAGGCAGGCAGGCAGGCAGGCAGGCAGGCAGGCAGATAGATAGATAGATAGATAGATAGATAGATAGATAGATAGATAGATAGATAGATAGATAGATAGATAGATAGATAGATAGATAGATAGATAGATTAGATAGATAGATAGATAGATAGATAGATAGATAGATAGATAGAACAGACAGACGAGAAACATGAAAGCTGTCACAAACAAGTGCAATGGATTCTCAATGGGCTCTTCGCACAAACACGAAGAAGACAATGAATAATTCACACTTTCCCGAGAACTGGAGAGACAACAGACGCTCGTGTCAGCATGGCCACTGAACGAGGCAGAGTCGAGGGAAAAGGTGCCATGAGAGTGACAGAGCTCGCCACGAGAGGATGATTGACCTGGCCACGAGTGGGTGACAGATCTCCCTACAATCTGACCCAGCTCCGGGTTGTTAGTAATCGTAGGATTAGACAATATTTGTAATTGACTCCTCAAAGCGTTGCTAGCTGACAGATATATTTGCCAGTTTGCCTGCCTACGGTGAGCCCTGGTCCTGGCAACTTTACGTCATCGAGGCCAGGGCGACAAAGACACCACACCACCTCCAGCCCATCCTACCCATGGCTGTCTATCTACTGACATGAATGCAAACAAGACATACACTATATAAGACATCAACTAAATAAGACATCGCTTTAATATGACATCAATTATATAAGACACCAACTATACATAAACTATATAAGACAACACTTAAATATGACATCAATCATATAAGACATCAACTATACATATAAGACATCAGTTATATATGACATTAATTATAAGGGGCGTTCATTTGAAATCCGTTCGTGCTGCACCGCGCGTAATTGCGTACGTTGAACATGATAATGTCATAGTCATGTGATAAGTACTGACCAATGAATAAAAGAGCACGTGCTTATCGTCCCATGATGCATAGGTTCTGTTTCTGACCGTTGAGAAAATGGCCGGGTTGATCCAAAATCCGTCCAAAGAAGCTCAAAGAACGGTGATTCAGTTTCTTTCATTTGAGACATAGAGAGACGGGTGAGACATAGATAGACATGTGAGGCATAGAGAGACATGTGAGACACAGAGATACATGAGAGACATAAAGAGACAGGTGACACATAGAGGGGCATATGAGACATAGAGAGACGGGTGCACATAGAGAGACGGTGGTACATAGAGTGACAGGTGAGAATAAGTAGTACGGGAGGAGGTAACTAACCCCCAAATATGGTTGGCAACCATCTAGGCCACGGTGTATTTTACTACATGAAGAGTTATACTGCCCCTTCGTGCCCTCATAAAAGCCAACCCAGATGGTGATCTCTACAATGCTCAGAGATTAAAGGCCAAGACCAAAATTAGGAGGGTACTGATAAAAGAGTTACTTTTTGCAGATGATGCTGCAATAACGACCCACTCTGAGGAAGAATTACAACGTCTGCTATCTGCATTCACCAATACTTGTTCTGAATTTGGTTTAATAATTAGCAAAAAGAAATCATAGATTATGTCACAAGGTGCACATGGGGTACTATCAATCTTTATTGACGACGCCGAACTAGAGATAGTATAATATTTTACATATCTACGATCAGAGGTAAATAGCAAATTATCCCTAGATCAGGAAATCAACATTATCAGGATTGGTAAGGCAGCAAAAACAATGAACAGGTTAAGAAAAAGAGTTTGGGAGAACAGGAAGCTAACTGCTAAAACAAATGTCCTTGTCTATTAAGCCTGTGTCCTTGGTAATCTTCTTTATGACAGTGAAGCCTGGACAGCTTACTTACACCAAGAGAAACGTTTCAACAGCTTTCATATGCGGTGTCTGCGAAGAATACTTGGTATTAGGTGGTAAGACAAAATCACAAATACTGAATTATTGGAAAGATCAGGTTGTGTGACGGTATATTCCATGCTCAGTCTTCGTAGACTTAGATGGATATGACACATTAGGAGGATGAGTGATGGTAGAATGCCAAAGGACATATTTTTAGGTGAACTACAGATGGGTAAGATCTTAGGGTCGGCCTCTACTACGATACACAGATGTGTGCAAGAGGGACATGATTGATACATGCATTGATAATGCACATTGGGAGCAAGTCGCCGCTGAACGTGTTGCGTGGAGAGCAAATATCAGAAATGTAATAAAGACAAAGGAGAAAATTATTGTAGATAAGTCACACACCGAGCGAGTGAGGCGTACGATGATGCATGATGGGGAAAATGATCATGTGTTCACATGCATCTACTGTGGACGAACATTTACAGCGCAAATTGGCCTTACAGTCACATTCACCATCGCCATGGGTTTGTAAGTATTACGCCATTTTGAAGCACAATGTGACAAACTATCGTCTATCAAGACGGCAAGGTGCCAATGATGATGAAACGCCAACCAGATTTGACCCACATTTTCAAATATCGCGGGTTTTGTTACTTCCTTTGTCTCCGGGGGCGGGGCACGCGAACCCGACAAGCGGCGGGAACCGGGCACGAGGGCGAGGCGACCTGGCTCAGGCGCTCAGTGCGGTGATCGATGATAATACGATTGACAGATCAAACTCGAGATTGTGGTCCATCTTTCGATTTGACCATTACCCCGACCCCATTCAACTTCAAGGAGAAGTCATCACCGGCTCAGAGTGATAGTCCTGGGGCCTATTAATCCGCTGGTGAATGTTGTCTATGTTGGGGAATAGTGTAGCAGTGTACAATCTTATTAAATAAACTGGGATCCCAGCATGGTATAAAATACTATCGCTGCTGAAGAATGCCATAAAGAAATAAGCTAATAAACATAGAAAACTGTCTTATTCCTAGTAGGTTTACCATAAATAATTATTGTAATTTAAAAAATATTCAATTGAATTAACATACTTGGTGACTTTTGTAAAATAATCTTTAAATTATAATAGCATAATAATAATGCGAGTTATTTCCATTTGGCAGACCAGAATAGATTGTGCCCCTGATATGTCTCCAGTAAAAATCCTACCCACACAATTGAGACAGGTTAATGGAATGTAACTCGCGTTAGAATTAACGCATGGTAGTAAACTTTGGAATATATAGATTTTAAATGCTGCTGAATCGAGTGAGTACATCTCTGAAGATGTAAACACATATTTTAAGGCACTTTGCAGGGGCGCCAACTATGTAAACACCGGGGACATTTCAGCAAATGTAAACACACAACTAGAAAACAAGTCAGAAATGGTACATCTCGAAAGGCAAAATCCATGGAAATGCATGGATATTGACAAATCTGCATTATTTTGCAGTAATCTCACCAAATCGTTAAAAATTATACTACTAGCAGCTGCCGGCAGTGTATTTACTGCACGAAAAGACTAAATTCGGGTGGCTATATCAGAGCACATACCACTTATACATTAGCAAGGTATTTTAGGTCATTCCCAGAAGCACTCCAAAACTGTGACGATCAAACGAAGTCAGCGATGCAAGTCCCGGGCATGTCTTCTTCTCTAAAAATTAATGTAATATCGTAGTGACCGAAGCGGCCTCTGAGTGTTGTAGTCGTTACCACTCATACATTAGCAATGTATTATAGGGCATTCCCAGAACCACTACAAAACTGTGACGTCCAAACGAAGTCAGCGAGGCAAGCCCCAGGCATGTCTTCTGTTCTAAACATTGTCTTTTGATGGTATGTAACGGGCACATCAGACGGTTCTTATTTTGCGCCTTCCTTAGTCAATGGATCAGCGCTGTTGTTTCTGATAACGCCAGAGTGGGATGGTACTTTATGACGTTTGCTAAGTTTAGAAAGTGGTGTCTTTAGTACTGGCAATTTCACAGACAGGAGCGCCTCAAGCACTGATTTTACATCTGTCAATAGCACCACAGGTTGTGTACCATGGCTGGTATTTAGTAATGTGCTGTAAATACTAAAAGAAATAATATATACGAGGTAATACTAGGGGAAGTCAATAAGTAAGTCACAAGTTGCTTAGAAAAATAACTAAATATGATAACAACTTTAAACCAGTTTATTTTTATACATACATTATCCCTTTATTTCCCAACATAATTTCCTCCAATATTGGTGCACTTATCCCATCGTTTTATCAGTTCTCCCAAACCAGCTGCATAGAACTGTGCACTCTGTTTTTTAAAACCACGTTTTCACTTCACATTTAACTTCGGCATCATTCGCGAAATGTCTCACGCCAAGGTGGGTTTTCAGTGAACCAAGAAGGTGGAAATCGCTAGGAGCTAAGTCGGGACTGTATGGTAGATATTCCAGAACTTCCTATCTTATTTGGTTAATTTTCTCATGAGTTGATCGAGCCGTATGTTGCCTGCCATTGTCATGAAGAAGCAACACTTCTCTAGTCAGCAGTCCTGGGCGTTTTCTTCAAGTTGTATCAAGAAGCAACACTTTACCGGACACAAATGTGTCAACATAAACACGAAGCATTTCCTTTTGAATGCCTTTTGCAGGCAGTCCTTTTGCCCACAAAAAAACGCACAACAGCACGTTGCTCTTTGGTTGTTCACTCCGTAAGTACAGTTGCCATTTTGTTTATGCGCATGAAACACCTAGCGCCACCTGACGAACGGGAATATAAAGTTCGATGTTGCTGTCACATAATGACACTTGTAGAAAAAAAACAACTACATTTACCTGCCATCCCACAGAAGTGTGTGACTTACCTATTGACTCGTCCTCGTATTTAAAATAGTATTTTTGATGTATAAATCAGGTCAAGATAGCGTCGAATCCGGTCACATGTGTAAGGGTACATCCGAGACATGTGGGTAATGGCAACCTCCAGTCAAAGATGGCGGTGCATCCAGTCTCATGTGTGAGGGTACATTCACGACACGAGAGTAATGGCTACGACCGGACCACGTGGGGACGCTGCTTCGGGTCACACGCATAAGGATACATCCGGGACACGTTGATAATGGTTACATCCGGTCAAAGATGGCGACGCATCTGGTCACACGTGTAAGGGTACAGCCGAGACATGTGGTTAAGAGGGATACAACAGAAAAAAGGGTGTCTTGTCCATTGTCGAATCAGGGGACCTAACTCGGGAAGATCACCATGTATGGAAGTGATTCCACTACAGCGTCAATAGAGCATCGGTGGCTCGCTGGTTTCATATACACGTATGTATGTGTTGATGTGTGTTTCGATAAGTGTGTGTGGGGGAGGGGGTAGGTATGTGTGTGCTTGTATTTCTGTCTGATCACCATTTTATTTTGCATACTGACCTAGGCGTGATTGTAACACAACGAATCTAAAGAGTAGCGCATACTCAGAAGACCTGTTACCGTGACCTCGGTGACCCCGAGGTGACCTGAAAACAATACCACAAGCGACTATATCGCGTTGATAGGCCACGACTTTAGCACGTGGTTATATCAAGATCAGACATGTCCAGACAGGGCATAATATTCTGCTGCATCATGATTCTACAGCAGATATTGTGTATAAAACGTCCAGGATTATAGAAATACCGTTCTCAGCGAGCAGCAACCAGATCACCATGTGGCAATTTCCTAATGGTAGTTGGATTTTGATAAATCTTCCATATTTTAGTTGTGGTTCTCCAAGTAGGCATCCTGTTAATCTAATAATACTAGTTTAATTCAGAGGATATATGGTGCTAGACGCATATAACTGAAGAGACAAGATATTTCGTAATATATCATAGTTGACTGGGTCGACCTGGAATAGAGCTGGCATTAGAACTTTTGAACACAGCGCTACGACAGTACCATAATAGTATATGTAGTAGTGTGTATTCATAGGGGAAGGTGAAAGTGTCTTGCGGGGTCTACATACCCATTATCGTTAGTAATATATGGACTGTTTAACAGGAGGTGCATGTCAGATACAGAGCTATTATTTATAATATGTATTTCTATAACGCTGTTATAGTACCTTATTTTTATCTATGTTTTACAGATACCGATGCCCACGAAAAACTAATTAGGAAACTGTGGATCATATAAAGAGCGGAATCATACAGCTAATTTCATGGCAGTCTTAATGTCCCACCCAATCAAGAAGCCGAGAATCCATTCATTCATTCTTGTGACAATGGTGGTAGTTTTGCAGACCTAGTAACGGTTCGATTGCGGGATGTACTATATCAGAACTCCACCAAAGACGAAATAATCATATTAAGCCTCCATAGAATTGACGAGTGCATCCTCGACTATAATCGCCAAACGGAATCCTCCGGAACCATTCCCATACAACATGGAGCGATCATCGTCACCAACAACCTTAAACTTTAGTCAATCCACACTAGCGGACGAGTCTTAAAACACCTTAAAAACAAGATGGTTGTAATATACTTATAGTCATGTCTTCAATAGCTGAACAGTCCTCAATATGAAGAAAATTGCGGTGGGTGTGATGAGACTGTATATTATATCGTTGGTATTCTGGCTTCTCATGCTGTATCTCATAGTGACTACAACACAAGTAACACTGTGCCTTTACGCTATCTATTTCAGCATGCTGAGAGGTAATGGGCGAGCCTGACCCGCTTTCCCCAACCCAGCTCAAACATACAACGGATCAACGGGCAGATAGTAGATCGCTTAGTCACGCAATACGGAGAGCAGCGTCAGTGTTATCTGGAACAGTTGACCTAAGAAACTGGATGAAACCGATTTTATGTTGGTGGTATTGTTATCAGGTCACCTTGGGGTCGCCGAGGTCACGGTATCAGGTCTTCTGAGTATGCGCTACTCTTTAGATTCGTTGTGTTATAATCACGCCTAGGTCAGTATGAAATATAAAATGGCGATCAGTCACAAATACACACACAATACCCACACACACAGTTATCGCAAACACACATCCACACATACATATATGTATATGCAACCAGCAAGCCACCGATGCTCTATTGACGCTGTAGTGGAATCACTTCCATACTTGGTGATCATCTCGAGTTAGGTCCCTTGATTCGACAACCGACAAGACACCCTTTTTCTGTAGTATCCCTCTTAACCGCGTGTCTCGGCTGTACCCTTACACATGTGACCAGATGCGACACCATTATCCACGTATCCCGGATGTATCCTTATACGTGTGACCGGAAGTAGCGCCCCCACGTGGTCCGGTCGTAGCCATTACCCTCGTGTCTCGGATGTACCATTACACGGGTGACCGTATGCGACACCTTCTTTGACTGGAGGTAACCATTACCCACGTATTTCGGATGTACCTTTACACATGTGACCATGTGACCCTTTGTACACCATCACACAGCGCGATGACGAGGCTTGTATCTCTAACACATCGGTCGTGGTATGATGATAGTGTTTAAGGCTCATCCACTATAGACAGTAATAACCGCAATTATAATACACAATCGACCACTTTTCATTATATATATAGTGGGGACACCCCAGGTCTTCTGACGATAAGATTCTCAAGTATGCATCGAAGCTGTCGATAATCGACTTCCTCTCCCATGTCGCCATATTTTACTTTACACAGCAAAAATACGATGTTAAATATTACCTCGTATATACTATTTCTTTTAGTATTTACAAGAAATTACTAAATACCAGCCATGGAACACAACCTGTGGTGCTTTTGACAGATGTAAAATCAGTGCTCGAGGGGCTCCTGTCTGGAAAATTGCCAATACTAAGGACACTACTTTCTGAACTTAGCAGTCGGCATAAGGTCACAATAAAGATGATACCATCCCACTGTGCAGTACCCGAAAACGACAGTGCTGATCAATTGGCTAAGGAAGGATCAAAAGAAGAACGGTCTGATGTGCCCGTTACATACCACCAACAGACAAATTTTTGGAGCAGAAGGGACATGCCTCGCTGACTTCATTTGGACGTCGCATTTTTGTAGTGGTTCTTGGAATGACCTAAAATACCTTGCTAATGTAAGAGTGGTAACGACTACTAACACTCAGAGGCCGATCGATCACTGCTATATTACACTAATTTTTAGAGCAGAAGTCATGCCGGGGCTTGCCTCGCAAGACATGCCCGGGGCTTGCCTCGCTGTCTTTGTTTGATCGTCACAGTTGTATAGTACTTCAGGGAATTACCTAAAATACCTTGCTAATATATTGAACGGTATGTGCTCTGATATAGTACCCCCGAATTGTGTCTTGTCGTGCAGTAAATACGCTGCCAGCAGCTGCTAGTAGTATAATTTTAACACTTTTGTGAGATTACTCCAAATATAGCAGATTTGTCAATATCCATGCATTCCCACGGATTTTGCCTCACGAGATGTACCATTTCTGACCTGTTTTCTAGTTATGTGTTTACATTTGCTGAACTTTTCCCCGTGTTTACATAGTTGGCGTCCAAGCAAAGTGCCTTAGAATATGTGTTTACACATTCGTAGATGTGCTCCATCGATTCAGCAACATTTACAACCTCTATATTCCAAATGTCACTACCATGCGTTAATTCTAACGCGAGTTACATTCCATTACCCGTCTCAATTGTGTGGGTAAGATTTTTACTGGAGACATATCAGGGGACACAATTTATTCTGGTCTGCCCAAGGGAAATAACTCGCAATAGTATTATGCTATTATATTTTAAAGATTATTTTACAAAAGTCACCAAGTATGTTCATTCACTTGAATATGTTTTAATAACAATAATTATTTATGATAAACCTACAAGTAATAAGACAATTCTCTGTGTTAATTAACTTATTTCTTTATGGTATTCTACAGCAGCGATAGTATTGTATACCATGCTGGAATCTCCGTTCATTTAATGAGGTTGTACACGGTCACATAGACAACATTCACCAGCGGATTAATAGGCCCCAAGACTATCATTCTGAGCAGTTGATGACTTCTCCTTGAAGGTGAATGTGGTCGGGGTAATGGTGAAATCGAAAGATGGACCCCACCTCGAGTTTGATTTGTCAGACGTATTGACGTCAGTCACCGCACCCTCGTGCCCGGTTCCCGTGGCTCGATCGGTTCGCGTGCCCCACCCTGGAGACACCGGAAGTAATAAACACCGCGAGATTTGAAAAAGTGGGTCAAATCTGGTTGGCTGTTATGGGGTAACGAATTGGCGATATAAATCTTCATATGGTAAAATACACCGTGACCTTGATGGTTGCCAACCAGATTATTGGGTTAGTTACCTCCCCCCATACTACTGAGATACAGAGAGACCGTGATACATAGAGAGACAGGTGAGATGTAGAGAAACAAGTGATACATAGAAAGACGGGTGAGACATAGAGAAACCGGTCAGACATAGAGAGACAGGTGAGACATAGAGAAACAGGTGGGATAAAGAGATACGGGTGAGACATAGAGAAACGGGTGACACATTGAGAGACAGTTGAGACAGAGACACAGGTGAGACATAGAGAAACAGGTGACACATATAGAGACATGGGACACATAGAGACAAAGGTGAGACATAGAGAGACAGGTGACATATAGAGAGACAGGTGACATATAGAGAGACAGGTGACATATAGAGAGACATGTGACGTATAGAGAGACAGCTGACACATAGAGAGACATGCGACACGTAGATAGATAGATGGCACATAAAGAGACAGGTGACACATAGAAAGATAGGTGGCACATAGACACATAGGTGGCACATAGAGAGACGGGTTGCACATAGAGAGTCAGATGGCACATAGAGAGACATGTGACGCATAGAGAGATGGGTGACACATAGAGAGCCAGTTGAGACATAGAGAAACAGGTGACACATAGAGAAACAGGTGACACACAGAGAGACGGGTGAGACGTAGAGAGACAGGTGACACATAGATGACACATAGAGAGACAGGTGAGACAAAGAGAAACAGGTGACACAAAAGAGACATGTGAGAAATAGAGAGATAGGTGAGACATAGAGAGATAGGTGAGACATAGAGAGATGAGTGAGACATAGACAGACATGTGACACATAGAGAGACATGTGAGACATAGAGAAACAGGTGACACATAGAGAGACAGGTGAGACATAGAGAAACATGTGAGACATAGAGAGACAGGTGAGAAATAGAGAGATTGGTGAGTCATAGAGAGACGAGTGAGACATAGGGAGACAGTTGTGACATAGAGAGACAGGTGAGGCATAGAGAGACGGATGTGACATAGAGAGACAGGTGACACATGGAGAGACGGATGTGACATAGAGAGACATGTGGCACGTTGAGAGACATGTGGCACATAGAGAGCCAGTTGAGACATAGAGAAACAGGTGACACATAGAGAAACAGGAGACACATAGAGAGACAGGTGAGACATAGAGAGACTGGTGACACATATGTGACACATAGAGAAACAGATGGTACATAGAGAAACATGTGACACATAGACAGACATGTGACACATAGAGAGACAGGTGAGGCATATAGAAATATGTGACACACAGAGAGACAGGTGAGGCATAGAGAAATATGTGACACACAGAGAGACAGGTGAGACATAGAGAGACATGTGAGACATAGAGAAACAGGTGACACATAGAGAGACGATCGGCACATAGAGAGACATGTGAGACATAGAGAGATGGGTGGCACATAGAGAAACGGGTGGCACATAGAAAGACGGTGGCATATAGAGAGACATATGGTACATAGAGAGACGGGTGGCATATAGAGAGACATGTGACATATAGAGAGACAGGTGACACATATAATGACGGGTGACATAGAGAGACAGGTGAAGCATAGAGAAATAAGTGACACACAGAGAGACAGGTGATACATAGAGAGATATGTGAGACATAGAGAAACAGGTAACACATAGAGAGGTGATCGGCACATAGAGAGACATGTGAGACATAGAGAGACGGGTGGCATATAGAGAAACGCGTGACATATAGAGAGACGGGTGGCATATAGAGAGACGGGTGGCACATAGAGAAACGGGTGGCACATAGAGAGACGGTGGCACATAGAGAGACATATGACACATAGAGAGACAGGTGGCACATAGAGAGACAGGTGGCACACGAGAGAAACGATGGCACATAGAGAGACATATGATACATAGAGAGACGGGTGGCATATAGAGAGGCATGTGACAATTAGAGAGACAGGTGACATAAGAAAGACAGGTGGCACATAGCGAGACATGTGAGACACAGATAGATATATGACACGTAAAGTGATAAGTGACACATAGAAAGATAGGTGGCACATAGACACATGGGTGGCACATAAACAGACGGGTTGCACATAGACAGGCGACACATAGAGAGACATGTGACACATAGAGAGACAGGTGGCACAAAGAGAGACAGGCGATACATAGATAGAAATATGGCACATAGAGAGACAGGTGGCACAAAGAGAGATGGGTTGCACATAGAGAGACATGTGGCACATAGAGAGACAGGTGGCACATAGAGAATAATGTGGCACATAGAGAGACGGGTTGCACATAGAGAGACGGGTTGTACATAGAGAGATAGGTGGCACATAGAGGGACATGTGGCACATAGAGAGAGATGTGGCTCATAGAGAGACATGTGGCACATACAGAGACATGTGGCACATAGAGACACATGTGGCACATAGAGAGACAGGTGGCACAAGGAGAGACAGGTGGCACAAGGAGAGACAGGTGGCACATAGAGAGACATATAGCACATAGAGAGACATGTGGCACATAAAGAGACAGATGGCACAAAGAGATACAGGTGACACATAGAGAGACGATCGGCACATATAGAGTAATACGAGACATAGAGAGACGGGTGGCACACACAGAGATAGGTTAGACATAGAGAAACAGGTGACACATAGAGAGATAATTGAGACATAGAGAGACAGGTGAAACATAGAGAGACAGTCGAGACATAGAGAGACAGGTGAGGCATAGACAGACGGGTGTGATATAGAGAGACAGGTGATACATAGAGAGACAGATAGCACAAAGAGAGATAGGTGACACATAGAAAGACATGTGGCACATAGAGAGCCAGTTGAGTCATAGAGAAGCAGGTGACACATAGAGAAACAGGTGAGACATAAAGAGACGGGTGAGACTTAGAGAGACAGGTCACATATAGGTGACACATAGAGAGACAGATGGCACATAGAGAAACATGTGACACATAGAGAGACAGGTGGCACATAGAGAGACAGGTGGCACATAGAGAGATGTTTTGCACATAGAGTCAGATGGCACATAGAGAGTCATGTGACACATAGAGAGACAGGTGGCACATAGAGAGACAGGTGGCACATAGAGAGACAGGTGGCACATAGAGAGACAGGTGGCACATAGAGAGACAGGTGGCACATAGAGAGACAGGTGGAACATATAAAGACAGGTGGCACATAGAGAGACAGGTGGCACATAGAGAGACAGGTGGCACATAGAGAGACTGGTGACACATAGAGAGACAGGTGGCACATAGAGAGATATGTGGCACATAGAGAGACAGGTGGCACATAGAGAGACAGGTGGCACATAGAGAGACAGGTGGCACAAAGAGAGACAGGTGGCACATAGAGAGATATGTGGCACATAGAGAGACATGTGGCACGTTGAGAGACATGTGGCACATAGAGAGCCAGTTGAGACATAGAGAAACAGGTGATACATAGAGAAACAGGAGACACATAGAGAGACGGGTGAGACATATGGAGACTGGGGACAAATAGGTGACACATAGAGAGACAGATGGCACATAGAGAAACATGTGACACATAGACAGACATGTGACACATAGAGAGACAGGTGAGGCATATAGAAATATGTGACACACAGAGAGACAGGTGAGACATATAGAGACATGTGAGACATAGAGAAACAGGTGACACATAGAGAGACGATCGGCACATAGAGAGTCATGTGAGACATAGAGAGATGGGTAGCACATAGAGAAACGGGTGGCATATAGAGAGACGGGTGGCACATAGAGAAACGGGTGGCACATAGAAAGACGGTGGCATATATAGAGACGGGTGGCACATAGAGAAACATGTGACACATAGACTGACATGTGATACATATAGAGACAGGTGAGGCATAGAGAAATATGTGACACACAGAGAGACAGGTGAGACATAGAGAGACATGTGAGACATAGAGAAACAGGTGACACACATAGAGAGACGATCGGCACATAGTGAGACATTTGAGACATAGAGAGACGGGTGGCACATAGAGAAACTGGTGGCACATAGAGAGACGGTGGCACGTAGAGAGACATATGACACATAGAGAGACGGGTGGCACATAGAGAAACGGGTGGCACATAGAGAGACGGTGGCACATAGAGAGACATATGACACATAGAGAGACAGGTGGCACATAGAGAAACGGTGGCACATAGAGAGACATATGATACATAGAGAGACGGGTGGCATATAGAGAGACGGGTGGCACATAGAGAGACGGGTGGCATGTAGAGAGACATGTGACACATAGAAAACCGGGTGACATAAGATAAAAGAGTGACACTCGAGAAAGACGACAGACGGTTAGACATCTGAGACAACGATTGTTTTTATTTTTATGGGAGTACAGATAGGAGTAAGTCACGGATGAAGAGTGAAGTTAAAGATTAGGAAATAGTCAAAGATTAGGAGAGAGTCAAAGATAAGGAGAGAGTCAACGATTAAAAGAGGGTCAAAGATTAGGAGAGAGTCAAAGATTAGGAGAGAGTCAAAGATTAGGAGAGAGTCAAAGATTAGGAGAGAGTGTGCAGAGAACAGGATAGAAAAGTGGACAAGGAAGATGCATTATTTAGACACAGATTTGGGGAGACAAAGTCGTACATGGAGAGAAAGAGAGAGGGGGTGGGGGGATGACGGGATAATTACTGAACTGAGAGGCAGATTGTGATGTTGGAAATATGTTAAAGTGATAGAAATATTGGGAGTTGGGAGATATACCGTATGTTGAGGTGATGGAAAGATAGGGAGTTGGGAGATATATGTTTAAGTGATTGAAAGATTCGGATGTGGGAGATATATGTTGAAGTGATAGAAAGATTTGGAGTTTGGAGATATATGTGTGGGAGTTGTATGAATGCTCACATTGTGAGGAGAATGAGAAAAGAAAGATGAGTGGATGATACAGATTTTGAACTGAGAGAAAGAAAGATATGTTGAGAGATACAGATTGCGCCTGAGAGAAAGAAAGATATGTGGAGAGATACAGATTGTGAACTGAGAGAAAGAAAGGTGTGTGGAGAGATACATATTGTAAAATGAGAGAAAGAAAGATGTATGGAGAAATCCAGATTATGAAGTGAGAGAAAGAATGATGTGTGGAAAGATACAGATGTGAACTGAGAGAAAGAAAGATATGTGAAGATATATAGATTATGAACTGCGAGAAAGAAAGATATGTGGAGAGATGCAAATTGTGAACTGAGAGAAAGAAAGATGCATGGAGAGATGCATATTGTGAACTGAGAGAAAGAAAGATATGTGGAAAGATACAGATTGTGAACCAGAGAAAGAAAGATATGTTGAGATATATAGATTGTGAACTGAGAGAAAGAAAGATATGTGGAAAGATGCAAATTGTGAACTGAGAGAAAGAAATATATGTGGAGAGATACAGATTGTGAACCGAGAGAAAGAAAGATATGTGGAGAGATGCATATTGTGAATTGAGAGAAAGAAATATATGTGGAGAGATACAGATTGTGAACTGAGAGAAAGAAAGATATAAGAAGAGATACAGATTGTGAACTGAGAGAAAGAAAAATATGTGGAGAGATACAGAATGTGAACTGAGAGAAAGACAGATGTATGAAGAGATACAGATTGTGAACTGAGAGAAAGAAAGATATTTAGAGAGATACATATTGTGAGCTTAGAGAAAGAAAGATATGTGGAAAGAAACAGATTGTGAAATAAAGGAACGAACAAACTTTATTTTCAAAGGGTAACACATTGGGCACGCAGATGAGAGAAAGAAAGATGTATGGAAAGATACAGATGATTAGCTGATAAAACACGTATCTCTCACTTCACACATCTATTCCTCTCCCTCCTTCTCTTTCTCTCCCTCTTCACACATCTCTCTCTTCACGTATCTCTCCCTTCACGTATCTCTCTCTTCTCTGTTTTCTCGTATCTCTCTCTCTCTCTCTTCTCTCTTTTCTCATCTCTCTCTTCTCTCTTTTCATCTCTCTCTTCACATATCTCTCTTCACGTATCTCTCTTTCTCTCTCTCTCTCTCTCTCTCTCTCTCTTCTCTCTCTCTCTCTCTCTCTCTCTCCTCTGTTTTCTCATATCTTTCATTCTCTCAGTTCACAATCTGTATCTCTCCATATATCTTTCTTTCTCTCAACTCACAATCACAAGAGAGAAAGACATACTAGAAAGCAGACATGAGAGATACATAGAGAGAGAGAGAGAGAGAGAGAGAGAGAGAGAGAGAGAGAGAGAGAGAGAGAGAGAGAGAGAGAGTTACTAGAAATCAGACAATTGAGTGATACGTGGAGAGAGAGAGGGGGAGAGAAGATGCGCGAAGAAATAGATACACGAAAATAGAGAAGAGAGAGATACGTGAAGAGAGAGATGTGATAAAACAGAGAAGAGAGAGCTACGTGAAGAGAGAAATAAAGATATGCGAAAAGAGAGATACGTGAAGAGAGAGATGCGTGAATAGAAATATACAAGAAATCAGACAACAGAGAGATATGTGAAGAGAGAGAGGCACACACACACACACACACACACACACACATAACACACACAGAAAGAGAGAGATACTTAAGATGAGAGGTGTAAGAAAACAGAGAAGAGAGACAGACAGAGAGAGAGAGAGAGAGAGAGAGAGAGAGAGAGAGAGAGAGAGAGAGAGACGTGAAAACAGAGAAAGATGAGGATCCAGAGATGCGAGAGACGTACGAGAAAACAGAGGAGAGAGAGAGAGAGAGAGAGAGAGAGAGAGAGAGAGAGAGAGAGATGCGAGAAGGGAGATACATGCGAAGAGAGATAGAAATACGTGAAGAGAGAGATACTTGGAGAGAGAGGGCGAGAGAGAGAGAGATAAATACGTGAAAAGATGTGTACATGAAGAGAGAGAAACGTTAAGAGAAAGATACGTGAAGAGCGAGAGAGAGAGAGAGAGAGAGAGAGAGAGAGAGAGAGAGAGCGATACCTGAAGAGAGGGGGAGATGAGAAGAGAGAAATATATGAAGAGAGAGAGATATTAAAATAGAGAGAGAGAGAGAGAGAGAGAGAGAGAGAGAGAGAGAGAGAGAGAGCGCGATCTGTGAACAGAGAGACACAAGAAGAGAGAGATGTGTGAAAAGAGAGATAGATGGAGAGAGGGGGAGAGACAGAGAGACAGAAAGGGAGAAAGATCAGTGGTTTAACACGAGCACAGAAGTGGTTCAACACACGCACAAGATTGGCTTAACAAAGCGAAGATAATTATTTACTGACGTGGGATCTTATACAATAGCTTGGTTACCCCCCCCCCCTCCCCCTCCCCACCCCCCCCCCCCTCACCACCACCACCACAAGTGTCTAGTTGTCAGCTGACAGGATGGCTGGAGTTGGCCAACTACTCTAACACACACGGATCATGGACACCGAGTTTTTAAAAAATATAACCGGATTTGTGAGACACTATGGCCGGACAAGAAAGCGTATATAAACATGGTAACTGGACAATGTTCGTGTTTCAGTACTGTCCACTTACCTGCGGCCCCATGTCCGCCTATCCTGCATGATCCTCTAGCACAAATAAATGACCTCTCACACAGACCAGAGCTACAAAAGCCCAGACATACAGACAGCTGGCCGGCTCAAACTTATGAAAATAATCGAACACCTAACATCAAGTTATCACGCACAAGATAACTTCAGCATGAATCATGAACGCCGGAGACACCAGGATAGTTTAGCCAAGCAGCGAAACCCGCAGCCGTCTTAGAGTAACAACTAGCAACTAGGTATCTTTATTTTCCATCACCAAATATACACGGACATAATCCCGCGTATTGATTTCAATCAGCGGCCTGGAGTCTGCACAAGTCTAGCAGACGAACCGTCCACTTCTGCTGGCTGCCTGCTCGCCATGCAATCCCGCCATCGCTTTCTACCTCGCCTTGTGTCCCAGCCAGGCTTTCTCTTCTGCCGCTTAACCCCTCTTAAAACCCCGACGTAACCCTGCTTACAGAACGTGATGTTTTTCTCAGTTGTTTTCTCTCACTTGAAAGCTGCTGATTCCGTATACTTGCATCATCATCACTAGCATCAAGTGTCATCTCCGCATTCAAGGTTTTCTGCAATGAGCTTTCAACACCCTCTGTCCTTTATCTTCATTTTGCGTTTGCACAGGCTTCTCCTGGCACATATTGATGACGTCCATTCATCTGAAACAAGGTTGCCTCAGGTCCCAGTGCTGCTAGGTGAGGCTTAGGTTCCAGTGCTGCTATGTGACACTAAGATCCCAGTGCTGCTATGTGAAACTAAGATCCCAGTGCTGCTATATGACACTAATATCCCAGTGCTGCTATGTGAAACTAATATCCCAGTGCTGCTATGTGAGACCTAAGTCCCAGTGCTGATATGTGACACTAACATCCCAGTGCTGCTATGTGAGACTAACATCCCAGTGCTGCTATGTGAGACTTAAGTCCCAGTGCTACTATGTGAGACTTAGGTCTCAGTGCTGCTATGTGAGACTTAGGTTCCAGTGCTGCTATGCGAGACTTAGGTCCCAGTGCTGCTATGTGAGACTTAGGTCCCAGTGCTGCTATTTGAGACTTAGGTCCCAGTGCTGCTATGTGAGACTTAGGTTCCAGTGCTACTATGTGAGACTTAGGTCCCAGTGCTGCTATGTGAGACTAAGATCCCAGTGCTGCTATGTGAGACTTAGGTCCCAGTGCTGCTATGTGAGACTAAGATCCCAGTGCTGCTATGTGAGACTTAGGTCCCAGTGCTGCTATGTGAGACTTAGGTCCCAGTGCTGCTATGTGAGACTTAGGTCCCAGTGCTGCTATGTGAGACTTAGGTCCCAGTGCTGCTATGTGAGACTTAGGTTCCAGTGCTGCTATGTGAGACTTAGGTCCCAGTGCTGCTATGTGAGACTTAGGTCCCAGTGCTGCTATGTGAGACTTAGGTCCCTGTGCTGCTATGTGAGACTTAGGTCCCAGTGCTGCTATGTGAGACTTAGGTCCCAGTGCTGCTATGTGAGACTTAGGTAGGTGCAAGTGCTGCTATGTGAGACTTAGGTTCCAGTGCTACTAAATGAGACTTAGGTCCCAGTGCTACTATGTGAGATTTAGGTCCCAGTGCTGCTATGTGAGACTTAGGTAGGTGCAAGTGCTGCTATGTGAGACTTAGATCCCAGTGCTGCTATGTGAGACTTAGGTCCCAGTGCTGCTATGTGAGACTTAGGTCCCAGTGCTGCTATGTGAGACTTAGGTTCCAGTGCTGCTATGTGAGACTTAGGTCCCAGTGCTGCTATGTGAGACTTAGGTCCCAGTGCTGCTATGTGAGACTTAGGTCCCAGTGCTGCTATGTGAGACTTAGGTCCCAGTGCTGCTATGTGAGACTTAGGTCCCAGTGCTGCTATGTGAGACTTAGGTCCCAGTGCTGCTATGTGAGACTTAGGTAGGTGCAAGTGCTGCTATGTGAGACTTAGGTTCCAGTTCTGCTATGTGAGACTTAGGTTACAGTGCTGCTATGTGAGACTTAGGTCCCAGTGCTGCTATGTGAGACTTAGGTCCCAGTGCTACTATGTGAGACTTAGGTCCCAGTGCTACTATGTGAGATTTAGGTCCCAGTGCTGCTATGTGAGACTTAGGTCCCAGTGCTGCTATGTGAGACTTAGGTTCCAGTGCTGCTATGTGAGACTTAGGTCCCAGTGCTGCTATGTGAGACTTAGGTCCCAGTGCTGCTATGTGAGACTTAGGTCCCAGTGCTGCTATGTGAGACTTAGGTCCCAGTGCTTCTATGTGAGACTTAGGTCCCAGTGCTGCTATGTGAGACTTAGGTAGGTGCAAGTGCTGCTATGTGAGACTTAGGTTCCAGTTCTGCTATGTGAGACTTAGGTTACAGTGCTGCTATGTGAGACTTAGGTCCCAGTGCTGCTATGTGAGACTTAGGTCCCAGTGCTACTATGTGAGACTTAGGTCCCAGTGCTACTATGTGAGATTTAGGTCCCAGTGCTGCTGTGAGACTTAGGTCCCAGTGCTGCTATGTGAGACTTAGGTCCCAGTGCTGCTATGTGAGACTTAGGTCCCAGTGCTGCTATGTGAGACTTAGGTTCCAGTGCTGCTATGTGAGACTTAGGTCCCAGTGCTGCTATGTGAGACTTAGGTCCCAGTGCTGCTATGTGAGACTTAGGTCCCAGTGCTGCTATGTGAGACTTAGGTCCCAGTGCTGCTATGTGAGACTTAGGTCCCAGTGCTGCTATGTGAGACTTAGGTAGGTGCAAGTGCTGCTATGTGAGACTTAGGTTCCAGTTCTGCTATGTGAGACTTAGGTTACAGTGCTGCTATGTGAGACTTAGGTCCAGTGCTGCTATGTGAGACTTAGGTCCCAGTGCTGCTATGTGAGACTTAGGTCCCAGTGCTGCTATGTGAGACTTAGGTCCCAGTGCTGCTATGTGAGACTTAGGTAGGTGCAAGTGCTGCTATGTGAGACTTAGGTTCCAGTTCTGCTATGTGAGACTTAGGTTACAGTGCTGCTATGTGAGACTTAGGTCCCAGTGCTGCTATGTGAGACTTAGGTCCCAGTGCTACTATGTGAGACTTAGGTCCCAGTGCTACTATGTGAGATTTAGGTCCCAGTGCTGCTATGTGAGACTTAGGTCCCAGTGCTGCTATGTGAGCCTTAGGTCCCAGTTCTGCTATGTGAGACTTAGGTCCCAGTGCTGCTATGTGAGACTTAGGTCCCAGTGCTGCTATGTGAGACTTAGGTCCCAGTGCTGCTATGTGAGCCTTAGGTCCCAGTGCTGCTATGTGAGACTTAGGTCCCAGTGCTGCTATGTGAGACTTAGGTCCCAGTGCTGCTATGTGAGACATAGGTCCCAGTGATGCTATGTGAGACTTAGGTCCCAGTGCTGCTTTGTGAGACTTAGGTAGGTGCAAGTGCTGCTAAATGTCATGTTAGATAGTTGCCAGACAAGTCCCTGAAGATCTTTTTTTTCGAGTTGAATCTGATCTCTAGAAACCACTGACCTCCAGGGATATCTCAACTCCAGGGACGTCTGACCTCCAGGAACGTCTGACCTCCAGGAACGTCTGACCTCCAGGAACGTATGACTTCCAGGAATGTCTGACTTCTAGGAACGTTCTAGGCTACTCTTTTTCGATTTCCAACTGCCAAGGGATTTTTTACGTGCGCAGTAATACACACGGGCACCCGATTTCACTATCAGATACCAGGTGAAATTTTTGTTACTAGAAGTCCACGTGAAAAAAATCCCGACCCTCACCGGGGCTTGAACTCGGGACCTCCAGCACTCAAGGCGGACACCATACCTCGAGACCACTCTAATCCATATAGGAGAAATATTGATGTTATAAAGTCATGAGAAATAATTCTAGAGAAAATATCCATGATAAAAAGCCACTAGAAATAATTATAGGAGAAATATTCATGTTATAAAGTCATCAGAAATAAGTATGCAGGGACATTTTCACAGAAATGTCATCGTCATCCGGTGCCTTGCCAAATGACGTGGGCGATCATGTGTTTACATCTTGCTATCTCCATCAGCATGTATCAAGACTCTCAAGAATCTCCTCTCGCTGTCTTCCTCTATCTCTAATTCCACATAACTTGCCAAGCACACACACACAATCACACACAGACACATAACCACAAATCACGTATATGCACACAACCGTACACATATACACAACCACGCACATACACACAACCACGTAAATACACACAATCACGTAAATACACACAACTATAAACATACATAATCACGCACATACACAATCACGTATATACACATAACCACACACATACACACAATCACGTAAATACAAACAACTATAAACATATAAAAAACATATAAAAAACATATAAACAACATGCTGTTTGTCCATCAAGAATGATGATGACCATTCATTTCATCCAGTGGGGTTGAAAGAATGGAGCCGTGGGTTCTAAGATGGCTGATACGGCCTATTTTGGCCCGAAATGTTCTTTGACAATGTGGACAAAGAATGCTTGACGTTTCTGGAGGAGGATTTCCTGCAGTGGTTTATCTGTCCTGCGTTTTCTTTACAGCTCTTGCAGTCCTGGTTGCCTCACACATGACTGCACCCTTGTGTAATGATGCACGCCACGAATTTCGGTCTCTGGCTGCAGTCTCCCAGGTGGAATGATGAATTCCAAAAGCATTCAGAGAGATTTTCAGAGTGTCTTTAAAGCGTTTCCTCTGGCCACCTTGGGAGCGTTTACCACAACGCAGTTCGCTGTAAAAAATTCGTTTAGGGAGCCTGTAATCTGGCATGCGAGTCAAGTGACCAGCCCAACGAATCTGATTCTTCATCAGTAAAGTGTGGATACTGGGCATGGACGCTATTTCTAGGACTTCAGTGTCTGGGATCTTGTCTTGCCATTTAATCTTCAGTAGCTTCCTTAGGCAGACTGTGTGGAAGTGGTTTAATTTCCTAGCGTGTCGCTGATAAACAGTCCAGGTTTCACAAGCATATAGCAGTGTGGATAATACAACTGCTTTGTAGACTTTTAGCTTTGTTTGCAGGCTTATTCCAGTTCTGTCCCATACATTCTTGTACAGTCTGCCAAAGGCCACACTGGCCTTGGAGATTCTTGCATTCACTTCGTCATCAATTGTGGCAGCTTGTGACACAGTGCTGACAAGATAGGTGAATCTGTCCACAACACTTAGTCTATGACCATTCACTTTGATATTCGGCACAGTGTGATTATTCCCTGGAGCTGGCTGGTACATAACTACAGTCTTCTCCAAGTTGATATTGAGCCCAAAGTTGGCACAGGCATGTGAGAAAGCTGTAACATTATGTTGCATGTCCGCCTCTGAGTTGGCGTATAGAGCGCAATCATCAGCAAACAGGAGCTCTCTGACGGTGTCGCTGTTAATTTTGGTTTTAGCTTTCAGCCTTCTGAGATTGAATAACTTTCCATCCATACGGTAGTTGATGTCTATTCCAATGTCGTCGTTCTCGAAGGCATTCATCAACATGGCTGAAAACATGAGGCTGAACAGTGTTGGTGCCAGGACACATCCTTGCTTCACTCCATTGGTGACAGGAAAGGGTTCAGACAGTTCACCATTTTCCTGTACTCTTGCCTGCATACCATCATGAAATAGCCGCACTATTTGGACAAACTTTCGTGGACAGCCATATTTTGCCATGATCTTCCACAGTCCTTCTCTGCTGACTGTATCAAAAGCCTTGGTAAGGTCAATGAAAGTGGAGAACATTTCGCAGTTCTGTTCCTGACATTTCTCTTGCAGCTGCCTTGCAGCGAAAATCATGTCAACAGTTCCACGTTCTTTTCTGAAGCCACATTGACTCTCAGGTAGAAGACCTTGATCGAGATGGGCCGTGAGGCGATTGAGAAGAATTCTGGAGAGTATCTTCCCTGCAATTGAAAGCAAGGAGATGCCTCGGTGGTTGTCACAGGATTGGCGGTTTCCTTTACGTTTGTAAAGGTGGACTATTGACGCGTCCTTGAAATCTTGTGGCATGGTCTCGTTCACCCATATGTTTGTAAAGACTTGGTGAAGCTGCTCTGTTAGGACCGGCCCACCTGCCTTGTATATCTCTGCTGGGATGGAGTCAGGACCAGGTGCCTTGCCGCTGGAGAGTTGCTGGATGGCTTTGTTTACTTCCACTATGGTTGGCAGGTCATCAAGTGTCTCATTGGTGGGAACTTGAGGAAGGCAGTTGATGGTTTCATCATCGAAGAAGGAAGTTGCATTTAAGATGTTGCTGAAATGCTCTGCCCAGCGTTGAAGGATTTCTTTCTTATCGGTGACCAATGTTCCCCCATCTGCACTGAGGAGGGGAGCTATGCCTGGTGATGTAGGACCATAGACCACTTTCAGTGAGTCGTAGAAGTTTTTCATATCATGTCTGTCAGCAAAGCCTTGAATTTCATCAGCTTTGCTGCTCAGCCAGGAGTCCCGCATGTGCCGAAGTTTCTGCTGCACTACTCTCTGAATGTTCTTGAAGGCATCTTTTTTTTATGTTGACTTCGGGTCATTCAAATGTGCCTTGAGGAGAAGATGTTTCTCGGCCAGCAATTGGTTGATGTCTTCGGAATTTTCATCAAACCAATCTTTATGCTTTCGGGGGGCTGGACCCAGGATTTCCATAGCAGTGTTGTAAATTATGTCCTTTAGGGCTCTCCACTCTGTTTCTGTATCCTGTTTAGCAGCAGCATTGGGCTTGAGGCGGTCTTCCAGCATATTTTCAAACGACTGCTGCATTTTCTTGCTGTTTAGGCGGGTGACATTTAGTTGTTTTTTTTTTTTTTGCATTTTTACCCCTTGAGGACGCCGTGGTGGCCTGATGTGAATGTTTATTTTCGAGACAATGAGACGATGGTCTGTCCAACATTCGGCACCACACATGGATTTTGTTACCCGAACGTCTTGTCTGTCACTTCTCCTGACGATGACATAGTCAATAAGGTGCCAGTGTTTCGAGCGAGGCTGCGTCCACGATGTCCTATTTCTCAAAGGGAGACGGAAAATTGTGTTGGTAATTAGGAGATCGTGTTCGGCACATGTCTGAAGGAGGAGGAGTCCATTGCTGTTACAATTTCCGACTCCGTGCTTTCCAATAATGCCACTCCAAGAGGTGGTGTCCGTGCCTACTCTGGCATTGAAATCCCCAAGGAGTATAAGTTTGTCTCCTTTGGGAACAGATGTTAATACATTGTGCAGGTCCTCATAGAACTTGTTCTTGACATCATCTTCGCTGGTCATAGTTGGTGCGTAGACACTCACAATGGTTGCATGCTTCCTTCCATTCAGCAGGGGCAACTTAATGGTCATGAGCCTGTCGTTTATAGCCTTTGGAAATCCAGCTAATTTGCCGACCAGGGCCGACTTAATGGCAAATCCCACACCGGATTGGCGTCTTTCCTCGCTTTTCCTTCCACTCCAGAAAAATGTGTAGCCGGCACCTATTTCACAGATTTGGCCTTCTTCTGCAAGTCGTGTCTCGCTCAAGGCTGCAATGTCGATGTTGTACCTGCCCAGCTCTCTCCCAATCAGTGCTGTTCGTCTCTCTGGACCCGACGCGCCGTCTCTGTCAAGTAGGGTGCGTACATTCCAAGTTCCAATTGTTAAGGGAATATGGTTTCCTCTTTTAGCTTTACTTGTTTTATCTTTGTTTGTATGTCGACCGCAGTTAGGGTACCCACCAACCGCGGCTAGCTGGTTAGGTAGTGATGGAGCAGACAATGTTTAGGGCACCTTTTCTAGCCCCTTCCTCATGCTATGGAGGTGAGCAGTGTGTTCCTATAGAGGGCTGCTCAGTCGCTCAGGGGGCTGCCGAATCCCACTGCTGCTCCGGTCAGTAGAAGACGACCATATGGCCTGAGCCGCCTGTGTGCAGGTCTGCGACTACGGCTGCCAGCGTATCCACGCCTGCCGCTTCGCCGCTCG
>JACEFZ010026210.1:302500-626463 GCA_014155875.1 Cepaea nemoralis
ACTGAAGAACAAACATGTATCAATAACTGCTAAGAAAGCACTTTACAATACAATCTTCCTGTCAACTCTATGCTACCAATGCCAAACCTGGACAATGATAGAAAAAGAGAAAAGAAAAATCACAACAACAGAAATGAGATTCCTGAGAAGAATACTCAACGTATCAAGAAGAGATAAGATCAGAAATGAAGAAATCAGGACTAAAGTGGGGGTTATAGCTGCACTAGATTTTATTTGGAAAGCAGCAAGTCAAATAGTTTGGCCATGCAAGTAGGTTACCAGTCAACAGCATACCACAACAAGCAATGATGTACAGACCAGATGGAAACAGAGGAAGAGGCCGACCACGTAAACGTTGGACGGAGGGAATAGCAGAGTCCATGGGAATATCGATACATGAAGCCCATAATCGGGCACTCTCACGATGTTTATACTTCACCTCGACACCGCAAGGTACAAGAGGAGCATGATGAGATGAGATTAGATGAGATCCTGCTTACAGGACTTTGCAGTCAACACCAGCATTTTTCAGCTGCTGTTGATATGGCAAGTTTTACGTTCAGTAGTTTGTTACTGCTTTCTGAAAGACAGTAACTCTGCTTAAGAAATCAACGCGTCTCGATCCGCTGCCGAATCTCTCGCATCTGTGTTTCGTACGTGGGTATACGGGATTACGAACATTGTCCTTAACACCTTCGCCAGGGAGCCCGGCAATAGTAGTAGTAGCAGATATAATACATTCGATCCTCGTTAAATATTTCCGTTTCAAAGTCTCAGTATCACTTGAAAAGTATGCAGCTATCAACTCCACACACACACACACACACACACACACAAACAACAACAACAACAACAACAACAAGACCCGTAACAAACTGCAGACACCACACTGGACACGACAGGATGAAATAACACTTGTTCAATAAACTAAAGGTAGGAGGTGCGTATTAATGTAACCGTGGAACTGTTAAAATGACAGCTAAACATTTGTTGCAGGAAAGTCCAACATAGGCAGTAGAGATAGTTTTGTCGATGGATCAACATCACGGCACACGGGTGTAACCCATAAGTGCTCCGTTCACCTCCTAACTCAAACCTGAGACTGGAGAAACTCAGCTCAGAGCCCCCCCCCTCCCCACCAGGCAGTAGAGAGATAACTATTTTGGCCTACGCCCGCTCCATTAGAGGACAACATCTATGAAGATGTCAATTGACTCAAATTGACTGCTCCTTTCTTGGACTTATTCATTTTGACGTCTGAAGGTGAACGAAGACGTTTCTTCGATTGGACCGTAAATTAAGTATTCTTCCATTTTACCCGTTTTTAAATATTTATTTTACTGTTTTGTTTTTTGTTATTCTGTTGATGAAAACCTGAGAGGAAACGTTTGCCTGTGCCTGTGTGTTTCCAACCGTCGGGTTAATCATTCATTGGTTGTATTTGTAATGACATGTAAATAAAATTTGTGGAACCGCAGTAAAGCTGTGGAAATATAAACAATATAAAATGTAACAATATAAAATGTAAACGATATAAAATAACAAAGTAGCTTTACGGAACAGAATTACTAATAATATAGTGCCTAGAACTCTTTAATTCAAATGAAACAACTTATCCACTAGAAATAAATGAACTTCTATAACTTCTTATTACTATATTTGCAGACGATCAGTGCCTGTTTTATAGCGACGAGGGGAGACTGCAAAATCATATTAATAATCTGAGTTAAATATGCAACAGATACAATATGAGCATAAATACAGCCAAAACTGAAGTAATACAAATTAGCAGATCTCCTGGTCCACAGATAGATGGCACATCTATGAAACAAGTTAAAGAATTCAAATATCTTGGAAGTATGATCACAGAAGATGGCAGATTGGACAGAGAAATCGAAATCAGATGCCAAAAAGCTAGTGCACTTACATATCAAATCAACTAGTACCCATATTGAAACATCCAAATATACCCATGTCCGCAAATCGACAGATAATAAACAGCCTATTCACACCAACCCTATGCTACCAATCTCAAACTTGGACATTATCCTGATCACACTTTCGCAGAATCAATAGCCTGTGAGATGAGATGCCTGAGGAGAGCTGCCAATTTAACAATCCGAGGCGAAGTACGAAATGTTGTTATCAGGCAGACAGTGGGATCAACACCTTGTGCCACATTTATTGAAAGACAGAAGTTCAAGTGGTTTGGCCACTCGTTAGAATGCAGCACCATCAACTATCACCTACAATCACTGGCCCTACAGCAAAGATCATCTGCGCCGAGAGCAAGAGGACGCTCGAGAATAAAAAAAAATGAATTGACGACATCAGAAACATTGTTGTACAATCACACGGAATGACACTATCCAATGCCACCCATCGGGCTTTGGAGCGCTAATTATTTCTCCCCACGAAGCTTGACGGCAAAAGTGGAAGTTGATGATGATGATGATGATGATGATGATGATGATGATGATGATAACATGTAGCACATATTGGCAAAGAGGAGTAAATGTGTTTTGACTGCTGAAGTCTACAAGACGACTACTCAGCACAGATTGAATTTCCCGCCGTGGACCCCGTTCAGCAGATGTGAGGTTGTTAGTTGTTAGTTGTTGTTTCCACAATCACAGTCTCTACATCGTAGTCATCACAGTCTCTACAATCATTACAAACACAATCTCCACATCACAATAATCACATCGCTGAACTGTTGCCTCTTCATCATTGCCGGCCTTTCACAGATTCCGTGTTCATCTTCTAGATTTACAATTTCAATACAATTACAACTTTTCTGTACCGACTTTCGACTTATGACTTATGAACTTATGGATTTATCATTTAATTAAATTAAGGGGAAAGGCTCTATTCGCAGTAGAATTGCGAATAGAGAAAAATTATATTCGCAATAGAATTTGCGGGAAGTAACAAACATGTCAATTGTCATAGTAGCGTCTGCTCGCTAGTCAATTTTAGTTTGAGCCATTAAGATAAATATTAAGAAGTCTAAGTAAGTAGGTGGTTAATTTATCATTTTATAGGAATGTTCACTGTTGCGAGTTTAATTCTGCCGAATTCTCCGTATGTTTTAATGAATCACCCCTCTTCTTACTTCTGTCCGATCTTCTGGCATCCCGTTTTATTTTTACATTACGTTAGTCCTGTTTAAATATCAAGAATAATTTTCCAGAACTGGTATCCCCAATACAAATAATGATCCCTACAAATAAGTGTGTCTCCAGGCGAGTTCAAGAATTGTTAACTTTCACTTTCATTTCTGTACACTTACTGAAACCAGGAATCCATGTTTGGTAACGTTACCGTCCTACTATGTATGTCCTGATAATTCTGGTCTAAGCTGACAGTAATATGCTTTGATCATCACACTTTATTCACATGCTTCGAGTTTCTCAGTTCTATATTTTAGTTCCTCTACTGAAATATACCTTTCGTGATCAGGATGACGGTATATACATTCACTCACGCTCAGATGGTGGCCTCTATAATGCTCAGAGATTGAAGGCCAAGACCAAAATTAGCAGGGTACTAATCAGAGAGTTACTTTTTGCGGATGATGCTGCGGTTACGACCCACTCTGAGGAAGAATTACAACATCTACTATCTGCATTCTCCAATGCTTGTTCTGAATTTGGTTTAACAATTAACAAAAAGAAGACACAGATTATGTCACAAGGTGCACATGGTGTACCATCAATCTTTATTGACGACGCCGAACTGGAGATAGTAGACCATTTACATATCTAGGATCAGAGGTAAATAGCAAATTATCCCTCGATCAGGAAATCAACATCAGGATTGGCAAGGCAGCAACAACAATGAACATGTTAGCAAAAAGTCTGGGAGAACAGGAAGCTTACTGCCAAAACAAAAGTCCTCGTCTACCAAGCCTGTGTCCTTAGTACTCTTCTTTATGGCAGTGAAACCTGGACAACTTACTCACGCCAAGAGAAACGTTTAAACAGCTTTCATATGCGGTGTCTGCGAAGAATACTTGGTATTAAGTGGCAAGACAAAATCACAAATACTGAAGTATTGGAAAGATCAGGTTGTGTGACGGTGTATTCCATGCTCAGTCTTCGTAGACTTAGATGGATGGGACACGTTAGGAGGATGGATGATGGTAGAATACCAAAGGACATCTTTTTTGGTGAATTACAGACGGGTAGGAGATCTCAGGGTCGGCCTCTACTACGATACAAAGATGTGTGTAAGCGGGACATGATTGATACAGGCATTGATAATGCACATTGGGAGCACGTCGCCGCTGAACGTGTTGCATGGAGGGCAACTATCAGAAATGGAATAAAGACAAAGGAGAAAATGATTGCAGATAAAGCACACACAGAGCGTGAGAGACGTAAAATGGTGGAAATTACCATGTTTTCACATGCACCTACTGTGGGCAAACATTTGCAGCAAGAATTGGCCTTACCAGTCACACTCGCCACCGCCATGGATCGTAATTATTAAGCCTTTTTGAAGCACAATGTACCAAACTATCGTCTGTCAAGACGGAAAGGTGCCAATGATTTTAGTTCCTAATGTTTAATATTTTTACGTATTTGCTGAAAATGAAAAAAAAAAAAAATTTACTTCACCGACGAATCGAACCTCGAACTCCCGCGAGACAGACAGAGACACTTATCACTACGCTACTGAGGACATGTTAACACACCAACAAAAATTTATAATATCGCTACACGCATAGGAATAATCACATGACCTACTTCTACTGCAAATATAATTTTTTTCTATTCGCAATTCTATTGCGAATAGTCACATCGTTTAATTAAATTATCATGCTTGTATATTCACAGTTTCAGGCAGAAGTGTGTAAAATGTTTAACCAAATGTAAAATGTAAGCCTTAGTATTAACTTTCCATCATCCAATGCTTGGTTGATTTGGTCAGTCGTGAGGGTCTGTTCAAGGCACTAAAGAAGATTGGCTGCCCACCAACTCTTCTGTCCATTGTGGAATCGTTCCACACAGGCATGTAGGGTATAATCAAGTTTGATGGTGCAACTTCTGAAGAATTTGAAATCAAGAGTGGAGTTAAGCAAGGTTGTGTACTAGCTCCCACCCTCTTTGGAATATACTTTTCACTTCTACTGAAATATGCCTTTCGTGATCAGGATGGTGGTATATACATTCACTCACGCTCAGATGGCGGCCTTTACAATGCTCAGAGATTGAAGGCCAAGACCAAAATTAGGAGGGTACTTATCAGAGAGTTGCTTTTTGCAGATGATGCTGCAGTTACGACCCACTCTGAGGAAGAATTGCAATGTCTACTATCTGCATTCTTCAATGCTTGTTCTGAATTTGGTTTAACAATTACCAAAAAGAAGACACAGATTATGTCACAAGGTGCACATGGGGCACCATCAATCTTTATTGACGACGCCGAACTAGAGATAGTAGACCATTTTACATATCTAGGATCAGTGGTAAATAGCAAATTATCCCTAGATCAGGAAATCAACATCCGGATTGGTAAGGCAGCAACAACAATGAACAGGTTAAGAAAAAGAGTCTGGGAGAACAGGAAGCTTACTGCCAAAACAAAAGTCCTTGTCTATCAAGCCTGTGTCCTTAGTACTCTTCTCTATGGCAGTGAAACCTGGACAACTTACTCACACCAAGAGAAAAATTTAAACAGCTTTCATATGCGGTATCTGCAAAGAATTCTTGGTATTAAGTATTAAGTGGCAAGACAAAATCACAAATACTGAAGTATTGGAAAGATCAGGTTGTGTGACAGTTTATTCCATGCTCAGTCTTCGTAGACTTAGATGGATAGGACATCTTAGGAGGATGGATGATGGTAGAATACCAAAGGATATCTTTTTTGGTGAATTACAGATGGGTAAGAGATCTCAGGGTCGGCCTCTACTACGATACAAAGATGTGTGTAAGCGGGACATGATTGAAACAGGCATTGATAATGCACATTGGGAGCAAGTCGCCGCTGAACGTATTGCATGGAGGGCAAACATCAGAAATGGAATAAAGACAAAGGAGAAAATTATTGCAGATAAGTCACACACCGAGCGTTTGAGACGTAAGATGGTGCATGATGGTGGAAATGACCACGTGTTCACATGCACCCACAGTGAATATTCCATATTTGAATCCCCCGTTCAATTTTACATAAATATGAAGAGTTTCAACATTCCAGGTGTTTGCAGACGTTCAGGACAAAATATTTAGTGACATGGCCACGGCCGGCCGTCATACTCATACTCCGATTGCGGCGCCGATACAATAAACTATAGCGGACCTGTATTTATTTACAATTAGAACTGGTAATTTAAGTACTAACATTAAACAGAATACAAATGTCATGTGTAGCAGTAATGTATCTGTGTACTTGCATAATATTTCAGCATTTTACATGACTGAAAATAATTTTGAAAGCCAGTTTTCAGACCCGTCTGTAAACTTGTAAGGTGTTAAGTAAGGAGTACTTTTTTTCTAAGCTGCGCTGCAGCACTTAAAATAAGTTAGTATTTAATTTTTAATTGCTGACTATTAATTAATTATTAGATACAGAACAGTGAGCTGTAATTGTAGAGCAGAAGTAGAAATCAATTTTTAGTGAACAGTTAATTATTTAATATTTTAAATTTTTATTATTTAACTAGCTGGCCCGGCTTCGCCCAGTCCCTGGTGGGGAGCATCTCATTTAATTCATATAAGTAGTCATATAAGTTCTCGTTCCCGTTACCAACTGTCTGTCTGTCTGTCTGTCTGTCTGTCTGTCTGTCTGTCTATATGTCTATATGTCTATATGTCTGTCTGTCTGTCTGTCTGATCCGGCCTGGCTTCGCCCAGCCCCTGATGGCGAGCATCTCATTTAATTCATATAAGTAGTCATATAAGTTCCCGTTCCCGACTCTCTCTCTCTGTCTGTCTGTCTGTCTGTTTGTCTGTCTGTCCGTCCCTCCCTCTCTGTCTGTCTGTCTGTCTGCCTGTCTGTCTAATCATTTATTGGTTGCAGTTAGAACAACCTTAGATAAACGAAGACCAACTTACAAAAAGCATTAGAAAGAGCACTTGAAAGGTCTTTACATCTTCCCCAACAATTAACTTGGGTAAATGGAGCAGCGGCAGCAGCATCAGCAGAAGAAGGAAAAGGAGGAATAGGAGCTGGGAGGAGTTAGGAGGGAGGAAGAGATAGGCGGAGAGAGGAGGAGTAGGGAGGAGAAGGGAGGAGGAGGCAGGGGGAGGAGAAGAACGCAGGGGGAGGAGGAGGAGGGAGATGGAGGAGGAGGGAGGAAGAGGGAGGAGGAGAACGTAGAATTAGAAGGAGGGAGGAGGAGGGATTGGGAGAAGGGAGGAGGAAGGAAGGGGAGTGATTAGGAGGAGGGAGGAGGTAGGAGGAAGAGGGGGGAGGAAGGAGGAGAAAGAGGGAGAGGGAGGAGGGGAAGAGGGTAGGAGGAGGAGGAGGGGAGAGGAGGAGGAGGATTTTAACGCATATGCCTGTAGACAACTGCAGCGAAAAGGTGGGTCTGTCTATCTGACCCTGCGTGGCTTTGCCCAGCTCCTGGAAGGTAGCGTCTCATTAAATTCATACAACAAAAAAAGTAACTTAAAAGAATGTCCTTCCACACACCATCCATTATTTTTAATGAAAACTCTTTCTAATCACCTGCATGACTACAGTAACTTCTTAAGCATAAAAAGATGAGTTACAATGTTATGCATTGTGCATTATTTTTATGAAAACTTTGAAAATGCCTTACAGATTGTATCATTATTTATTATAACTCATATGCATAACTATGGACAAAGAGTTTATAAATCTTTGAAAACGATGCCACAATATGACTATAAGTTATACAGAAAAGTTATGCCCCTTGAAATAACTTTTACAGAGTTAAGTCCCCTGAGATATATGAAATTATAATGAAAAGTGAAAAATGAAATAATATTGGGTAAGCAGCCGATTTCACACTAAAAAAATATGACAGTGGGCTGCACTGGAATGAAAGGAAGACGTGTAGAAAATTTCATCTCAATCGGATGGGCCGTTCGCGAGCGCACAAAGGACATACAGACAGACAGACAGACAGACAGACAGACAGACGGAGATCGCAATTTATATATAAGAAGATATCTTAATAATTAATTAACTGCTGCTTAATTTATGCAGCAGTTGCAAACTTACTTACATTAATGTAGTTAGGACATTAAGACAATATAATATCTTTCTTCTTCTTCTTCTTCTTCTTCTTCTTCTTCTTCTTCTTCTTCTTCTTCTTCTTCTTCTTCTTCTTCTTCTTCTTCTTCTTCTTCTTCAGCGTTCCAAGCCATTGAGGTTCTTTGCTGCAGATACAATCCGTCTCCATTCGTCTCTCTGGTTGACCTTCTCTTGCCAGTCGTTGATTTCAAGTGCTTGTAGGTCTGTACATGTATTATCTCTCCACCGCCTTCTTGGTCTACCTCGGGGTCTACGGTCATTTATTTCCTGAGTGTAAGCGAGTTTTGTTTCCCTATTATCTTCCATTCTTTCTATATGCCCCAGCCATTGTAGTCTATTACCCTTCTGATACCAGTGATTAGCGGGCACTTAAACAGATCATAAATGTCTTTGTTACTTCTTCTTTTCCACCCTCCACTTTGTGTATCCCTAATGGGTCCAAAGATGCGTCTTAAAGTTTTGTTCTCAAAGGTTTGTAACAAGGTTTCGTCTCCTTTCGTTGTACTCCAGGTTTCAGAGCCATACAGCACAACTGGTCTGACCATTGTTTTGTATATTGTGATTTTGGTGTTACGAGATAGCGCCTTTGATTTTAGTAGATGTTGTAGTGCATAGTATATCTTATTTCCAGAGTTGATTCTAGTTTGTATTTCTTCCCTTATGATGTTGGAGCAGTTGAAGATTGTACCCAGTTATTTGTATGTTTGTATGTCTGTTCTGCCTGTTCTACCAGTTCATACTGAGGAAAATGCGTAAGCAAATTGTAGCCAGAAGCAAAAACATTCCAGAGGTCTTAACAGTTCAACAGCCTATCCGCCCCTTTGGACCGGAAGTTGTATGGAAAACCATTCCAAATTTATGTTATACATCTTTTGTCGTATACTGCAGTAAATGGTCCTCATAGACCTAAACCAGACTGACAAGAGTTTTTTCGGAGTTGCTGGCTCCTAAAGATGCAGTGGCCAGAAACCACGACGTGGTGCCTCTGGAACTCATCAACCTACCCTTAAATCTTTGGTAAACGATGTCCTTGAAGATGTCCTCTACTAATTTCACAAATTGTATATAATGCCCACTGGGTGCCATTCCTACTAACTGACAATTCAGTTCAAATGTCACTTGTGGATTGGTGCCGCAGACAGCAAATCACATACTCCAAGACTGCCTAAAATACGACATATCCAGGCTAACCTTCTGGCCTGGATAAACAACAGTGGAAGATAAACTCTGTGGACCACACAGTGAACTAAACAAGACAGTGAAATTCATATAAAAGACAACATTGCAGATATAGACTAATTTCAAGCCAACGAAATAAAAAGCTCAAATCCCCAGCGAAAGAGAATCCTAATGAATGATACATATGTTCAAATGTCCACCCCATGTTGCCTAAATAATAAAATTAAGTTTCATGTCCTTCACAGGATGTAGCAACCAACCCCATCACTTTGGCTGTTCATGATTCCTGGGCAAGTTTTACGTTCAGTAGTTTTCCATTGCTTTCTGAACGACCGGCAGCTATATCTTTTTTCGAAAAAACCAGCACTGCTGTGTTTCGAACCCGGGTATGCGGGATTACGAATCGCGTCCGTAATACATTCGCCACGGAGCCCGGTCATGTTGTCTACTATGCGGAATATTATTGTGTTGTCTACTAACCGGAATATTATTGTGTTGTCTACTAACCGAAAAGCCGGCTTCGTGGCTTAGAGGTTATGACTTTTCTCCGTAATCTCGTATACTTTCGTCGGTAACGTGATGACGGTGAGAATCAGCAGTGGTTCGAATCGCATCGGTAACTTACGGGGTATGTGAGCCAGCCGCATAGAAAGCAATGGCAAACTACTGAGCGTAATCTTGCCAAGAAATCAACAATCAGCTGAAAGATGCTGGTGTTGACAGCGATGTCCTGTAAAGGATATGCAAAAAAAACAAAAAACCTCTTACTAATAATGTACACATATTTAACAAATTAGTTGTGAAACATAAACAGCATTTAACCAACCAATGGCCATCACTTGTCACACTCTTTCTTTGTTCTTCCATCTCTTGATGTTATCATCCCACTTGTATCGTTGTCTACCTCTTGCTTGCTTGCCTTCCAGTATATGAAAATATAAAAAATATAACATTACACAGAGTAGTGAAGGCTAATGCAGTGTATAGTGAACAGATCAAGGAAATGTAAGTACATGTTTATTTTTTGGGGGAGGGAGGATTATTAATTGTTAATTAGGTCACGGCACATCCTATAAAAAATACGTCAAGGTAGGCCTCGCTGCCCCGAACGCAATGATATATGGTACAACGTTGTCCGTTTAAAAATAAACAAGCCACGGTATTAGAAGGCAAATAATAAACAATTGGCGGCCATTTTAAATTGTTAATTAGGTCACGGCACATCCTATAAAAACAATAAAAAATACGTCAAGGTAGGCCTCGCCGCCCCGGACGCAATGATATATGGCACAACGTTGTCCGTTTAAAAATAAACAAGCCACGGTAATAGAAGGCAAATAATAAACAATTGGCGGCCATTTTAAATGGTTAATTAGGTCACGGCACATCCTATAAAAAAAATAAAAAATACGTCAAGGTAGGCCTCGCTGCCCCGAACGCAATGATATATGGCACAAAGTTGTCCGTTTAAAAATAAACAAGCCACGGTAATAGAAGGCAAATAATAAACAATTGGCGGCCATTTAAAATTGTTAATTAGGTCACGGCACATCCTATAAAAAAAATAAAAAATACGTCAAGGTAGGCCTCGCCGTTTAAAAATAAACAAGCCACGGTAATAGAAGGCAGAATTTCTCAGCTTCCAATCTTAGGGCCGCGATAAATCCTGACTTATCAGTTAATTTATCATTGCACTTCCTGGTATTAAATTACGTCACCAGAAAATTCATAACTCCGCTTGGAATTAACGTATACTCTTCGTTGAGATACCGTTGGATTCGTCTTGTCAAGCTCTATCTAACTGGTATGATTTCATAAGTAAAAACCCAATTTTTAAATATTGACCAAAATTGCTAGTGATAGTATAAAAGTTTTACTTTAGTAAAACTAAAACACAACTTTTGCGTTGTAGATTCCGACATCATGTGTTCTTGTAATTACAATTTACAGATATATATTGTGTGTTATTTTCATCATGTTTTAATCAGGTATTAGATATGACTGAGCTACTGAATGACAGTAGATGGTACTACCTACTTTCTGTTAGCGCCAAATGTTGGGCGGTGCATACCAAACCCAACGTGCCACATTCATTGCACCAACGGCTTCGGGCAAAGGAACGCAATTGGTAGGGTACAAGCCTTATCCTGGTGCAAGGAAATGCAACCTAAAGACTAAATGTTATGGTGGGGCAGACCAGGCCCTAAGCCTTGGTTGGCAGCTGGTCTAGGATCAAAGCTCCAACAGGCAGACAGAGCATTGCTTTGCTTATCCGGCAGCTTCTGCAGCTTGTCTTGTTCCAGACATATAGGTGTTACTTTTCCTCTGGAGTAATCTAGGCAGACTGAGAGAGGGATCATGCTGCATAGGCAACAAATGGTCTCTATATTTAGGCTTTCTGATCGTGATTTTCAAATTGATCATTTACTATTGGGAGAACCACAGATAGATAGGCCTTGAAAAACCAAATCTAACGGTACTTCAATGAGTTGTGTGTCTCAATTCTAAGCTGAGTTATGTAAATTTGAGTGTCGTGACCTTTTGACTAAAATTTTCACAAAAGAGTGCTCACTGGAGGAATTTTTTGCGTCCTGGTCAAAATCTGGCCCAGATTATCAAAATTTTGGTGTTTTTTGAGACTATCTGTTTTGTTTATAAACGAACATCTTAGCAACCATACATCACTGCGATCGGGGTTGCAAGGCCTAACTGGTCATGTCATTTATTTTTTGATATGATGTCTGGTGACCTAATTAGGAAGTAAAAATGGCCGCAAATTATTTTGCTAATTAATTACTATTTCACAAATTAGCGTACGTTTTCTTAATTTTAGCTTTAAAAATTACCAGATGAATTTGGTAATATGCGGAATGATGCTACAGACCTTATGGTGTCTTTGCTGTGTCAGTATGATGTGTGGTGACCTAATTAGCAATTAAAAATGGCCGCTAATTAATTACTATTTCACAAATTAGCGTACGTTTTCTTAATTTTAGCTTTCAAAATTACCAGATGAATTTGGTAATATGCGGAATGATGCTACAGACCTTATGGTGTCTTTGCTGTGTCAGTATGATGTGTGGTGACCTAATTAGCAATTAAAAATGGCCGCTAATTAATTACTATTTCACAAATTAGCGTACGTTTTCTTAGTTTTAGCTTTAAAAATTACCAGATGAATTTGGTAATATGCGGAATGATGCTACAGACCTTATGGTGTCTTTGCTGTGTCAGTATGATGTGTGGTGACCTAATTAGCAATTAAAAATGGCCAATAATTAATTACTATTTCACAAATTAGCGTACGTTTTCTTAGTTTTAGCTTTCAAAATTACCAGATGAATTTGGTAATATGCGGAATGATGCTACAGACCTTATGGTGTCTTTGCTGTGTCAGTATGATGTGTGGTGACCTAATTAGCAATTAAAAATGGCCACTAATTAATTACTATTTCACAAATTAGCGTACGTTTTCTTAGTTTTAGCTTTAAAAATTACCAGATGAATTTGGTAATATGCGGAATGATGCTACAGACCTTATGGTGTCTTTGCTGTGTCAGTATGATGTGTGGTGACCTAATTAGCAATTAAAATGAGCAATTAGGCCTGGCAACCCCGGTCGCAGTGATGTATGGTTGCTAAGATGTTCGTTTAAAAACAAAATTGATTCAATGAAATAATACTCTCGCTTTGACTCGGCCTCACCAAAATCAACTCATTGAGCACTGATTATTATTGGTTATCACAGGTATATTATTGGGACAAATGGTTGTTATGAGGTTCGTCTAAAACAAAATTAGTAAATTTGCACACAAGTGTCAACAGATGAATATGTACTCGTATAGTTTGCCGTTAATAATCTTTATTAATATTATATAACAGATTTATATTTTTATTATTACAAATATATATGCAACTTGACATCAGTTGATTCTGAAAAGAGCCTGAAAAGAAAGAAGAAAAACAAGATTAATAAAATGCTGTAAAATAACATGAAGAAGTTATAAATTATTAATTATTTCAGATTTGCATCTAACTAGTCAGGAACTACGGACAGAAGGTGACACTGTCATTGCAAAGAAAGGTTCCGGTGCTTTTGCTTCGATCACAAGTAGCCTGACTATGGAAGTAAACAAGAAAAGTATGCAGAAAGCCAAAGAAGATTAATAAACTGAACACTTATGCATTGAATTGTTCGATGTGCAATGAGGATGATTTGTCGACTAACTAACTGTGAACTCTGAGAAGAAATGAAAAAGAAATTAAAGATACTGTATATTTATTTTTAAAAAGTTGTACATAATAATAAATAGTTATTAAAACTATAAAGGTAAATTCAACTCACCGTAGAAAAATGTCCTTAATTAGAGAAATACTACCTCTGTTGGCGACTGACCTGTCTTGGCATTCAATATCTCTTCTGTCTTCCAGAACCTGAAAAGAGAAAATAAAAAGATTACTAAATCTGAAAAAATAAAAAAAATGCTGTAAAATAACATGAAGAATTTATACATTATTAATTAAAGGTATATTTATTTTTAAAATGTTTTACATTATAATAAATTGATCTTAAAATTATGAAGAAGTTATAAATTATAAATTATTAAATTTAAATCTGACGAGAAAAGAAACGGTCTCTGTGGCTAAGGGCTTGCGAACGCGGTTTGTGAGCCTGTATACCCGGGTTCGAAACACAGTGGTGCTGGTTTTTTCGAAAAAGGTATAGGGGCCGGTCGTTCAGAAAGCAATGGCAAACTACTGAACGTAACACTTGCCTAGTACATCAACAGCAGCTGATAATGCTAGTGTTGACTGCAACGTCCCGTAAGGGGTACGCAACAAATTTTTAAATTTTAATATGTATTAAAAAACCTTTGTTTTACAGTATAATAAATAGATATTAAAACTATAAAGGTATAAATTCAACTCACCGTAGAAAAATGTCCTTAATTAGAGAAATACTACCTCTGTTGGTGACTGACCTGTCTTGGCATTCAATATCTCTTCTGTCTTCCAGAACCTGAAAAGAGAAAATAAAAAGATTACTAAATCTGAAAAAATAAAAAAATGCTGTAAAATAACATGAAGAATTTATACATTATTAATTAAAGGTATATTTATTTTAAAAATGTTTTACATTATAATAAATTGATCTTAAAATTATAAAGATAGATAACATGAAGAAGTTATAAATTATAAATTATTAAATTTAAATCTGACGAGAAAAGAAACGGTCTCTGTGGCTAAGGGCTTGCGAACGCGGTTTGTGAGCCTGTATACCCGGGTTCGAAACACAGTGGTGCTGGTTTTTTCGAAAAAGGTATAGGGGCCGGTCGTTCAGAAAGCAATGGCAAACTACTGAACGTAACACTTGCCAAGTACATCAACAGCAGCTGATAATGCTAGTGTTGACTGCAACGTCCCATAAGGGGTACGCAACAAATTTTTAAATTTTAATATGTATTAAAAAACCTTTGTTTTACAGTATAATAAATAGATATTAAAACTATAAAGGTATAAATTCAACTCACCGTAGAAAAATGTCCTTAATTAGAGAAATACTACCTCTGTTGGTGACTGACCTGTCTTGGCATTCAATATCTCTTCTGTCTTCCAGAACCTGAAAAGAGAAAATAAAAAGATTACTAAATCTGAAAAAATAAAAAAATGCTGTAAAATAACATGAAGAATTTATACATTATTAATTAAAGGTATATTTATTTTAAAAATGTTTTACATTATAATAAATTGATCTTAAAATTATAAAGATAGATAACATGAAGAAGTTATAAATTATAAATTATTAAATTTAAATCTGACGAGAAAAGAAACGGTCTCTGTGGCTAAGGGCTTGCGAACGCGGTTTGTGAGCCTGTATACCCGGGTTCGAAACACAGTGGTGCTGGTTTTTTCGAAAAAGGTATAGGGGCCGGTCGTTCAGAAAGCAATGGCAAACTACTGAACGTAACACTTGCCTAGTACATCAACAGCAGCTGATAATGCACACTGGAAAAGAAGGCAACATTAATGATGCAGCAGATTGAGTTGTTGGTGTTTGTGCAGTGTCTGTTTCAATGATCAGTGTCTCAGGTGGTGGTAGTGGTGTGGATGTGGGTTCAGGGTGTTTTGGGGGCGATGTATGTTCAGGCTGTGAAGAAGCAGGGGCAACAGGGAGACTCTTGAATGTGATACGAAGTGGTTCAAGGAAGAGACTAATAAGTGACTGCCATTCTGCTGCTAAATTTAATTTTTTACGTAATATAATTTGTTTTAATTCATACAAATGAGTTGAAAGACTTCTCTCATGTAACTCCTTGCTCGGATTATTCGCCTGCACAATGGCTCTCACTTCATTAAGCACATCTGTTACAGTACGACCATCCGCAATCAACCGCCGAGCAGCGTAGCCTTTCTCAATGGGATATTCAGGTTCAAACACCGACAGATGAGATCTTAGATGATCAAGATTCCTCTTCCTTGCCATGATTGATTAATCTAAAAGAAATAGAAAATAGAAGCACAAATGTAATAATACAACAAATGGTTGCAGATTTAGAAAATTTAATTCTAATGACTACTGATAAATCAAGCAGCAACATAAATTATCTGAAGAAATTTCTGATATGCTGGCTGGGATGCCGCCATTGTGAATTTTCCCTGATCATAAAAGTGTAACCAGGCGGTCTCATAAAATATTTTTTTTCTACACCCTAGAATAATGAATCTTGTTAAAACTTCAATATAATGTGTAAAAATGGACAAAGAATTCATAAATGCAAGAAAAAGTACAATGAAGATAATTCAAATAATAACAGAGACAAATAGATCTGTCAGGAAGTCAATTAAATTCATCCATGGACCTGTGAAGGGGTTTGAAAACTGAATTGACTTCCATAAATTTTAAGGCATTTGGCATGATTAAAGCAATAAAATAATTTATTTATAAAATTTAAACGTACATTGATATTCTGTTTAATTTAGGATTCTAAATCTCTTTGTTTTATTAATAAAAACAGAAATCCAAGAAATCCATCCAATATGTCACAACTCGGCCATTGGGATCACTGAATAATCTCCCTGTCATTGTCATGAAAAGTACCCACTGGGTGGGCAACCCCATCACACAAAACATTTTTATTTTACACCACTAGCATAACGCAGCTTGTTGAAATTCTACATTTAAATGTAAAAATGGGCACAGAATTCAAAAATGTGGTATAAAATACAATGAATTCGATAATAGACAAGGCAAACTATAAACTTTCTTACCTTGAGCAGTAGAGTTCAACCTGTTCTCGAGAATGAAAACCATTCAAGTGCTCTTTGCCACGCTAGGTGAGATTGACCTTTGAACCATCGTTAAAGTTGTCATTCGCAATTTTCATAAAAATAGTTTCGCATTTATCCAATAGGAAACACGAGAAGGTAATTTTCATATACTGCACTCACGGCCACAGGAAGTCGTCTGTGAACCCAATGACCTTGAACTTTCTGAAAACAGCGTCCTTCCCTAGTTACGAAGTCCCTACATATTTCAGTCCAGGTTTTGTACTATGGAGAGGTACTGCTTTTTGCAGATGAAGCTGCAATTACGACCCACTCTGAGGAAGAATTACAACATCTACCATCTGCATTCTCTAATGCTTGTTCTGAATTTGGTTTAACAATCGGCAAAAACACAGATTATGTCACAAAGTGCACATGGGAAACCATCATTCTTTATTGATGACGCCGAACTGGAGATAGTAGACCATTTTACATATCTAGGATCAGTGGTAAATAGCAAGTTATCCCTAGATCAGAGAATCAACATCAGGTTTGGTAAGGCAGCAACAACAATGAACAGGTTAAGAAAAAAAGTCTGGGAGAAAAGGAAGCTTACTGCCAAAACAAAAGTCTTTGTCTATCAAGCCTGTGTCCTTAGTTCACTTCTTCGTGGCAGTGAAGCCTGGTCAACTTACACCAAGAGAAACGTTTTAACAGCTTTCATATGTGGTGTCTGCAAAGAATCTTGGTATTAAGTGGCAAGACAAAATCACAAATACTGAAGTATTGGAAAGATCAGATTGTGTGACAGTTTGTTGCATGCTCAGTCTTCGTAGACTTAGATGGATAGGAAACATTAGGAGGATGGATGATGGTAGAATACCAAAGGACATCTTTCTTAGTGAATTACAGATGGTAAAAGATCTTGTGGTCGACCTCTACTATGATACAAAGATGTGTGTGAGCGGGACATGATTGATACAGGCATTGATATTGCACATTGGGAGCAGATCACCGCTATTATGTTGCATGGAGGGCAAAGATCAGAAATGGCATAAAGACAAAGGAGAAAATGATTGCAGATAGGTCACACTCTGAAGGTGTGAGACGTAAGATGGTGTGTGATGGTGGAAATGACCATGTGTTCACATACATCCATTGTGGACGAACATTAACAACACAAATTGGTCTGATCAGTCACATTCACTATCGCCATGGGTTGTAGTTATTATGCCTTTTTGAAGCACGGTGTAACAAACTATTGTCTGTGAAGACAGCAAGGTGCCAGAAGTATTAGTTATTTTTGTAAATTCAGATCTTGTGTGTTGCTCTTGTAAATTCAGGTATTGTGTGTTGGTCTTGTAAAATCAGATCTTGTGTGTTGCTCTTGTAAATTCAGGTATTGTGTTATTCTTGTAAAATCAGATCTTGTGTGTTGCTCTTGTAAATTCAGGTATTGTGTGTTGCTCTTGTAAATTCAGATATTGTGTGTTGCTCTTGTAAATTCAGGTATTGTGTGTTGCTCTTGTAAATTCAGGTATTGTGTGTTGCTCTTGTAAATTCAGGTATTGTGTGTTGCTCTTGTAAATTCAGGTATTGTGTGTTGCTCTTGTAAATTCAGGTATTGTGTGTTGCTCTTGTAAATTCAGGTATTGTGTGTTGCTCTTGTAAATTCAGGTATTGTGTGTTGCTCTTGTAAATTCAGGTATTGTGTGTTGCTCTTGTAGATTCAGGTATTGTGTGTTGCTCTTGTAAATTCAGGTATTGTGTGTTGCTCTTGTAGATTCAGATATTGTGTGTTGTTGTAAATTCAGATATTGTATGCTCTTGTAAATTCAGATATTGTATGCTCTTGTAAATTCAGATATTGTATGTTCTTGTAAATTCAGATATCATATGTTGTGAGAAACAGGTCTCAAGTGCAAGGTTTACATGAGAAAACACAAAATGTAGGCCTTAAGGCTACCACCCTGGCATAGTTAGGACAAAAATCTACTAATGGGTTAATAGTTAGCTGCTTATCCTTTACGGGACATCACCATCAACCATAGCATTCTTTGGCTGTTTGTGATTTCTTGACAAGTTTACATTGAGTAGTTTCCATTGCTTTCTGAATGACCGGCACTCATACCACTGTATAAAAACCAATGCAAAGCAGTCTGCTGCCAAATCGCCTGCAGCTGTGTTTCAAACGCTGTATGCGGGATTACAAATTGCGTCCGTAGCCCCATCGCCACAATGTAGGTGGGAGTCATGTAGCGTGATGTAGATGGGAGCCATATAGCGAGATGTAGATGGGAGCCATATAGTGAGATGTAGATGGGAACCATATAGTGAGATGTAGATGGGAGCCATATAGCGAGATGTAGATGGGAGTCATATAGCGAGATGTAGATGGGAGCCATATAGTGAGATGTAGATGGGAGCCATATAGCGAGATGTAGATGGGAACCATATAGCGAGATGTAGATGGGAACCATATAGCGAGATGTAGATGGGAGTCATATAGCGAGATGTAGATGGGAGTCATATAGCGAGATGTAGATGGGAGCCATATAGCGAGATGTAGATGGGAACCATATAGCGAGATGTAGATGGGAGCCGTATAGTGAGATGTAGATGGGAGCCACATAGTGAGATGTAGATGGGAACCACATAGTGAGATGTAGATGGGAGCCATATAGCGAGATGTAGATGGGAACCATATAACGAGATGTAGATGGGAGCCATATAGCGAGATGTAGATGGGAACCATATAGTGAGATGTAGATGGGAACCATATAGCGAGATGTAGATGGGAACCATATAGCGAGATGTAGATGGGAACCATATAGCGAGATGTAGATGGGAACCATATAGCGAGATGTAGATGGGAGTCATATAGCGAGATGTAGATGGGAGCCATATAGTGAGCAAATTGCCTGCAGCTGTGTTTCAAACATAGTATGCAGGATTATGAATTGCTTCCGTAACACCATCGTCACTGAGCCTGTTTTACCCATGGGTGGGATGGGCCAATGACATTGGATAGAATCTGTATAGATGAAGCGGACCTTGCAGTAATACATGTCCACAGTTGAACACACTGACATGTGAAGTGCAAAACTACAGCCCTGACTGACCTTTAACCTGACATTGTTGCTGACATCTTCAGCCCTGACTGACCTTTAACCTGACATTGTTGCTGACATCTTCAACCCTGACTGACCTTTAACCTGACATTGTTGCTGACATCTTCAGCCCTGGCTGACCTTTAACCTGACATTGTTACTGACATCTACAGATTACATTCTGACTGACCTTTAACCTGACATGGAAGACACAGGTTGAGAAAAATCAGACAAGAGCAAGGCAAAGAATGGCAATCATGAAAAAGCCTGCTGGTACAACGTGGGGAGCAGATGAGAAAGTTCTCAAGAAGTTATATACTGGACAGGTGAGGCCAGTACTGGAATATGGCATCACAGCTTGGGCAACAGCAGCTAAGTCAAACTTTAACAAAATAAGTACAGTCCAAAATCAAAGAATGTGAATCATAACTGGAAGCCTGAAGGCAACGCCTATTAATGAACTATAAAAGATCACTTGTTTACAACCAATGCAGATTAGAAGAGATAGCAGAGCCCAGCAACAAGCAGAAAAATTTAGAAGATTGACAGACCATCATATGTATAACAGGTTTAATGGTTTTGGAAAGGGAAGACTGAAGCGTGGCAACTTTGTAGAAACTGCAAAACAAAAGATTAGGGCAGATCCTATACTTACCATATCAACAGTCAAACCCATTTACAATGCACACAAGTTCCCAGCTTGGAGACAGCAGCAACTGCCTGAGATGATAGAAAACATTCCTGGTATTGAGAAGAATGAAACAGAAAAAAGAAAAATCGCTGTAAACTGCATAAAAGAACATTATGCAAGTAGCAATTGGACCCATGCATATACAGATGGATCAGCCAAAAATTTTATAGAAAATGGAGGAGGAGGAATTCTTCTAAATTTAAAAAATTGAGTGAAGAAAAAAGTCAGTGGCAACTGGAAAATTTTAAATTAACTTCAAAGCAGAGGTAGAAGCTTTGAAAACTGAAGTAGAAATGCTCTTGATGGGGGAAAATAAAGAGAAGCAAATAGCTATCTTCACAGATGCAAAGTCAGCTGTCTCAATACTGAAGAGCAAAAACAGCACAGAACTAGCTGACCTAAGAGCAGCACTCCATGGTCTATGCCAGAAATCCAAAAAAGTTGTAATACAGTGGATCCCATCACATTGCAGTATACCTGGAAATGAAGAGGCTTACTGACCGGTAAAAGAGGGCAGACGATTACCTCAGCCTGACATAGACATAACCTATAATGAGGCAAAGAGGTTTATAAAAAGCACTTATAGAACCAAATGGGAATCAGAGCATCCAGGCCACCAGAAAGATGATGCATATTAACAAACTCGACCGAAGAGAACAAGTAGCAATCTTCAGACTCTGCACAGGACATAACAGGCTGAAATACCACTTGTTCAATAAACTAAAGATAAGAGATACCGATGAATGTAATTGTGGAACTGGTAAAATAACAGCTAAACATTTGCTGCAGGAATGCCCTATATATGCAGAACAGAGAAAGATATTTTGGCCCACACCTGCTTCATTTGAGGACAAGCTCTATGGAGATATCAACAAGCTCAAGTTGACTGCAGCTTACTTTAACTACATTCAGGTTGACATTTAAAGGTGCATGAAGAAGTATTTAGACTGCCACACTTCATACCACAGGTATGTCGGTTACAAAAGCATCCCAGAGGCATGAAATGGAATATTGCTTGGATAGCAAATCCATTACATTGAAAGTTCGAATCGAAAGCTCACTGAGGTTAACCCGGTCAACAAATGCCCGCAGAAGTCGGATGTGTCGGCCTAACGGCGCAAGAACGCAGCTCTGCTGTAAACAGGCATAACGCAATCACATCCGTAAAAAAATTTCTGGATGAACGCAGAAGAAGAAGAACCTGACATTGTTGACATCTACAGCTCTGACTGACCTTTAACCTGACATTGTTGCTGACATCTTCAGCCCTGACTGACCTTTAACCTGACATTGTTGCTGACATCTTCAGCCCTGACTGACCTTTAACCTGACATTGATGCTGACATCTACAGATTACATTCTGACTGACCTTTAACTTGACATTCTTGCTGACATCTACAGCCCTGACTGACCTTTAACCTGACATTGTTGCTGACATCTACAGACCTGACTGACCTTTAACCTGACATTGTTGCTGACATCTACAGACCTGACTGACCTTTAACCTGACATTGTGGCTGACATCTACAGACCTGACTGACCTTTAACCTGACATTGTTGCTGACATCTACAGACCTGACTGACCTTTAACCTGACATTGTGGCTGACATCTACAGCCCTGATTGACCTTTAACCTGACATTGTTGCTGACATCTACAGACCTGACTGACCTTTAACTTGACATTGTTGCTGACATCTACAGCCCTGACTGACCTTTAACCTCACATTGTGGCTGACATCTACAGATCACGATCCTGACTTGCCTATTAGCACTCGCTGGATGTAGTACAGCAGGCACTTATTCATCCTGAGTGAACATTGGCAGACGTTGATCACCTGTGTAATTCACAAGCTGTTGAACAACCACTGCTCCACTCGCTCTCATCATGAGTCTGTGGGTGGACAAGTACCGGCCGACCTCCCTCAGCAAGCTTGATTATCACAAACAACAAGCGGCCCACCTGAAACAGCTGGTAACTAGTCAACTTTCTTAGTTGTCTGTTTATTTTAGTGGTTTTTCCAAAACATAGTTGTAAATATCTACTAGAGGGTAGTAGTCGTAGTTGTAGATATTTGCTAGAGGGTAGTAGTAATAGTTTAGATATTTACTAGAGGGTGGTAGTAATAGTTTAGATATTTACTAGAGGGTAGTAGTAATAGTTGTAGATATTTGCTAGAGGGTAGTAGTAATAGTTGTAGATATATAGTACAGGATAGTAGCAACAGTTGTAGATATTTACTAGAGGGTAGTAGTAATAGTTGTAGATATTTACTAGAGGGTAGTAGTAATAGTTGTAGATATATAGTACAGGATAGTAGCAACAGTTGTAGATATTTACTAGAGGGTAGTAGTAATAGTTGTAGATATATAGTACAGGATAGTAGCAACAGTTGTAGATATTTACTAGAGGGTAGTAGTAATAGTTGTAGATATTTACTAGAGGGTAGTAGTAATAGTTGTAGATATATAGTACAGGATAGTAGCAACAGTTGTAGATATTTACTAGAGGGTAGTAGTAATAGTTGTAGATATATAGTACAGGATAGTAGCAACAGTTGTAGATATTTACTAGAGGGTAGTAGTAATAGTTGTAGATATATAGTACAGGATAGTAGCAACAGTTGTTGACATCTAGTACAAGATAATAGTAACAGTTGTAGACATCTACTAGAGCAGTGGCTCTCAACCTTTTGTGGCCTATGCACCCCTTCACATGTTCAGAATGGCATCCCCCCACCCCTTTTCATATTTCCTCCCTATAAATCTCTCTCTCTTACTCTCTCTCTCTCTCTCTCTCTCTCTCTCTCTCTCTCTCTCTCTCTCTCTCTCTCTCTCTCTCTCTCTCTCTCTCTCTCTCTCTCTCTCTCTCTCTCTCTCACACACACACACACGCATGCACACACACACACAGAGTATATGTAAAAATTTCAGAAGGGCGAGATGAACAGAACGGTAAAGAAGTATGGAGGCAATAACAATATCAAGTAAATGGTATTTTATTAAAGCGATTTTGGAATAATCTTAATTTTCGCCCCTCCCCCTCCCCCCTCGGTTGAGAACCACTGTACTAGAGGGTAGTAGTAATAGTTGTAGATATCTAGTACAGGATAATAGCAATAGTTGTAGATATTTAGTACAAGATAATAATAACAGTAGTAGATATCTACTAGAGCAGTGGTTCTCAACCTTTTTTGGCCCGTGCCCCCATGACCATATTTTCAGAACGTCATTCCCCCCCCCCCCCCCCCCCCCCTTCACATTTCATCCCTTAAAATTCCTCCCCCCCCCCCCCCCCCCCCCCCCCCCCTTTGCACAGTATACGTAATAGCAGAAGCTAAGTTTAATAGCGCATACTAAAACAAATCTAGACGTCTACATAAAACATGATTACGTTATAAAATGAATTTCAGAAGGGTGAGACGTACAGAACCGTAAAGTATGAAGGGAAAATCAATATCAAGTAATCAGTTCTTGTATTAATGTGATCTTGAAATGATCTTAATTCTTCTTCCCCCCCCCCCCCCCCCCCCCCCAAGCCCTAAAATTCCCCCCTGGGGGGGGGGGGGATTCCCCACCGGTTGAGAACCACTGTATTAGAGGGTAATTGTAATAGTTCTAGGTATCTTGTGTTTGGACAGATTCCATTAATACATTGTTGTGTGTGGACAGATGTCATTGGTATATTGTGTGTACATGTAATTGGTATATTGTGTGTGGACAGATGTGATTTGTATATTGTGTGTGGACAGATGTAATTTGTATATTGTGTGTACACGTAATTGGTATATTGTGCATGGACAGATATAATTGGTATATTGTGTGTGGACAGATGTCATTGGTATATTGTGTGTGGACAGATGTCATTGGTATATTGTGTGTGGACAGATGTCATTGGTATATTGTGTGTGGACAGATGTCATTGGTATATTGTGTGTGGACAGATGTCATTGGTATATTGTGTGTGAACAGATGGCATTGGTATATTGTGTGTACATGTAATTGGTATATTGTGTGTGGACAGATGTTATTGGTATATTGATGTGTGTGGACACATGTAATTGGTATATTGATGTGTGTGGACACATGTAATTGGTATATTGATGTGTGTGGACAGATATAATTGGTATATTGATGTGTGTGGACACATGTAATTGGTATATTGTGTGTGGACACATGTAATTGGTATATTGATGTGTGTGGACACATGTAATTGGTATATTGATGTGTGTGGACAGATGTAATTGGTATATTGTTGTGTGTGGACACATGTAATTGGTATATTGATGTGTATGGACAGATGTAATTGGTACATTGTTGTGTATGGGCAGATGTAATTGGTATATTGTTGTGTGTGGACACATGTAATTGGTATATTGGTGTGTGTGGACATATTTAATTGGTATATTGATGTGTGTGGACAGATGTAATTGGTATATTGATGTGTGTGGACAGTTGTAATTGGTATATTGATGTGTGTGGACAGTTGTAATTGGTATATTGATGTGTGTGGACACATGTAATTGGTATATTGATGTGTGTGGACAGTTGTAATTGGTATATTGATGTGTGTGGACAGTTGTAATTGGTATATTGATGTGTGTGGACACATGTAATTGGTATATTGATGTGTGTGGACAGATGTAATTGGTATATTGATGTGTGTGGACAGTTGTAATTGGTATATTGATGTGTGTGGACAGATGTAATTGGTATATTGTTGTGTGTGGACACATGTAATTGGTATATTGATGTGTGTGGACACATGTAATTGGTATATTGATGTGTGTGGACACATGTAATTGGTATATTGATGTGTGTGGACAGTTGTAATTGGTATATTGATGTGTGTGGACAGTTGTAATTGGTATATTGATGTGTGTGGACAGATGTAATTGGTATATTGATGTGTGTGGACAGTTGTAATTGGTATATTGATGTGTGTGGACAGTTGTAATTGGTATATTGATTTGTGTGGACAGATGTAATTGGTATATTGATGTGTGTGGACACATGTAATTGGTATATTGATGTGTGTGGACACATGTAATTGGTATATTGTTGTGTGTGGACACATGTAATTGGTATATTGATGTGTATGGACAGATGTAATTGGTACATTGTTGTGTATGGACAGATGTAATTGGTATATTGATGTGTGTGGACATATTTAATTGGTATATTGATGTGTGTGGACAGATGTAATTGGTATATTGATGTGTGTGGACAGTTGTAATTGGTATATTGATGTGTGTGGACACATGTAATTGGTATATTGTTGTGTGTGGACAGATGTAATTGGTATATTGTTGTGTGTGGACACATGTAATTGGTATATTGATGTGTGTGGACAGATGTAATTGGTATATTGATGTGTGTGGACAGATGTAATTGGTGTATTCTGTGTGGGCAGATGTAATTGCTATATTGATGTGTGTGGACAGATGTAATTGGTATATTGATGTGTGTGGACAGATGTAATTGGTACATTGTTGTGTGTGGACAGATGTAATTGGTACATTGTTGTGTGTTCAGATGTAATTGGTACATTGTTGTGTGTGGACAGATGTAATTGGTATATTGTGTGTGGACAGATGCCATTGGTATATTGTGTGTGGACACATGTAATTGGTATATTGATGTGTGTGGACACATGTAATTGGTATATTGATGTGTGTGGACAGATATAATTGGTATATTGATGTGTGTGGACAGATGTAATTGGTATATTGTGTGTGGACAGATGTAATTGTTATATTGATGTGTGTGGATAGATGTAATTGGTATATTGATGTGTGTGGACAGATGTAATTGGTACGTTGTTGTGTGTGGGCAGATGTAATTGGTACATTGTTGCGTGTTCAGATGTAATTGGTACATTGTTGTGTGTGGACAGATGTAATTGGTATATTTGTATGTGGACAAATGTAATTGGTATATTGTGTGTGGACAGATGTAATTGGTATATTGATGTGTGTGGACAGATGTAATTGGTACATTGTTGTGTGTGGACAGATGTCATTGGTATATTGTGTGTGGACACATGTAATTGGTATATTGTTGTGTGTGGACACATATAATTGGTATATTGATGTATGTGGATAGATATAATTGGTATATTGATGTGTGTGGACAGATGTAATTGGTATATTGTGTGTGGATAGATGTAATTGTTATATTGATGTGTGTGGACAGATGTAATTGGTATATTGTGTGTGGACAGATGTCATTGGTATATTGTGTGTGGACAGATGTAATTGTTATATTGATGTGTGTGGACAGATGTCATTGGTATATTGATATGTGTGGACAGATGTAATTGGTACATTGTTGTGTGTGGACAGAAGTAATTGGTACATTGTTGTGTGTGGACAGATGTAATTGGTACATTGTTGTGTGTGGACAGATGTCATTGGTATATTGTGTGTGGACAGATGTCATTGGTATATTGTGTGTGGACAGATGTCATTGGTATATTGTTGTGTGGGCAGATGTACTTGATACATTGATGTGTTTTGGCAGGTTGAGGGGGGAGATTTCCCTCACTTGCTGGTATATGGGCCATCTGGTGCTGGCAAGAAGACACGCATCATGTGTACGTTAAGAGAGCTCTACGGCGCCGGTGTTGAGAAACTTCGTATTGAGCAGAGCCAGTTCACCACCCCTTCCAACAAGAAGCTGGAGATTTCAACCACATCCAGCAACTATCACATCGAAGTTAATCCCAGGTAGAATTTCTGACATCCATCAATTATCACATCAAAGTTAACCCCAGGTAGAATTTCTCACATTCAGCTATCACATTGAAGTTAACCCCAGGTAGAATTTCTCACATCCAGCAACTATCACATTGAAGTTAACTCCGGGTTCACTTTCTCACATCCATCAACTATCACATCCACAATTATCACATTGAAGGTAACCCCAGGTAGACTTTCTCACATCCATCAACTATCACATCAAAGTTAACCCCAGATAGAATTTCTCACATCTATCAACTACCACATCCAGCAACTATCACATCAAAGTTAACCACAGGTAGAATTTCTCACATCTATCAACTACCACATCCAGCAACTATCACATCGAAGTTAACCCCATGTAGAATTTCTCACATCTATTAACTATCACATCCAGCAACTATCACATCAAAGTTAACCCCAGGTAGAATTTCTCACATCTGTCAACTATCAAATACAGCAACTATCACATCGAAGTTAACCCCATGTAGAATTTCTCACATCCAGCAACTATCACATCAAAGTTAACCCCAGGTAGAATTTCTCACATCTATCAACTATCACATCCAGCAACTATCACATCGAAGTTATCCCCAGGTAGAATTTCTCACATCTATCAACTATCACATCAAAGTTAACCTCAGGTAGAATTTTTAATATCCAGCAACTATCACATCGAAGTTAATCCCAGGCAGAATTTCTCACATCCATCAACTATCACATCAAAGTTAATCTCAAGTAGAATTTCTAATATCCAGCAACTATCACATCCAGCAACTATCATATCCAGCAACTATCACATCGAAGTTAACCCCAGGTAGAATTTCTCACATCCATCAACTATCACATCAAAGTTAACCCCAGGTAGAATTTCTCACATCCATCAACTATCACATCAAAGTTAACCTCAGGTAGAATTTCTGACATCCAGCAACTATCACATAAAAGTTAATCCCATATAGAACTATCACATTAAAGTTAACCCCAGGTAGAATTTCCTCATAATGATCACATCATTTCCATGCTGGCCTGTCTGTCACCAGAACCCATGATGGAAACCAAGTCACACTAACCTATCGTGCATATCCTAGAGATGACTTAGGGGGGTTGGTGAGGGACTGGCTGCCTCGTGCTTATCTGCAAAGTTCAGTCCAACATTCAACAAGTGTACAGACATTTAAATAACAATAAATCAGCCAAGCCAGATGAGTTGTTCTCCTAGAAGTATGATGTGATGTGGAGACAGTCATAATCAGTCTTGATTTATAAGACTCTCCTCCTCTCACCCTGGAACATCTCCAGAATTGGTACCTTGAATGTAATAACTGTGTTTGAATTAGGAAAGGCAGCATACTTTGTATGGTAAATGAAATATTGTAAGATGAAATGTTGGGTGGTTCAAAACAAGAAGAGTACCAGGCAAAAAGGTTGTTATTACAGTTGAAACAGTGCTGTACTTAGGCCATGCAGAGGAACATGTCCCTGGCTTGAAGGAATGGTCTTGGTCTCAGAATCAACCTAGTATTCACACAAACTCATAGATCACATCATACATCCTGCTGTGTAGATGCTGACATTCCAGTAACTCTGGTTGTAGACACATGACATATATCTCTGCTTGCTGGAACTATCATTCCAATAACACTGGTTGTAGACATTTGACATTTGTCTTCTCATATATCTCTGCTTGCTGGAACTATCATTCCAATAACACTGGTTGTAGACACATGACATGTGTCCTCTCATATATCTCTGCTTGCTGGAACTTTACTTAAATCTAGCGTCCGCAGATATGTTCTTTCATCTTTTATTGTATCTTCAACTAGCAGTCGTTTATTTAGAACCACAAAAAATAAAGTAAACATCAATGCAATCCAGTGTTGTCTACCAACACATAATAAGGATTCATTAGTTACAGAGTGTTAAAGATTCATTGGTTACAGAGTTTTACTTGACACTTCCAAGTATTATAGCTAATCAAAGAAATGACAGTATCACATTTTGATGGGTGACTTGATTGCCAAGACAGGATAGGATAGCATGGATTATGAAGAGGTCATATGGAAGCCCAGACTTGGGATAATGAATGAAAATGGAGAATTATCCAAGTTTTCCACAATAAATAAAACAGTACAGGAGAAAGTATTTTGCCCACAAACAATACCTACAGCAACGTAGGTGTCATCTGACGACAATACACAAATTAACATTGATTATATATCTGTTTTACATGGCATTTAGATCATCTCTTCATGATGTTGTATTTGAAATGTAGATTCTACATTCTACCATTTACCAATAAGTCCGATGACGTTGAAACTCAAGAGATGCCATTTTATTCTGCTGCCCATTATCCCCCAATGGTGCACAACCATGAATAAACTCATGCCAACAGTCTGTTGACCAACTTCTGAATATACCAGTCTCAACAGTTGACCACCCATGGAACAGATAGAAATTAAAATAACACAAAACAACATATTTGTAAGGTCAATATTGTGCCTCGTCTGGACAGACTTACATCTGCACATTCTGTTATAATTGTCATATTGCTATCATTTCAGTGTACAGTTGATGATAGGTAGTCAGAGGTTGAATCTGACTCAGCAGTTGCAAGACAGCAGTCAAACACACAGCTGTAACAACATACAGCAATCACAATAATAACAACAGTAACAACATACAGCAGTAATACCACAACAGTCTCAACACACCACAGTCATATTTCAGTAGGTTAATGTCCAGATGTCTTCCTACCAACTCTATGCTACCAATGCCAAACCCTGACAATGACAGAAAAAGAGAAAAGAAAAATCACAACAGAAATGAGATTCCTGAGACGAATACTCAATGTATCAAGAAGAAATATAATCAGAAATGAAGAAATCAGGACTAAAGTGGGGGTTATACCAGTGCTAGATTTTATTAGAAGGCAGCAAGTGAAATGGTTTGGCCCTCCAAGTAGGTTACCAACTAACAATATACCATAACAAGCAATGATGTACAGACCAAATGGAAGCAGAGGAAGAGGCCGACCACGTAAACGATGGACACAGAGAATAGCCATGGGGATGTCGATACATGAAGCCCATAGGTGGGCACTCTCCCGCTGTACAAGAGGAACCTGATGAGATGGATGTCCAGATGTGTTAATTTCTCTATGTACTAGTCTGTATGTGTGTATTCCTGTTGGTGGCATGACTGTGCCATGTTCTTCAGTCACACCTGTCATCTATAGTCAGCTTTCTATGTGGGATCTACACAATATTGTGTTGGACATTCATGATTGAACATTTATGATACATTTACATTTGTTACTTTCAGCGACGTGGGTGTCTATGATCGACTTGTGATTCAAGAACTCATTAAGAATGCAGCTCAAGTGAACCAACTTGACACTTCAACACAGAAGAGTTTCAAAGGTGACACATGTGTGATGTTGATGTGTGTGACAGTACATGGTTCATTGGCTGTTGGTTTTATCACATCACATATTGGACCAAGAGTCACCTTCAAGGCACTAGTCTGGGACATTTTTCTTTCGTTCGCTTCTGTGGGACATCTAGGGCAGACACTAGTCTGTGGGACATGTTGGGCAGACACTAGTCTGTGGGACATCTAGGGCAGACACTAGTCTGTGGGACATGTTGGGCAGACACTAGTCTGTGGGACATCCAGGGCAGACACTAGTCTGTGGGACATGTTGGGCAGACACTAGTCTGTGGGACATGTTGGGCAGACACTAGTCTGTGGGACATCCAGGGCAGACACTAGTCTGTGGGACATGTTGGGCAGACACTAGTCTGTGGGACATCCAGAACAGACACTAGTCTGTGGGACATCCAGGGCAGACACTAGTCTGTGGGATATCTAGGGCAGACACTAGTCTGTGGGACATCCAGGGCAGACACTAGTCTGTGGGACATCCAGGGCAGACACTAGTCTGTGGGACATCCAGGGCAGACACTAGTCTGTGGGACATCCAGGGCAGACACTAGTCTGTGGGACATGTTGGGCAGACACTAGTCTGTGGGACATCCAGGGCAGACACTAGTCTGTGGGACATCCAGGGCAGACACTAGTCTGTGGGATATCTAGGGCAGACACTAGTCTGTGGGACATCCAGGGCAGACACTAGTCTGTGGGACATCCAGGGCAGACACTAGTCTGTGGGACATCTAGGGCAGACACTAGTCTGTGGGACATCCAGGGCAGACACTAGTCTGTGGGATATCTAGGGCAGACACTAGTCTGTGGGATATCTAGGGCAGACAATAGTCTGTGGGATATCTAGGGCAGACACTAGTCTGTGGGACATGTTGGGCAGACACTAGTCTGTGGGACATCCAGGACAGACACTAGTCTGTGGGACATGTTGGGCAGACACTAGTCTGTGGGATATCTAGGGCAGACACTAGTCTGTGGGATATCTAGGGCAGACACTAGTCTGTGGGACATGCAGGGCAGACACTAGTCTGTGGGGTATCCAGGGCAGACACTAGTCTGTGGGATATCCAGGGCAGACACTAGTCTGTGGGACATCCAGGGCAGACACTAGTCTGTGGGACATGTTGGGCAGACACTAGTCTGTGGGACATCCAGGGCAGACACTAGTCTGTGGGACATGTTGGGCAGACACTAGTCTGTGGGACATGTTGGGCAGACACTAGTCTGTGGGACATCCAGGGCAGACACTAGTCTGTGGGACATGTTGGGCAGACACTAGTCTGTGGGACATCCAGAACAGACACTAGTCTGTGGGACATCCAGGGCAGACACTAGTCTGTGGGATATCTAGGGCAGACACTAGTCTGTGGGACATCCAGGGCAGACACTAGTCTGTGGGACATCCAGGGCAGACACTAGTCTGTGGGACATCCAGGGCAGACACTAGTCTGTGGGACATCCAGGGCAGACACTAGTCTGTGGGACATGTTGGGCAGACACTAGTCTGTGGGACATCCAGGGCAGACACTAGTCTGTGGGACATCCAGGGCAGACACTAGTCTGTGGGATATCTAGGGCAGACACTAGTCTGTGGGACATCCAGGGCAGACACTAGTCTGTGGGACATCCAGGGCAGACACTAGTCTGTGGGACATCTAGGGCAGACACTAGTCTGTGGGACATCCAGGGCAGACACTAGTCTGTGGGATATCTAGGGCAGACACTAGTCTGTGGGATATCTAGGGCAGACAATAGTCTGTGGGATATCTAGGGCAGACACTAGTCTGTGGGACATGTTGGGCAGACACTAGTCTGTGGGACATCCAGGACAGACACTAGTCTGTGGGACATGTTGGGCAGACACTAGTCTGTGGGATATCTAGGGCAGACACTAGTCTGTGGGATATCTAGGGCAGACACTAGTCTGTGGGACATGCAGGGCAGACACTAGTCTGTGGGGTATCCAGGGCAGACACTAGTCTGTGGGATATCCAGGGCAGACACTAGTCTGTGGGACATCCAGGGCAGACACTAGTCTGTGGGACATGCTGGGCAGACACTAGTCTGTGGGACATCTAGAGCAGACCAGTCTGTGGGACATGTTGGGCAGGCACTAGTTTGAGGGACATCCTCCGCAGACACTAGCCGGTCTGACAACCTGCATGTACAAAAGTAAATATGTCTCAATATATTGAGTTATTTCACCCTGAATCATTACTAGGTTGTATCATTCATTATTCATCAAAATATTTACAATTGACAAAACTACAACTGAAATTCTAGTAGAACACAAACAGCAACAACTTATGCTAACTTATGTACATGCTACACTGCCAGCATGTTTCTATCTTTCTATCCAAGTGTGTGTCAATCCATCTCCTTGCACAATCCGTCATGTTTCTATCTATCCTTCTATTCAAATGTGTGTCAATCCATCTCCTTGCACAACCTGTCATGTTTCTATCTTTCTATCCAAGTGTGTGTCAATCCATCTCCTTGCACAATCCGTCATGTTTCTATCTATCCTTCTATTCAAATGTGTGTCAATCCATCTCCTTGCACAACCTGTCATGTTTCTCTCTTTCTATCCAAGTTTGTGTCAATCCATCTCCTCACACAACCTGTCATGTTTCTCTCTATCTTTCTATCCAAATGTGTGTCAATCCATCTCTTTGCACAACCTGTCATGTTTCTCTCTTTCTATCCAAGTGTGTGTCAATCCATCTCCTCACACAACCTTTCATGTTTCTCTCTACCTTTCTATCCAAGTGTGTGTCAATCCATCTCCTTGCGCAACCTGTCATGTTTCTCTCTTTCTATCCAAGTGTGTGTCAGTCCATCTCCTCACACAATTTGTCATGTGTCTATCTTTCTATCCAAGTGTATGTCAAATCCATCTCCTCACACAACCTGTCATGTTTCTCTCTATCTTTCTATCCAATTGTGTGTCAATCCATCTCCTCACACAATCTGTCATGTTTCTCTCTATCTTTCTATCCATGTGTGTGTCAATCCATCTCCTCATACAGTCTGTCATGTGTGTATCTTTCTATCCAAGTGTATGCCAAATCCATCTCCTCACACAACCTGTCATATTTCTTTCTATCTTTCTATCCATGTGTGTGTCAATCCATCTCCTCACTCAACCTGTCGTGTTTCTCTCTATCTGTCTATGCAAGTGTGTGTCAATCTAGCTCCTTGCACAACCTGTCATGTTTCACCATCTCACATGATCACGAGTGTCTTGAATCAGCTTCATGCTCTTCTCTCGACCGTACCATGTGGACAAACCATCCAGATATTTACTTCTCAACCTTCTCCTTTTTCTGTTCCCCTCAATCTTGCCAGTGGTCACCAAGTTCTCTAATTTATTTCTTCTCATAAGATGCCTAAACAACTTTGTCTATATCTAATTTCTCTAATCAGTTTACGGTTTTAATTTGCTTCTTGAAAGACTTGCTCATTGGTTTTTCTGTCTTTCTGTGGTATTTTTTGCATTTTCCACAGAAACCACATTTCTACTGCCATTAGATGTTTTTGAGCTTATCTGCTCATTGTTCATGTTTCACATCCATACAAAGTACAGGTTCTATGTAGCATTTCAACACTCTTTTTCTCGTTGCAATTGACATCTTTTTATTTGACCTCCTTTAATTTTCCATCTTACAAAAGGCTGCCTTTCCCATTGCTGTTCTTGTTCTAATCTCTTCAAGGCACCTCAGAACAGCTGTTATAACTGTTCTGAGATAGTTATACCGATTAACTTGTTTAAGAATATTCCCAATTATCCGTATATTCCCAATTATATTACATTGTGGTATTTCTTTCTTCTTAGTGACGACCATAATCTGTGTCTCCTTACAATTTAATTCTAACCCTAGTTGTTCACTGTGTACAATACAATTTTTTATTAGTCTTTCTCATCAATTTGTAGATCTGCAAGCATCTCTATCATGTTGACAATCTTACTTTATCGAAAGCCTTTATGTAGTCAATAAAGCAAAGATGTAAGTCTTTGTTTACTTCTATAGAACGTTCAATTAATGTTCTCGGCATATACACAGCATTTACTGTACCCTTGTCTTCTATGAACCTACATTGTTCTTCCCCTATTTTGGGTTGTATTTTCTTCCTAACTCTTTGTGTCATAATTCTTAGCAAAATCTTCGTGATGTGGCTCATTATGCTAATTGTTCGATGTTGATCACATTCCAAAGCTCCTGATTTCTTCGGAATTGCAAAAAATATATATTTTCATAATTCAGGAGGTATATCTCCAGTATCATATCTTGTGTTCAGCAGACTGATTGATGACCTGGTCTATTCTATATTCTTCTAAGGCATAGATCATTTCTGTTGTGATGTTGTACGGACCCTGGGTCTTGCCAGTTTTCATATGGTTAAAAGCATTCTGAACCTCCCATCTTCAAAATTGATGGTCCTTCATTATTATTCAGAATATCATATATACTATTCCTCTCTTGTTTCGTTATGAAGGTCTTTCACATAATCTGACCATGCATTTAAAATCTGATATTTTTCTATTATGATTTTGATGTGCTTGGTTTTTAGGCAACCTGTTGATGTGTGTGCTCTTTTGTCAGTGATGTCATTAATTCTTTTGTGCAGTAATTTGGTATTCCAGGTATTGTGTTGGTTTTCAATTTCTCTGCAATTGTCCTCATGCCATGCTTCTTTTGCCTTTTTGCACAATGTCCTAATTTTCCTGTGAATATATTTGTATTTTTCATTGTTATTTTTGTTATTTCTTCTTCTTCTTCTTCTTCTTCGTTCATCCGGAGTTTTTTTTCCGGATGTGATTGCGTTGTGCCTGTTTACAGCAGAGCTGCGTTCTTGCGCCGTTAGGCCGACACATCCGACTTCTGCGGGCATTTGCTGACCGGGTTAACCTTCCCGGGGGTTTCTTAGGACGTTTGACTCTCACTGTTGTGGTGTTATCCCCCATCCCAGCTGGTCCATATAGAACAGCCAAAGATCCTGGTCAGCCCTCAAGGGAAGGCAGGGGCAGACCATGGGCATTCCCCGCCGTCCAAGGAGGCTTCCATACTTGCAGAGCCGATACATAGCGCTCTGGTACTGGGCTCACCCAAGGAATCGTCACGTCCTGCACATGGCTGCTTAGCCTCACTTCCGTATATTGGGCCTTCCGTTCACCATAGGCTGTTCTTCCGGAAACCAGAAGTATGCAGTCTGCAGATGACATCCACACAGTGAGCTTTCGATTCGGACTTTCCATGTAATGGATTTGCTAGCCAAGCAATATTCCATTTCGTGCCACTAGGACACTTTTCCACCTTTTATGAAGCCCACACAGTGGGCTTTTGATTCAGACTTTCCACGTAATGGATTTGCTATCCAAGCAATATTCCATTTCGTGCCACTAGGACACTTTTCCACCTTTTATGAAGCCCACACAGTGGGCTTTTGATTCGGACTTTCCACGTAATGGATTTGCTATCTAAGCAATATTCCATTTCGTGCCACTAGGACACTTTTCCACCTTTTATGAAGCCCACACAAGGGCTTTTGATTTGGACTTTCCACGTAATGGATTTGCTATCCAAGCAATATTCCATTTCATGCCCCTGGGTCTTCAGGCACCTTTAAATGTCAACCTGTATATAGTTAAAGTAATCTGCGGTCAACTTTAGCTTGTTGATATCTCCATAGAGCTTGTCCTCAAATGAAGCAGGTGTGGGCCAAAATATCTTTCTCTGTTCTGCATACGTTGGGCAATCCTGCAGCAAATGTTTTGCTGTCATTTTTCCAGTTCTACAATTACATTCATCGGTATCTCCTATCTTTAGTTTATTGAACAAGTGGTATTTCAGCCTGTTATGTCCTGTGCGGAGTCTGAAGATTGCTACTTGTTCTCTTCGGTCGAGTTTGTAATATGGATCATCCTTCTGATGGCCTGGATGCTCTGATTCCCATTTGGTTCTATAAGTGCTTTTTATCAACCTCTTTGCCTCATTATAGGTTATGTCTATGTCAGGCTGTGGTAGTCGTCCGCCCTCTTTTGCCAGTCTGTCAGCCTCTTCGTTTCCAGGTATACTGCAATGTGATGGGATCCACTGTATTACAACTTTTTTGGATTTCTGGCATAGACCATGGAGTGCTGTTCTTAGGTCAGTTAGTTCTGTGCTGTTATTGCTCTTCAGTATTGAGACAGCTGACTTTGCATCTGTGAAGATAGCTATTTGCTTCTCTTTATTTTCCTCCATCAGGAGCATTTCTGCTGCAGTTTTCAGAGCCTCTACCTCCGCTTTGAAGTTACTTGAAAATTTTCCAGTTGCCATTGAATGTGTTTTTTTCGCTCCATTTTTTAAATTTAGGAGAATTCCTCCTCCTCCATTCTCTATTGAATTTTTGGCTGATCCATCTGTATATGCATGGGTCCAATTCCTGCTTGGGTAATGTTCTTTTATGTAGTTTAGGGTTATTTCTCTTCTTTCGGTTTCATGCTGAGTGTTCTTTTTCTCAATACCAGGAATGTTTTCTATCATCTCAGGCAGTTGCTGCTGTCTCCAAGCTGGGAACTTGTGTGCATTGTGTATGGGCTTGACTGTTGATATGTTAAGAATAGGATCTGACCTAATCCTTCGTTTTGCAGTTTCTACAAAGTTGCTACGCTTCAGTCTTCCCTTTCCAAAACCATTAAATCTGTTGTACATAGGGTGGTCTGTCAATCTTCTAAATTTTTCTGCTTGTTGCTGGGCTCTGCTATCTCTTCTATCCTGCATTGGTTGTAAACAAGTGATCTTTTCTAATTCATTAATAGGCGTTGTCTTCAGGCTTCCAGTTATGATTCGCATTCCTTGATTTTGGACTCTACTTATTTGTTAAAGTTTGACTTAGCTGCTGTTGCCCAAGCTGCAATGCCATATTCCAGTACTGGCCTCACCCGTCCAGTATATAACTTCTTGAGAACTTTCTCATCTGCTCCCCATGTTGTACCAGCAAGCTTTTTCATGATTGCCATTCTTTGCCTTGCTCTTGTTCGATTTTTCTCAACCTGTGTCTTCCATGTCAGGCGACGATCAAAGGTGACTCCTAGATAGTTTGGATTTTCTTCATGGCGCAATATTTTTCCATTCAATACCAGCTTAGGTTGCTGAGGTTTATTTGAGAGGGAGAACACTGTGCATGTTGTTTTCTCCTGACTTATCTTCACTAGCCATGATTTTGACCAGTCCTCTAGCGCTAATAGGGCTTGCTGTATTCTGCTGTTAGCTGTACTAATATATTCTTCAGATGTCCATATGGCTAGGTCATCTGCAAAGGATGATGTGTGTACTCTGGCTGGAAAATTTTCCGTGATGTCGTTTATATATGCTAGGAATAATGTTGGTGAAAGAACTCCTCCTTGGGGGACACCTTGCTCCAACAGCATCATTTTGCTGGTTTGTCCTTGTACTTTTGTCTTGGCAGTTCTGTTCTCAAGGTAGTGGCTGATCCATTTGTACATTTTCCCGCAAACATGCATTTTTTGCAGTTTTACTTTCAGTCCTTCCTTCCATACTTTATCAAATGCTTTTTCTAAATCTATCCAGACTGCTAGTGTGTGCTTTTTCTCTTGGAAGGCATCCTCTATTTCCTGAGCTATATAGGTTATTTGATCTTCAGTAGATCTGTACTTTCTGAATCCTGCTTGGTGAGGTGTTAAGAGTTGGTTTTCTTCCAGATGCCATGTTAGCCTGCCATTGATAATGCGTTCCATTAATTTTCCTACACAGCTAAGAAGACTGATAGGTCGATAGCCATTTGGTTCTTCCAGGTCTTTTCCTTTCTTTGGGACTGGTATTAGTATAGCTTCCTTCCATGCCTGTGGGACTATTCCCCTCTTCCAGCTGTAATTTAGGACTGCTAGTAGTTTCTTTTTTGCCTTAGTGCCTAGTCCTATTAGCATTTCATTTGTGATTCCATCCTTTCCTGGTGATGTCTTCTTTTTTAGGGTATTCATTGCCTGTTCCATTTCTTCCATTGTTAGATTTGCCATCATATATTCTGCTGCTGTCTCTGTATATGTATGATGTATCTGTTTATCTTTGATTGCTTTCTTCTGTTCGGCTGTAATATCAATGTGGTTTGCACTGGCATAGTGTTCCATTAGTGCATTTGCAGCCTTTTTTCCTGTAAGCAAGGCATTTCCTTGTTTAATTGTTATTTGTTTGTTTCTAGGTCCTTCATTGTTCATGGCTTTCACTAGTTTCCATAGTTTGTTTCCATCCCTGTCAAAATTCAGGTTTTCTGTTTTTTTCCTCCAACAATCTCTTGTTGTTTGATTTACTGTTCTTTTATATTTGGCTGAGATGGCTTTGAGAGAGATGTTCGCTTCAGTTGTTTGTTCTCTCTCTGCGGTCTTCCTAGCATCTTCAACTTTGTCCTCCAAAAATTGTAGTTCTTCAGTCCAGTATGGTTTGTAATTTTTCCTTGCTCCTCTTGGAATAGACTCAGTGGCCGCCTGTATTATTGCTCTGTTTAGACTTTCCACCATTTGCTTCACTGTTGCCATATCGTGTATTTACGTTTTCACAATATTTGTCTGTTAGTATGGCAAATCTGTCCCAATCTGCTCGTTTGTAATTCCAACGGGGCAAAGGCTTTTGCTCCTGTGGAACATACTCCATATTTATTACAAGCTTGATTGGTCTGTGGTCACTACCTGCTAATTGGTCCAGCACATGGCGATCGATTTTGTGGAGGATGTCTCCTGTGCAGAAAGCTAAGTCTGGAGTAGAAGTGGTAATCCATCTTCTGGAGTAGAAGCTCGGTGTGTCATCCGCTTTGTTAAGTAGATGGAGATTTGAGTCTATTTCCCAGTCCTCCACTTCATCTCCTCTTTTGTCAGTATCTGGGTATCCCCATCTTTCTGAACGGCTATTAAAGTCTCCGACAACAATGCAATTTGTGTCAGTTATTTCCATGTTTGAGAGTGTAAGATCCTTATCTGCCGGGCTATATAGATTGTAAATTCTTATTTTCACGTCCTTTATCATTATATCAACACCTATAATTTCCGTTTGGTTGTCAGAGATCACAGATACTTCGCTGCAAGGTATTGTATTTCGTGTAAGTATTACAACTCCTCCTTTGTGTCCTTCGCGGTCGAAACGTGTGGCCTGATATCCCCCGACTGAAAATGTGCGATTGGCGTTGAGGTGTGTCTCTTGAATGCATGCCACATCTATTCTATCTTTATGAAGACGCTGTGTTAGGGAGGCTTTCTTGTTATAAACTCCTTCTGCATTCCATTGTAGTATGTTGAGTGTCCGGGGTGTTTGGTCAATAGCTCTTAACCTACTCCTCTGTGCCTTGACTCCACAGCACAGGGGAAGGTGACCACCAGTAGTCATGGGTGGACCCCCTCGAGGCAGGGGGCCCGGCACTATCACCGCCTGATGGGACTTCACGGGATTAGCACCATAACGATTAATTTTCATCTGTGGCATCATGAAATGATAAAGTTACGTTGCACTTCTTTGTCAAGCCTGTGGCTCAGTACATCCGATTTCGACAAGCATTTGTTCGGGATGCTTTCCCTAGCCTTTGACTGTCCCCAGTCTACCTACAAGGCAGCAGGTTTGTGCGTCACTTCGTCTGGTCCCTCTCCCTTGACCTGTCCGACATGGGTGACCCTACCAGTAGCTGTGCTACCGTCGGCATAGCTCTTGGGGTCATTGGAACGCTCAAGCCCCTCTACCTCGTCAAGGTGGACGCACGGCAGAGGGGTGTTATTTCTTCTTATATTCATCAGTTTTGAGATGCCTTATTGTCCCATCATTTTCATTTTTGGGATAGTTGTTGCTGCAGCCTGACTGACTGAGATTTTCAGTATTTCCCATTGGTAATTGACATATTGAAATAAAATTTCCAGATTGGACAGTGCATCAGATCTGTTCTTCATTGAATTTATCTTTTATCTCCTCATTCTTCAGTGCGCATAGATCAAATTTTTGTGTTTCTTGATGTATATTTGACCACCTTTAATTTTATATGTATATTTCTTATGACTAATCTATGGTGGCTGTAGCAGTCTGCATGTGTTGTAGTGTTTGCAACTTTTAAGTCATTTTGAAATCTTCTGTTGATGGGGATGTAATCAATCTGGTTTCTGATCTTATTGTCATATCTCCTCCATGTCCATAATCTCCTTGAACGTCGTTGATACCGTATGTTTCCAATAATCATATCATGCTCATTTGCCCACTCTCTCTACAAGTCTTTAACCTCTTTCATTGTGTTTCCCTAGTCCATACTTGCCTACTGTGCCTCCATCTTGTTGATTTCCAACTTTAGCATTAAAGTCATCCATTATGATATTTAAATCTAAATACTTGCTCTTCATGAAGGCATTATACAAATCACTATAAAAATTCATTGAAGCTGTCATCACTGCTTTCTGTTGTTGGTGCATCAACTTGTATGATGAGATCAAAAGGTCCACCACTTAGCTTTATCAGTAAATATTCTGTTGGACGCAGTCCTATATCAAGCTCATTCCTTTCCATCTGGACTCACATTTACCTAAAATTTTAATATTCAGTCGTCTCATTTCTTGCTTGATATGACCCAGTTTGCCATCCCCACTCATAGTTCAAACAGTCCAGTGCCCATTTTACATGTTGTGAATTTTTTGCACTCAGTTGCTTGTTAAAGATCTGATGTCACCTGGTGCACATGACTAGCCCTGGCGCTGCTCCGACGGGGCTCACAGTTATGTCGTTTCTCTGATTCTCTATTAATTGACAAAACATGCGTTTGTAGGCACCTGTAAAGAAGGTAGTTTGCCATTGCTTTCCTTCTTAGCAGTGACCATAGCCATGGTCTTCAAAAGGAGATCCTCTGCCTACCTGCGAAGCTGGAGACCCTAGCCTAAGCTATCTGTCGGCTGCTCTTCGACTCCATCCACCTGCACCCATGGCTTCACATAACCCTGATTGGGGGGCTAAACAGATACTCCACCCATGGCTTCACATAACCCTGATTGGGGGGCTAAACAGATACTTCACCCATGGCTTCACATAACCCTGATTGGGGGGCTAAACAGATACTTCACCCATGGCTTCACATAACCCTGATTGGGGGGCTAAACAGATACTTCACCCATGGCTTCACATAACCCTGATTGGGGGGCTAAACAGATACTTCACCCATGGCTTCACATAACCCTGATTGGGGGGCTAAACAGATACTTCACCCATGGCTTCACATAACCCTGATTGGGGGGCTAAACAGATACTTCACCCATGGCTTCACATAACCCTGATTGGGGGGCTAAACAGATACTTCACCCATGGCTTCACATAACCCTGATTGGGGGGCTAAACAGATACTTCACCCATGGCTTCACATAACCCTGATTGGGGGGCTAAACAGATACTTCACCTTGCCCCAAGGGTGTCTTATAGGCTAGCGGAGGAAAGGAGGCACCTTCCAAATGTAGTAGTTGATATAGCAATTGCTGTAGCTGTAATTATAGCAATTGTAGCAGTTGATATAGTAGTGGTTATAGCAAATGTAGTAGTTGATATAGCAATTGCTGTAGCTGTAATTATAGCAATTGTAGCAGTTGATATAGTAGTGGTTATAGCAAATGTAGTAGTTGATATAGCAATTGCTGTAGCTGTAATTATAGCAATTGTAGCAGTTGATATAGTAGTGGTTATAGCAAATGTAGTAGTTGATATAGCAATTGCTGTAGCTGTAATTATAGCAATTGTAGTAGTTGATATAGTAGTGGTTATAGCAAATGTAGTAGTTGATATAGCAATTGCTGTAGCTGTAATTATAGCAATTGTAGCAGTTGATATAGTAGTGGTTATAGCAAATGTAGCAGTTGGAATAGTAGTAGTTACTGCTAATGTAGCAGTTGATATAGCAGTGATTATGGCAAATATAGCAGTTGTTGTAGCAGTAATTATAACAAATGCAGCCAAGGACTAGTAAGAAATATGGTGACTGTGTCTGTTGGACAGTGGTTGTGCTGACGGAGGTGGACAGGCTGACCAAGGATGCCCAGCATGCACTTCGCCGCACCATGGAGAAGTACATGGCCACGTGTCGTCTGATTCTGTGTTGCAACACCACCAGCAAGGTCATCCCCGCCATCCACAGTCGATGCCTGGGCCTGAGGGTTGCTGCTCCGTCGGTGGAAGAGGTAATCTAACATACTTACCTTCTGGCATAACATGCTGTATTACATGCCAGCAAACAACTTAATAATTTGTAAACATTTAGTTGCAAGTCCTTCACAGGACGTAGCAGTCAACCCCAGCATTCTGGCTGTTTGTGATTCCTGGGCAAGTTCTACATTCAGTAGTTTGCCATTGCTGTCTGAACAACCGGCTCTGAACGATCGCCATGGAGAGTAAACAACATCACTAGAAATGTTTCATCATTTTAACAGTTCTAATCGAAGGGGTTACAGACGTGATTCGTAATCCTGTATGCCCGGGTTTGAAACACAGCGGTGCTGGTCTTTTCAAAAAAAGGTATAGGTGCCGGTCATTCAGAAAGGAATGGCAAACTACTGAACGAAACAATTGCCCAGGAATCACGAACAGCCAAAATGCTGGGGTTGACCGCTATGTCCTGTGAAGGACATGCAACTAAATTTACTTTTTTTAAATTATTATTTATATAAAGAGATAATTGACATCATTACTGTTCGTTGCAAATTGTAATTACTTTTTATATACAGAGATAATTGACACAATTACTGTTGGCCACAAGCTTTAATTGATGTTTTAGTACTGTCTAAACAAGAATTCTGGTGTTTGGATTATGTGTTTGCAACTGTAATGAAAAGCAATGGTAAACTACTGAGCGTAATCTTGCCAAGAAATCATCAGACAGCTGAAAGATGCTGCTGTTGACAGCGATGTCCTGTAAAGGATATGCAAAACATTTAAGAACTGTAATGAATATGTCCCAAAGCAATTTTGTAGTGCACGGCCTGTGTTGTGTTTGTCATCATATTTTGTAGTCCTGAATGCATGAAGGAATAGGTGGCCAATCTGTCCCTCACTTTGGCAGGTGTCGAACCTGAATCCAACCATGACATGGTCCAGGTAGTTGTTTATGAACTTCGTTAACATGCACGCTCAGCGTGAGCCCAACCATGACCTTGACATGATCAAGGTTATGAACTTGGCCAACATGCCTGCTCAATGTGAACCCAACCATGACCTTGACATGATCAGCTTTATGAACTTGGCCAACACATCTGCTCAGTGTGAACCTAACCATGACCTTGACATGATCAAGGTTATGAACTTCGTTAACACGCCTGCTCGACGTGAACCCAACCATAACCTTGACATGATCAATGTTATGAACTTGGCTAACATGCCTGCTCAACGTGAACCCATGACCTTAACATGATCAAGGTTATGAACTTTACTGGGACGCAGAGGTGTTTCCAAGGCACCAGGGCCGGGTTATATACTGGCCAAGACCTATTGACGCGTCCTCGCCGAGCGTCCTGGGCAACAGGTCCTTTCGGGGTCCTGGCTAAAGTCAGTAGGATCGCCGATTCCTCCGAAGTCAGAGAGTGTCTGCCTGTACGGCGAGGAACCACCAGTCTGCACACCAATAAGCCAGACATGGGACAACGGATACTCATGCAAAACTCAGGTCCTGTATGACATCACACTGATGTTGGACAACAGGATGCCTTCATCCGACATACAGGACTTCGCGTTGGAGCTCAAGCCAACGAACACAAGCAAGCAAGCAAGCATGAACTTAACTAACACACCCGCTCAACGTGAACCCAATTATGACCTTGACATGATCAATGTAGTTGGTTTTGAACTTCGCTAACATGCCCTGCTCAACGTGAATCCAGTCATTGACCTTGACATGATCAAGGTTATAGACTTGGCCAACACGCCCGCTCAACATGAACCCAACCATGACCTTGACATGATCAAGGTAGTTTGTTATGAACTTGGCTAACATGCCTGCTCAACGTGAATCCAGTCTTGACCTTGACATGATCAAGGTTTTAGACTTGGCCAACACGCCCGCTCAACGTGAACCCAACCATGACCTTGACATGATCAAGGTTATAGACTTGGCCAACATGCCCGCTCAACGTGAACCCAACCATGACCTTGACATGATCAAGGTTATAGACTTGGCCAAAAAGCCCGCTCAACATGGACCCAACCATGACCTTGACATGATCAAGGTAGTTTGTTATGAACTTGGCTAACATGCCTGCTCAACGTGAATCCAGTCTTGACCTTGACATGATCATGGTTATAGACTTGGCCAACACGCCCGCTCAACATGAACCCAACCATGACCTTGACATGATCAAGGTAGTTTGTTATGAACTTGGCTAACATGCCTGCTCAACGTGAATCCAGTCTTGACCTTGACATGATCAAGGTTATAGACGGCCAACACGCCCGCTCAACATGAACCCAACCATGACCTTGACATGATCAAGGTAGTTGGTTATGAACTTGGCTAACATGCTCATTCCATTCAGCGTGAATCCAGTCTTGACCTTGACATGATCAAGGTTATGAATTTGGCTGACACGCCTGCTCAACGTGAATCCAACTTTGATGTTGACATGATCAAGGTAGTTGATTATGAACTTGGCTAACATGCCTGCTCAACGTGAACCCAACCATGACCTTGACATGATCTAGGCTATGAACTTGGCTAATACACCCACCCACGTGAACCCAACCATGACCTTGACATGATCAGGGTAGTTGGTTATGAACTTGGCTGACACGCCCGCCCAAAGGTGGCACGTCCTTTGCAGGACATTGCCATCAACCCTAGGTGTATTGTCTAGACAACTTTATGCTCAGTAGTTTGCCATTGCTTGCTGAGATAGAAGTGTATGTGGAAGTCTAAGCGAGCTGTATGGAATGAAGCCACTAGTCTGCCATCAGTGGACAGCAAGTTGAAGAGCCAGCGCTCATGTTTGTTCAGACACGCTAACCCCTGTTTGTGACTGAGTGCTTGTAGTTTTAGATATTTGATGATGTTTGTGGTAACATGATCTGTTGCAGACATTTCCATTCATCCATCATGTACCACGCCGATAAGCGTGGGCAGTCAGGATTTGTCATTTTACTCGATCACCAGAGTTGTGGATCAGATCAATGTTCTTGTCTTGACCAGTACACATGGCCAAGCCATCCAGGTATTTACTTCTCTGTCGTCTCCTTGTTCTCTTCCCTTTAATCTTGCCAGTTGTCACAAGTTCTCCAATTTATTTTGTCTCATAACATGCCCAACAATTTTTGACTGTCTACGTCTAATTTCTCTAATCAGTTTACGATTTTCATTTGTTTCTTGAAGAACTTGGTCATTGGTTTTTCAGTCTGTCCATGGTATTCTCTGCATTTTCCTCAGAAACCACACTTCCTTAGCCATCAGATGTTTTTCAGCTTGTTTGCTCATTGTCCACACTTCACATCCATACAAAAGTACAGGTTCTATGTAGCACTTCATGCAAGGGGGGCAAATGTGTGGAGATAAAAGTACTGTACAGTTGTACGTCGTGATAGTGGTTGTTTGCCTGCCTGCAGATCTGCCAGATCTTGACCGGGGTCTGCAAGAAGGAGGGCCTAACTCTGCCACCGGACATGGCCAGCAAGATCGCAGAGAAGAGTGGGCGGAACTTACGACGAGCACTGCTGATGTGTGAGGCTTGCAAAGTTCAGCAGTAAGTTTTTGTGCCAGTTGTGAGCCAATGTGTGAACAAATGTATGAGCCAATGTGTGAATCGAATATATGAGCCAATGTGTGAATGAATGTGTGAGCCAATGAGTTAGGTAGTGTGTGAATCAATGTATGAGACAGTGTATGAGTCAATGAGGAGCCATGAGTCAATGAGTGAGCCAGCGTGTGAATCAATGTATGAGTCAGTGTGTGAACCAATGTGTAAGCTAATGCGTTAGCCAATGTGTGAGTCAATGAGTGAGCTAGTGTGTGACTCGATGAATGAGCCAGTATGTGTGAGCCAATGAGTTAGCCAGTGTGTGTGAGCCAATGAGTTAGCCAGTGTGTGTGAGCCAATGAGTTAGCCAGTGAGTGAGCCAATGAATGAGCTAGTGTATGAGCAGTGTGTGTGAGCCAATGAGTTAGCCAGTGAATGAGCCAATGTGTGTGTGAGCCAATGAGTTAGCCAGTGAATGAGCCAGTGTGTGTGAGCCAATGAGTTAGCCAGTGAGTGAGCCAATGAATGAGCTAGTGTATGAGCCAGTGTGTGTGAGCCAATGAGTTAGCCAGTGAATGAGCCAGTGTGTGTGAGCCAATGAGTGAGCCAATGAATGAGCCAGTGTGTGTGAGCCAATGAGTTAGCCAATGTGTGTGAGCCAATGAGTTAGTCTGTGTGTGAGCCAATGTGTGACTCAATGTGTGAGCCAGGGAAATGCCTCTTTATTGTGTGCAGCCTCTCTTACTGCCTTTGTTTTTCAAAAGTGGCTAATACTATGATGCTTCCCCAGTCTCGTGGTGTCTATTCTACCCAAACATGGTTAAACAGTCTATGTAGCCATGCAGTTCCTACTTCTCTTGCTGCTTTAATTAGTTCATTTGGTATTTTCTCTTGTCCCAGTGATTTATTCAATGGGTCTAATCTTATGGCTTCTATAATTTCTTCTTTCAGTATGTCTGTTCTTCGATGGCATCTGTGTGTTTCTTGGATCTGTGGCATCTGATGGAATGTTGAGAAGTTGTTTGAAGCACTGCCTCCATCTTTTTAAGATTTGTCCACTTATTGGTTCTCCTTTTTCAGCTGTTAATTATTTCAGTTGGGTCAAAGGGTTCTGCTCTGGTTCTCATTGCACTAATCTCTTTGTAGAAGTTTCTAGTTGCCTCCTTGTAGTTTTTTATTTAAGGTTTCTCCATATTCCTTCGTCTGTTTGTTTTTCTCTCTTTATTGTTCTGTTCTCATGTCTTCTTGCTATTCTGTATTTGATGTAATCATGATCCTGTTTGCTTTTTACCCACTTTTTATAATTTTCCTTTTTGTCTTTTACAGCTGTCTTTACCTCGCCGTTCCACCAACATGTCATTTTCTTTATCTGTGTCTTGCATTTTTTCGTGGTTCCACATGTTATTTTGCAGTGTTAAAAATACTTGATTTGAACAACTCCCATTCTTCTTCCGCTGTTTTTTCTTTCCATACGTAGTTTTACAAAGAAAATGTTATAAAGAGGACGTGTTGAGTGCATAGCTCTATCAATCTACTTCAATTATAATTTCTTTCATTGTGTTGAGAGTTGTCGCCGTCATCGTTTCTTCCCCCCCCCCCCCCCCCCCCCCCCCCAGCCAGAGCCCCGTTGGCCCATCCCATGACCTCGTGATCATGGTTTCCTGCCTGGTCTACACCACTGGGGGGGGGGGGGGGGGGGGTGTTGTGTAGTCTACATTTAAACATGTTAGGTCACATGGGACACAGTTAAAGAATGTTGTTTGTACAACCCCAGGTACCCATTTAACGTGGACAAAGATGTCAGTGAGCCAGATTGGGAGATATTTCTACGAGAAACTGCAGTCATGATTGCTCAACAACAGTCTCCAAAACGGTTTGTGGCTCTATCTCTGTCTCTCCCTGTGTCCGTCTGTCTCTGTCTCCCCCTGTATCTGTCTCTCCTCTCTCTTTCTGCATGTGTGTGTGTGTGTATTTGGTACAACTGGTTACAGTGTGGAATACGCACAGCTGACCATGATGTGTATGCACAGCTGACCATAGAATGAAGTATATATAAACTGGTAACTGTGGAGTATATATAAACTGGTCATTGAGTGGAGTATATTTATATAAACTGATCATCGAGTGGAGTATATTTATATAAACTGGTCATTGAGTGGAGTATATTTATATAAACTGATCATCGAGTGGAGTATATTTATATAAACTGATCATAGAGTGGAGAATATATAAACTGGTCACAGAGTGGAGTGCACACAGAAGGGAAAAGTTGGTCTGTGTGAAGATGGATTGCAAGAAGGGTCTTGTTGACTGGATTGTGTGAAATGTGGAGCTTGGATGTGGCAGTAAGATGATCATTATCTTGGATTGTGTGAAATGTTGAGCTTAGATGTGACAGTAAGGTGATCAATATCTTAGATTGTGTGAAATGTTGAGCTTAGATGTGACAGTAAGGTGATCAATATCTTAGATTGTGTGAAATGTTGAGCTTAGATACAATAGTAAGGTGATCAATATCTTGGATTGTGTGAAATGTGGTGCTCAGATGTGACAGTCGGACAGGAGTCAGTTGATTCATACATTATTTGCTATGTTTGTCCAGGTTGCTGGAGGTCAGGGTCAGGCTGTACGAGCTATTGACACATTGCATCCCTGCAGACATCATCATGAGAGTAAGCTGACCTCTGTCTACTCCCATTTCTCTTCTGTCTACTTACACAGACATCTCTTGTTTACTCGCACACATCTCTTATCTACCCACACATGTCTCTTCTGTCTACTTCCACACACATACTTCTCTTCTGTATATTTCCACACACATCTCTTGTATACTCACACATCTCTTGTATACTCACACACACACTTCTCTTCTGTCTACTTCCACACACACCTCTTGTCTACTCACACACACTTCTCTTCTGTCTACTTCCACACATACCTCTTGTCTACTCACACACACTTCTCTTCTGTCTACTTCCACACATACCTCTTGTCTACTCACACATACTTCTCTTCTGTCTAATTCCACACACACCTCTTGTCTACTCACACATACTTCTCTTCTGTCTACTTCCACACATACCTCTTGTCTACTCACACACACTTCTCTTCTGTCTACTTCCACACATACCTCTTGTCTACTCACACACACTTCTCTTCTGTCTACTTCCACACACACCTCTTGTCTACTCACACATACTTCTCTTCTGTCTAATTCCACACACACCTCTTGTCTACTCACACATACTTCTCTTCTGTCTATTTCCACACACATCTCTTGTCTACTCACACACACTTCTCTTCTGTCTAATTCCACACATACCTCTTGTCTACTCACACACACTTCTCTTCTGTCTACTTCCACACACACCTCTTGTCTACTCACACATACTTCTCTACTCACACATACTTCTCTTCTGTCTAATTCCACACACACCTCTTGTCTACTCACACACACTTCTCTTCTAATTCCACACATACCTCTTGTCTACTCACACACACTTCTCTTCTGTCTACTTCCACACACACCTCTTGTCTACTCACACATACTTCTCTTCTGTCTAATTCCACACACACCTCTTGTCTACTCACACATACTTCTCTGTCTAATTCCACACACACCTCTTGTCTACTCACACATACTTCTCTTCTGTCTACTTCCACACACACACTTTTACTTCTCTTCTGTCTACTTCCACCCACACAGACTCACTCACTCACTCTCACTCTTCTGTTCTCCACCTTTGTCTAAGTGTGAAAAATGTTTGCTGAAACTAACATCATGATACCAACACAACATTCACAATATCCGTAATGACATGGTCTCCAATCATGAACATTTGTAAACAGTCATTTTCATTACATGTGGATACAATGCTTCATATGTGCCCCAGTCCCATCCCATAGGTCACACAGGGAGAATCTTAGCACAGTGAGGGAAATCACACATGCTATAACTGTTATGTTGTTGGTGGAGTCAGAATCACACATGCTATAACTGTTATGTTGTTGGTGGAGTCAGAATCACACATGCTATAACTGTTATGTTGTTGGTGGAGTCAGAATCACACATGCTATAACTGTTATGTTGACAAATGTGAAATGTAGCCTAGACAATGGCCTGTTAGACAGAAACTGACCGCATCAATATGAAAATATTTTGTAAGTGGATTTACATTGACACATCCTTGTACCACTAATGATGTGGCTGTATCCACGGGTACATTAACTTGATCATGATGTGGCTGTATCCACTGGTACATTAACTTGATCATGATGTGGCTGTATCCACTGGTACATTAATTTGATCATGATGTGGCTGTATCCACTGGTCAAGTAAGTAATGGACACCTTTACACACCCTGGGTACTTGGTTCAGGATGGTATTTGTATATGCCAGTCGGTACTGTGTGGGTGATGTGGTTCAGGGCGGTATTTGTATACACCAGCCGGTACTGTGAGGGTGAAGTGGTATTTGTATACACCAATTGGTACTGTGGGGGTGAAGTGGTATTTGTATACACCAGTCGGTACTGTGTGGGTGATGTGGTTCGGGGTGGATTTGTACCATGTACTATGTGGCTGATGTGGTTGCTATCACACCAGCCGCCTGTACTTCCTAAGATAATATCCATGAACTTGTCCACTGGTGTACCTGTAAGTGCACACCCTCATTGTCAGTGAAGTGTGTCTGTGCATACCTTACCTGTATTGTAATTAGTTATTTTAATACACCTGTTTATGTCTTGCCTGTATTGTAATTAGTTATTTTGATACACCTGTTTATCTCTTGCCTGTATTGTAATTAGTTATTTTGATACACCTGTTTATGTCTTGCCTGTATTGTAATTAGTTATGTTTATACACCTGTTTATGTCTTGCCTGTATTGTAATTAGTTATGTTTATACATCTGTTCATGTCTTGCCTGTATTGTAATTAGTTATGTTTATACATCTGTTCATATCTTGCCTGTATTGTAATTAATTATGTTTATACATCTGTTCATGTCTTGCCTATATTGTAATTAGTTATGTTTATACATCTGTTCATGTCTTGCCTATATTGTAATTTATGTTTATACACCTGTTCATGTCTTGCCTGTATTATAATTATTTGTGTCTATACATGTGTTCATGTCTTGCAATTATTTGTGTTTATACATCTGTTCAGGTCTTGCCAGTATTATAATTAGTTATGTTTATACATCTGTTCATGTCTTGTATTATAATTGTTTATATATCTGTTTATGTCTTACCTGTTTCATAATTAGTTATGTTCAGGTTTTGTCTTTATCTTTGAGCATAATTACCTGACCTATGTGTGTAGAAGCTTTGGTAATTAAGGATATGACCTCCACAGGGACTTCTGAAGGAGCTGTTGTCTGTGTGTGATGGGCAGATTAAAGCAGAAATAGTTCAGAGTGCAGCATTTTACGAGCATCGGCTACAACAGGGGCAGAAGGCCATTTATCACCTGGAAGCTTTTGTTGCCAAGTTCATGGCCATCTACAAACGCTTTCTTGAGGAGGGAATTGCTGATATGTTTTAATTATTTTGCCACAGAGAAATGTTCTATGTTGCTTGTGTCAATATTGACATGTGTGTTAGATTGTGCCAATGTTCTAGTTTATTTGTTGAGGTATGCCCAAGGCGGGATGTGTGAATGTCGAGCAATGTTGTTTATGTCCTAGCCTGTATGTGTCAGTGTTGAGGTATGTTCCAGGCTGGATGTGTGAATGTTGAGCTATTTTGTAGGTTTGTGTCACTTTTGAGGTATCTCCAAGGCTGAATGTGTGAATGTTGAGTTATGTTGTAGCTTGTTTGTGTCAGTGTTGTGTCCAAGGCTGGATGTGTGAATGTTGAGCTATTTTGTAGGTTGTTTGTGTCAGTGTTGAGGTATGTCCTAAGCTGGATGTGTGAATATTGAGCTATGTTGTGGATTGTTAGTGTGTGTGTGTTTAATATGTTCTAGGCAGATGTGTAGGTGGTGAGATTAATAAAATCTATTCAGGCAAACAGTAACATGATATAGTTATTAAACAGTGTCAGTGAAACGCTGAGAACGTGTGAAACATTCTTGTAACCACAAGCCATGTTTGATTGACTGAAACATTTGATAACCACCGATTGCTGTCACTTAACCACAAGCTGTGTATGATTGCTGCCACTGAAACATTCTGTAACCACAAGCCATGTACAATTGCTGCCAAACATAAGCCATATGATTGCTGCCAGAATACATTGTATACAATTCATTAATGTGAAAACTAGAGGAATGGGTGCGAATGCAACACATTTATTACAGATTGTATACAAACTACAAATATAAAACAAACTGCATACAAAGGTGAGCCAAACACCTCAATGAATTGCATGTCTGCCACTGAATGTTGTCCCAACAAAACAAAGGCACAATATCTAACATAACATTTAAAAGTGCCAACAACAATTTATAACACCGCTGTCTGAATTAAGTGGCAAGAAAATCCATGGATTGCCTGGCTAATTGATGGGCCAATCTAGCAGAGAAGGCTGCTATATGGCAACTTCTAGCTGTCCCAGTGGCAATGACTGCCAGTTGTGTCTCACAGATATTGCCCATGTGATGACAATGGATATAATTGTTCGTCTCACCATGTATGTAGCTAGCTACACATTATTTACACGAAAACTGATTAAATAAATCAGCAAATATCCCTCAGACTCCACACGTTGATATGCATTAAACCAAGACGATGTGAAACTGATACAATAAACAATCATGTGATAAAAATTGAATCAAAATATCTGTCAATGTTACTCTGGTACACTAAAACAACATAACATTTTATACACAAGGGTGAAAATATAACCGATACACAAAACATGAGAAAAGATAAAATACTGAACAAAGACATCATTTGGATGTTACTAAAAAAAAAAAAAACTGATCAACACAAATTTCATAGTATTACAGAATATGTGGGGAGGAGATCATAGGTACAGATGCGTAAGAGGGACAGGTCAGTGCACAGACATGTAAGAGTGAAGTGTGTTGTCTCTTGGTCATGCATGATTGGGGAAGAAAATGCCAAGTAATGAGCATGTATGATTGAAACCAGCTGTACACATCAAACGTACACAAGTATGGGGGCGGGTGTGTGACTTGCTGTAAACATCCCACTAGGCTTTTTTTGCATTTCTTGCTGAACTTACACCTCATGCCATGAAAATCAATGCAGTTTTCTGCTTCCAAATCTTCTCACAACTGACTTGGAACCCAGGACTGTGTGTGTCAGGAGGAGGGGGTGTGAGGAGATTGTGACATGAGATATAGTTTGAAAAAAAAGGTTGAAACCTTCAACTGTCATCATCATGTACCTGGTGACATGGCACAGATATTCATGTCTGTCCACAAATGTCAACCCTTGCTGCTGTGCAAGAGTTCTGTTGATGATATGCTTGTACACACTGTAACCAGCTCTGTGCAGAAGGGGTTACGGGTGCAATTCATAATCCCACATTTGAAACACTGCTGATTTGAAAGCAGACTGCCTTGTGTTGGTTTCCGTACAATATAAAGGCTGGTCGTTCAGAAAGCAATGGCAAAATACTGAACGTAAATTTGCCCAGCAAAAAAAAGAATGCTGAAGTTGACTGCTACATACTTGTACTCCATATTCTAGCATGCCTAACTTGTACAGGTGCACCTGTCAAGAATCTAACCTTTCTTATAAGAATCTAGGCTTCCTTAATGTGTACATAAGTCTAGTCCGCCTACACTTGTACACCAGAGTCTAGTTTCCATACACTAGTATAACCTGCCTACATTTTGTATCCCAGCTAAGCCTGCCTACACTTGTACACTAGTAGAGTTTGTACACCAGTCTAATCTGCCTACACTTGTACACCAGAGTGGAGCAATGAAAAGCCAGCATACGACTGAGACTTGTGTAGACTTCTCAAAGATGGGAACGTGAGGTGTGCTGAACTCTCAAAGCTGTCATCCATAGATGATCTGTCTGAATGTGGGGAAAGCATGCCGTTGTCATCATCATATTCGCCGTCACTGCCAAGATGGAAAAATGTGTGGACCACCCTGTTGCCTGGCTGTGACTGGCTGAAGGTCTGGCTCTGGGTGATGTCTGTCGACTGGCCCTCAAATAGGAAGGCTATATCCTGCTGAAAGTGTTCTCTCAGATTTGGGGACGAGGCAGACGGACTGAGCGATGAGCTGTGACGAGGCCTGCCAGGTCTGTGCTCATCTGGGTTGTGGTGTAGGTAGAGTTGACGAAACATTTCAACTTTTGCTGAAAGAGAGATTTGACACATACAGAAACTGAACATTCAGGTCAACTATAACTGGTTCTCAACCGGTGGGGAATTCCTCCTCCTCCTCCCCCCCCCCCTCCCCCGGAGGGGGGGGGGGGGGGGGGGGACATTATTTCAAGATTGCGTTAATACAAGAACTGATTACTTGATATTGTTTTTCCCTTCATACTTCACGGTTCTGCGTCTCACCCTTCTAAAATTCATTTTATAACGTAAGTAAACCCACAAATCACGTTTTATGTCGCCGTCTAGACGTTGTAGTATGTGTTATTAATTTAGCTTCCATTATTACGTATACTGTGTACAAAGGGGGGGGGGGGGGGGGGGGGGGGGGGGGGGGGGGGGGGGGGGGGGGGGGAATGACGTTTTGAAAATATGGTGGAAGGGGGCACGGGCCAAATTTTTAGGTAGGAAATATGAAAAGGGGGGGGGGGGGGTGGGGGGGGGGGGGGGATGATGTTCTGAAAATATGGTGAAGGGGGGCGCGAGCCAAAAAAGGTTGAGAACCACTGAACTATAACATTCATAACTGTTACATTTCAAATATGTATGTAGCTGTGTCCACTCAACAACAGAGGCAAGTGTGTGGGGATAACTAGACTTCTTCTTAAGTTTACATCACCCAGAACATGAGCTAGTGTGTGGGGTTACTAGACTTCTTGAGTTCATGTGACCCAGAACATGAGCTAGTGTGTGAGATAACTAGACTTCTTCTTGAGTTTACATCACCCAGAACGTGGACTAGTGTGTGGGATAACTAGACTTCTTCTTGAGTTTACATCACCCAGAACATGGACTAGTGTGCGGGATAACTAGACTTCTTGAGTTTACATCACCCAGAACATGGACTAGTGTGTGGGATAACTAGACTTCTTGAGTTCATGTGACCCAGAACATGAGCTAGTGTGTGAGATAACTAGACTTCTTGAGTTCACGTGACCCAGTGTGTGAGATAACTAGACTTCTTGAGTTCATGTGACCCAGAACATGAGCTAGTGTGTGAGATAACTAGACTTCTTGAGTTCATGTGACCCAGTGTGTGAGATAACTAGACTTCTTAAGTTTACATCACCCAAAACATGAGCTAGTGTGTGGGATAACTAGACTTCTTGAGTTTACATCACCCAAAACATGAGCTAGTGTGTGGGATAACTAGACTTCTTGAGTTTACATCACCCAAAACATGAGCTAGTGTGTGGGATAACTAGACTTCTTGAGTTCACATGACCCAGTGTGTGAGATAACTAGACTTCTTAAGTTCACGTGACCCAGTGTGTGAGATAACTAGACTTCTTCTTAAGTTTACATCACCCAAAACATGAGCTAGTGTGTGGGATAACTAGACTTCTTGAGTTTACATCACCCAAAACATGAGCTAGTGTGTGAGATAACTAGACTTCTTGAGTTCACGTGACCCAGAACATGAGCTAGTGTGTGAGATAACTAGACTTCTTGAGTTCACGTGACCCTGTGTGTGAGATAACTAACTTCTTGAGTTCACGTGACCCAGTGTGTGAGATAACTAGACTTCTTGAGTTCATGTGGCCCAGTGTGTGAGATAACTAGACTTCTTGAGTTCACGTGACCCAGAACATGAGTTAGTGTGTGAGATAACTAGACTTCTTGAGTTCACGTGACCTAGTGTGTGAGATAACTAGACTTCTTGAGTTCACGTGACCCAGTGTGTGAGATAACTAGACTTCTTGAGTTCACGTGACCCAGAACATGAGTTAGTGTGTGAGATAACTAGACTTCTTGAGTTCACGTGACCCAGAACATGAGCTTGTGTGTGAGATATCTAGACTTCTTGACTTCACGTGACCCAGTGTGTGAGATAACTAGACTTCTTGAGTTCACGTGACCCAGAACATGAGTTAGTGTGTGAGATAACTAGACTTCTTGAGTTCACGTGACCTAGTGTGTGAGATAACTAGACTTCTTGAGTTCACGTGACCCAGAACATGAGCTAGTGTGTGAGATAACTAGACTTCTTGAGTTCACGTGACCCAGTGTTTGAGATAACTTCTTGAGTTCATGTGACCCAGTGTGTGAGATAACTAACTTCTTGAGTTCACGTGACCCATTGTGTGAGATAACTAACTTCTTGAGTTCACGTGACCCAGTGTGTGAGATAACTAACTTCTTGAGTTCATGTGATCCAGAACATGAGCTTGTGTGTGAGATAACTAGACTTCTTGAGTTCATGTGACCCAGTGTGTGAGATAACTAGACTTCTTGAGTTCATGTGATCCAGAACATGAGCTTGTGTGTGAGATAACTAGACTTCTTGAGTTCACGTGATCCAGAACATGAGCTTGTGTGTGAGATAACTAGACTTCTTGAGTTCACGTGACCCAGTGTGTGAGATAACTAGACTTCTTGAGTTCATGTGATCCAGAACATGAGCTTGTGTGTGAGATAACTAGATTTCTTGAGTTCATGTGATCCAGAACATGAGCTTGTGTGTGGGATAACAAGACTTTTTGAGTTCATGTGACCCAGAGCACGGACTTGTGTGAGGGATAATTAGACTTGGGTTCACATATCTGGTCAATAAGTTGATCAAAGGAGTTTATTTTATACATTGCCATGTCCCTAACATTGTGCTGCTCACAGTGAACAGATTCACATCAGTTGTGAAGTCAACTCGTATCTATACATTCTTAAAAATAGACAAATTCAAGATGGTGACCCTGATCGTGCGTCTAATGACATCCTTGATTAGGGAGGCAATAACTGTCCACAATTATCAGCAGTCTTCATCTCACCATATAATGTGATATGGATGTATGTCAGCGTCCTGGGAGTATGAAAGAGGACATATGACAAGAACAGGACATAAGTATGCCATGGATAGGATATAAACGGGACTAGAGTATCCATCTACAGACAGGACATAGGGATATATAGACAGGACAATGTCCGTGCATGAGTGTACAACCTTGAACTGAACGACCTGAGACACCAGTCATCAATAGACGGGGTAAGGACAGGACGACATCCAGAATAATGAGACATCCGACATAGCACGACTATTGCAGACCACACTGGGGACAAGTACCATGTGACCACAAGACTGAGGGTTAGAGAGATCAGACTGGACAGGACCGTGATAGAGGAAGGATGCGTGTGAATTGGCGAGAGAGTGTACTAAGTGCCCGACATGAGAGCTTGCCATAGCTGAGAGAATGAGGCAGTGATTTGCCAATACGCTGTGTGTGAGACTGAACTGCGTTACGAAAGCATGAATGCCTTTTGTGGCTGAGTATTCTGTCGTAATTGTATTTGCATTGTATAATAATGAAATTGGAATGTATTTCGTGTGCATAACACGACTGTGTGCTTTAAATAAATAATAGTAGTTTACATGCATTTTGTCTTGACACCTTTGTGTACGCATGTATTTACTATCTCTGTCGCACCCACGACAACGAGCAATCACTGAGACGTTGACAATGTAATAGTCTCACCACAGACTAGTTGGGATGCATTAATCTCACCACACATACACATACACATTGGCACCTTGCCGTCTTGACAGACGATAGTTTGTGCTTTAAAAAGGCATAATACTTTTACCTATGGCGGTAGCGAATGTGACTGATAAGGCCAATTTGCGCTGTAAATGTCCGTTCACAGTGGGTGCATGTGAACGCGTGGTCATTTCCACCATCATGCACCATCTTACGTCTCAAACGCTCGGTGTGTGACTTATCTGCAATAATTTTCTCCTTTGTCTTTATTCCATTTCTGATGTTTGCCCTCCATGCAACACGTTCAGCGGCGACTTGCTCCCAATGTGCATTATCAATGCTTGTATCAATCATGTCCCGCTTACACACATCTTTATATCGTAGTAGAGGCCGACCCTGAGATCTCTTACCCATCTGTAATTCACCAAAAAGATAGTCCTTTGGTATTCTACCATCATCCATCCTCCTAAGATGTCCTATCCATCTAAGTCTACGAAGACTGAGCATGGAATAAACTGTCACACAACCTGATCTTTCCAATATTTCAGTATTTGTGATTTTGTCTTGCCACTTAATACCAAGAATTCTTCGCAGACACCGCATATGAAAGCTGTTTAACGTTTCTCTTGGTGTGAGTAAGTTGTCCAGGTTTCACTGCCATAAAGAAGAGTACTAAGGACACAGGCTTGATAGACAAGGACTTTTGTTTTTGCAGTAAGCTTCCTGTTCTCCCAGACTCTTTTTCTTAACCTGTTCATTGTTGTTGCTGCCTTACCAATCCGGATGTTGATTTCCTGATCTAGGGATAATTTGCTATTTACCACTGATCCTAGATATGTAAAATGGTCTACCATCTCTAGTTCGGCGTCATCAATAAAGATTGATGGTACCCCATGTGCACCTTGTGACATAATCTGTGTCTTCTTTTGCTAATTGTTAAACCAAATTCAGAACAAGCATTGGAGAATGCAGATAGTAGACATTGCAATTCTTCCTCAGAGTGGGTCGTAACTGCAGCATCATCTGCAAAAAGCAACTCTCTGATCAGTACCCTCCTAATTTTGGTCTTGGCCTTCAATCTCTGAGCATTGTAAAGGCCGCCATCTGAGCGTGAGTGAATGTATATACCACCATCCTGATCACGAAAGGCATATTTCAGTAGAAGTGAAAAGTATATTCCAAAGAGGGTGGGAGCTAGTACACAACCTTGCTTAACTCACTCTTGATTTCAAATTCTTCAGAAGTTGCAACATCAAACTTGATTATACCCTTCATGCCTGTGTGGAACGATTCCACAATGGACAGAAGAGTTGGTGGGCAGCCAATCTTCTTTAGTGCCATGAACAGACCCTCGCGACTGACCAAATCAAATGCCTTTGTGAGGTCGATGAAGGCAATAAACAGTGGTTGATTCTGTTCACTGCATTTTTCTTGCATCTGTCGCAATGAGAATATCATATCAATGGTAGACCGGTTCTGTCGAAAGCCACACTGTGATTCGGGGTAGACTTTGAACAGATACTTTTCCAACAATACACAGAAGTGAAATACCCCTATAGTTGTTGCAGTCGCTCCGATCACCCTTGTTCTTGTACAGTGTTACGATGCTTGAATCTTTGAAATCCTGTGGGACTTGTCTTTCTCGCCAGCATAGCTCTATTAGCTGGTGGATCTGTAGAGTGAGTGTGTCTTGCCCACTCCTGATAACCTCTATTGGAATCCCATCCTTACCTGGAGCCTTGCCAGATGCAAGTTCATTTATAGCACACTTAACTTCTGTTATGGTGGGAAGTGTGTCCAGGTGGTCAAGAGTTGGTAGAGCCTCTATGGCGTTGAGGGCATCATCCGCTAGTTTGGTCTCACTTGAGTAAAGCTCTAAATAGTGCTCTACCCATCTATCCATCTGCTGTTTCTTATCAGTGATGATTTCTCACTTTTCATTTACTGTACAATTTTCTGGTGTATCAGTGAAAGCGTCTTCAAGTTGCTGTTGAAACTGAAAGCACTTTTCAGGATCGTGAGTGTTAATAATATTAATCCTGGGGCTAGATTTGTGTTTAGTTGTGTAGATTCTCTTTGGTCTCAGTCTAACCCTTGCAACAACCAAAGAATGATCCGTATCAGTCAGCACTGTGGTAACTTCGAGTCAATGATATATGGTTCAGATGTTGTCTCCGTGTGATGATGAAGTCCAGCTGGTGCCAATGGTCGGATCTTGGATGTTTCCATGTGACCTTATGCATCTCTTTTGTTTTAAAAAAGGAGTTTGTAATACATAGGTCATTACTGGTGCAATGCTCCAGCAGCCTTTGCCCATTTTCATTCATGCGACCGATGTTGTATTTTCCAAGGCACAATGGCCATGAACTCGAGTCCTTGCCCACACGAGCATTGAAATCACCGAGCATATAAATGTAGTCAGATTTTGGAACTGCCTTGATCACGGAGTCTAACTCCTCATAGAACGAATCCTTCACATCATCAGAGGAATCGAGTGTCGGTGCATATGCAGTGATAATGGTGGCAAACCAACAAGAGGTTGCCAAGCGCAGGGATAATAGTCTTTCATTTCCTCCTGCTGGAATTTCAATCATTCCCAGTAGCGAATTCTTCACTGCAAAGCCCACACTGTGTTGCCTTTTTTCTGCCTGCCCTCTACCCTTCCAAAAAAGGTGTAATTGTTTTCCCTGAGTGACCCTTCCTCAGCGAGGCTGAGTCTCCTGCAGGCCAGCAATATCAATGTTAAGACGATTGAGTTCGGCATCAATCACAGCCGTTTTCTCACATCAGTCAATATTGGTCAAGTCAGTGGAAAATCCTGGACACATGGTTCTCACGTTCCAGGTTGCAAGCCGTAGCTTGAGGTTTCTATTTTATTTTATTTGTACCTGGTGCATTGGTTTTACAGCCTGCGATTCAGATTTTGTCCTAGCCCCAAGCACCCATTGAAGCAGGCAGGCTGTGGCGGATCAGCACCCAATTGGCCGGGGGCTGCCCAGCTTGAGGCGGGCGGTAGCTGATCAGTGACACCTGTAGGTGTCTTCCACCGTCAGAGGCAAAGCGTGGCGCCCCATGTCTACGCCAACTGACAAGGACTTATAACCCGTAACAGTTGCCTCTCGCTTTGATTCCGAGACCAGTTAAGAACAGGGATGGAGTTATTGCCTCTCCATAGCACAAAGCCTGGGCTAAAATATAGAGATCATGTGTTGCCCATGCAGCATGATCCCTCTCTTGGCCTGCCTAGTTCACTCCAGAGGAAAGGTAACACCCCTACATCTGGAACAAGACAAGCTACAGAAGCTGCCGGATCAGCAAAGCAATGCTCTAACTGTCCGCCTGTCGGAGCTTCGATCCTAGACCAGCCGCCAACCAAGGCTTAGGGCCTGGTCTGCCCTGCCATTATGTCTTTAGCTTGCATTTCCTCGCACCAGGGTAAGGCGTGTACCCTCCCAATTACGCTCTTCCACCTGAAGCCGTTGGCACAATGTAGGGTGTCGGGTTTGGTAAGCGCCGCCCAACGTTCGGCGCTAATAGAAAGCAGGTAGTACCGTCTACTGTTATACGGTAGCTCAGTCATATCTGACTAAGGCCTGACACAAATATAATCTCACCACAGACTGCAATATGGACGCATCCTGCACAATTCAGCAAGTTATTTCAGATTAACAACTAAAAACTTACAATTCCAGTCTTTGTTTGAACTCTCTGATGTCTGGATGTCTCCCAGCCTCTGTTTTGCTTGTTCAATGTTGATGTCTTCCGGTCTCTGTTTTGCTTGTTCAATGTTGATGTCTTCCGGTCTCTGTTTTGCTTGTTCAATGTTGATGTCTTCCAGCCTCTGTTTTGCCTGTTCACAGCCAAGGTCTGCAGCTTTCTGGAAGAGGTCAATGGCTGATGACTTGTCTTGGGGCAAACCTGAAACCAACAAATCAGTGAAAACCTCCATGTTTGGGACAGCTCTCTGCCTGGTCTATTCTTGGGACAGTCTGGTTTGTTCATCAAACATTCTAGTCAAATCTTGGAACAATTGAATGAAGTTATGGGACAGATTGGTCTGTTCATCAAATATTCTAGTCAAATCTTGGAACAACTGAAAGAAGTTCTGGGACAGATTGGTCCAGTCTTGGGACTGACTGGTCTGTTCAAACATTCTAATCAAATCTTGGAACAACCGGATGAAGTTATGGGATAGATTGGTCTTGTCTTGGGACTGATTGGTCTGTTCTTCAAACATTCTAGTCAAACCTTGGACAACTGGATAAATTCTTGAGAAAGACTGGTCTAGTCTTGGGACAGCCTGATAAAGTCTTAGGAAAGATTGGTCTAGTCTTGAGACAGCCTGATAAAGTATTGGGAAAGATTGGTCTGTTCTTCAAAGATTCTAGTCTTGGGAAAGCCTGCTTGCTTCCAGGCTGAAGACCCTATCCTAGGATCACAGTAACAATACCCAGAGGACAACTTGTATAAACATCTCAAGCAGGAGCATCATCAAGACAGCAGCACATATGACTATCTCACACAGAAACATCAAGACAGCAGCACACAGAAACAAGTCAGCAACATCATCAAGACAGAAACAACCAAAGCAGCAACATCATCAAGACAGTGGCACACAGAAACAATTCAGCAACATCAAGACAGCAGCATATATAAACATCTCACACAGAAACAACTCAAACAGCAGCATATATAAACATCTCACACAGAAACAACTCAAACAGCAACATCATTAGGACAGCAGCACACATAAACAACTCAGAAACAGCAGGACACAGAAACAATTCAGCAACATAATCAAGTGAGCGGCACAAAGAACCAACTCAAACAACATTATCAAAACAGCAGCACACAGAAACAACTCAGTAACATCATCAAGACAGCAGCACACATAAACAAATCAGTAACATCATCAAGACAGCAGCACACAGAAACAACTCAGCAACATCATCAAGACAGCAGCACATATAACCATCACACACAGCAGCAAACAAACAAACAGCAACATCATCAAGACAGCAGCACACAGAAACAACTCAGCAATGACATCATCAAGACAGCAGCACAAAGAAACTTCTTCTTTTTTCTGCGTTCATCCGGAGTTTTTTTTGGAGTGTGGATGTGATTGCGTTGTGCCTGTTTACAGCAAAGTTGCGATCTTGCGCCATTAGGCCGACACATCCGACTTCAGCGGGCATTTGTTGACCGGGTTAACCTTCCTGGGCACAAAGAAACAACAACATCGCCAAGATAGCAGCACACAGAAACAACTCAGCAATACCATCAAGACTGCAGCACACAGAAAACTCAAACAGCAACATCATTAAGACAGCAGCACACAGCAACATCATCAAGACAGTGGAACAGAGAAAACTCAAACAGCAGCACACACAAAACTCACACAGCAACATCATCAAGATAGCAGCACACAGAAAACTCAAACAGCAACATCATCAAGACAGCAGCACACACAAAACTCACACAGCAACATCATCAAGATAGCAGCACACAGAAAACTCAAACAGCAACATCATCAAGACAGCAGCACACACAAAACTCACACAGCAACATCATTGAGACAGCGGCACACAGAAAACTCACACAGCAACATCATCAAGACAGCGGCACACAGAAAACTCAAACAGCAAAAAGATAAAGATAGCGGCACACAGAAAACTCAAACAGCAACAAGATAAATACAGCGGCACACAGAAAACTCAAACAGCAACATCATCAAGACAGCAGCACACAGAAAACTCAAACAACATCAAGACAGTAGCACATATAAAAACAATCCAGACAGCAGTGGCTGTATGTGCTTCAGCTGTCATTAGGTGGCATATTGGACACCAACATGGTGAGTCATGACAAGCTGATCAGCTACAAGTTCACAAACAGACATCATGGCTGCAGCCATGAAACAGCCAAAACACTGAGACCAGCCACACTGCAGTCCAAGAAAAATACATCCCAGAGTTTCACCCTCCAAACAGTTATCACTGGACATCCAGTGTCCACATTACAGGAGCCACTGTCCACTTCACTAAGGCCACATCCTGAGGTAGCTCTCTGCCAGGTCAAGGGATGGAAAAGCTTCCTCAATTCCTCGGACAGCTCTGTTCTTGTATTCCAACATGGAGTCTGCCATGTTATTACTGTAGCTGATGTTTTCCAGTTGCTACTGGTGTTTCCACGTGTCGGTGTCATCTATGCTGGCCAGCCTGGGCTAGATAGGTCTGCCTACTGGCATAATGAACCATCAAATGTGAATCCTGGAAATATTTCTGTTACCTGGTCTTTGCTTTAGCGTAGATGCACATCATGTCTGTTACCTGGTCTTTGCTTCAGCATATTTGCACACAAACCATATGATTTATCTGGTGTTTGCAATGAAGAACTCACATCCCCACCTACCCACACCTACCACCAAGCCCATGCTCGTTGAAGACTGCCAGGTTGTAGACAAACTCACCCCCCCCCCCCCCCCACACACACACACCTATCACCAAGCCCATGCTAATTGAAGATTGCCAGGTTGTAGACAAACTCATATCCCCACCCACCCACACCAACCACCAAGTCGCTCGTTGAAGACTGCCAGCTTTAAACAAACTCACATCCCTCCCCACCCACACACACACACACCTACCACCAAGTCCATGCTCATTGAAGACTGCCAGGTTGTAGATGGCCACCTCGTGGCCGCCTCCAGCAGCTTGAGAATACAACTGGGCAGCTCGACATTCATTGACCTCCACCCCCCAGCCTTGCTCGTAACAGACAGCCAGGAAATACTGTGCGTCCAAATCCTGTCACAGACATAAGAATGACCCAGTTTAACCCTTGTTACCTGTTAAAACACAAGAATGACCCAGTTTAACACTTGTCACGTGCCACAGACACAAGAATGACCCAGTTTAACAATCGTCACCTGTCTTAGACATAATGACCCAGTTTAACAATTGTCACCTGTCACAGACATAAGATTGACCCAGTTTAACACTTGTCACCTGCCACAGACACAAGAATGACCCAGTTTAACAATTGCCACCTGCCACAAACACAAGAATGACCCAGTTAAACAATTGTCACCTGTCCCAGACACAAGAATGACCCAGTTTAACCATTGTCACCTGCCACAAACATCAGAATGACCCAGTTTAACAACTGTCACCTGTCACAAGCACAAGAATGACCCAGTTTAACAATTGTCACCTGTCACAGACACAAGAATGACCCAGTTTAACAATTGTCACCTGTCACAGACACAAGAATGACCAACTTGTTACCTGCCACAAACACAAGGATGACCCACTTTAACAACTGTTAGCTGCCACAGACACAAGAATGACCCAGTTCAACAATTGTCATGTATCACAGTTACAAGAGTGAAACAGTTTAACAAGTGTCACAGAAACAAGAAAGACCTGGTTAAAACATTGTCACAGAAACAAGAATGATAAAGTTTAACAATTGTCACAGAGACAAGAATTACCCAAGTTAACAACTGTCAGAGACACAAGTATGACCACGTTTAACCAATGTCACTTGTCAGACACAAGCATGAGCCATGTACACACAATGTTATAAACTGTCAGAGGAGCGGCTGGCCAAGTGGCTAGAACGCTGGGTTCTTCTTCAGAAGACCCAAGTTCAAACCCTCGATAAGGTGTGGGTTTTTTATGTTGGGGGAAAAAAGAAAACTCTAACTTGCACAGTTTGCGGCGACTGCACTAGCCAGGCGGCCTTAATTCCTCAGGCTCAAGACCCCTCTGTCCTAGACCACACGGTATTATAGGCGACAGATGACAGTTATAAACTGTTGGCAGTGACTCAGTTGTCAGACAATACAAATAATTGACTTCTATAAGACACACCACGGCTATTGTTACACTATCAGAAAATACTGATAGATAACTCCTGTATGGTATATATCAGTTCTACAATAATCTCTGGGGGACAGATAACTCCTGTAAGGTATATATCAGGTCTACAATGATTTCCGTGGGACAGATAACTCCTGTAAGGTATATATCAGTTCTACAATGATTTCCGTGGGACAGATAACTCCTGTGAGGTATATATCAGTTCTACAATGATCTCCGTGGGACAGATAACTCCTGTGAGGTATATATCAGTTCTACAATGATCTCCGTGGGACAGATAACTCCTGTGAGGTATATATCAGGTCTACAATGATCTCTGGGGGACAGATAACTCTTGTCTGCTATATATCAGTTCTACAGTGATCTCTAGGAACAGATAACTACTGTGAGGTATATATCAATTCTACAATAATCTCTGGGGAACAGATAACTCCTGTGTGGTATATGAGATCTACAATAATCTCTGGGGGACAGATAATTCCTGTGTTCTATATACCAGTTCTACAATGATCTCTGGGGAACAGATAATTCCTGTGAGGTATATAGGAGTTCTACAATGATCTCTGTGGGACAGATAACTCCTGTCTGTTATATATCAGTTCTGCAATGATTTCTGATAGATTATGAGGGTACACCTCTGTGATCAATGTTAGCAGTTCCCAATGTTTCTGCATCTTTCAATATAACACGGGAGATGGTGGTCACCATGTCCTGGAGGCTGTATATCCAACAAAGAAAAGTATCGAGTTCAGGAAAATCCAATGTCCCATTATGTCAAGATCTCTGAACAGAATCAGATGCCAAGTTTTTCAGATAAGGGCAATAAATAGGAGCTACGTGTGAAGGCACCCAAATTAAAAGTCTTCAAGCATTTGGAAGTTGTCCAGAACAGGCCTTACACGCCACTGCCCTGACAACATGCCAAAATGACACGGCAGAAAACTTCAAGTGTGTGTTCTGGCATACACAGAGTGGAAGCTGGCAACCTCATATGTGATCATACAGAGGACATGATCACAGCACAATGTTGATGCTCATAGGATAGAATCAATCAAGGAGATGATCACAGCACAATGTTGATGCTCATAGGATAGAATCAATCAAGGAGATGATCACAGCACAATGTTGATAGTCATAGGATAGAATCAATCGAGTAAATGATTACAGCACAATGTTGATAGTCATAGGATAGAATCAATCAAGGAGATGATCACAGCACAATGTTGATAGTCATAGGATAGAATCAATCAAGGAGATGATCACAGCACAATGTTGATAGTCATAGGATAGAATCAATCAAGGAGATGATCACAGCACAATGTTGATAGTCATAGGATAGAATCAATCAAGGAGATGATCACAGCACAATGTTGATAGTCATAGGATAGAATCAATCAAGGAGATGATCACAGTACAATGTTGATGGTCATAGGATAGAATCAATCAAGGAGATGATCACAGCACAATGTTGATGGTCATAGGATAGAATCAATCAAGGAGATGATCACAGTACAATGTTGATGGTCATAGGATAGAATCAATCAAGGAGATGATCACAGCACAATGTTGATGCTCATAGGATAGAATCAATCAAGGAGATGATCACAGCACAATGTTGATAGTCATAGGATAGAATCAATCAAGAAGATGATCACAGCACAATGTTGATAGTCATAGGATAGAATCAATCGAGTAAATGATCACAGCACAATGTTGATAGTCATAGGATAGAATCAATCTCCTTGAGATGATCACAGCACAATGTTGATAGTCATAGGATAGAATCAATCGAGTAAATGATCACAGCACAATGTTGATGCTCATAGGATAGAATCAATCGAGTAAATGATCACAGCACAATGTTGATAGTCATAGGATAGAATCAATCAAGGAGATGATCACAGCACAATGTTGATAGTCATAGGATAGAATCAATCGAGTAAATGATCACAGCACAATGTTGATGCTCATAGGATAGAATCAATCGAGTAAATGATCACAGCACAATGTTGATAGTCATAGGATAGAATCAATCGAGTAAATGATCACAGCACAATGTTGATGCTCATAGGATAGAATCAATCGAGTAAATGATCACAGCACAATGTTGATAGTCATAGGATAGAATCAATTGAGTAAATGATCACAGCACAATGTTGATGCTCATAGGATAGAATCAATCGAGTAAATGATCACAGCACAATGTTGATAGTCATAGGATAGAATCAATCGAGTAAATGATCACAGCACAATGTTGATGCTCATAGGATAGAATCAATCAAGGAGATGATCACAGCACAATGTCGACAGTCATAGGATAGAATCAATCAAGGAGATGATCACAGCACAATGTTGATAGTCATAGGATAGAATCAATCGAGTAAATGATCACAGCACAATGTCGATAGTCATAGGATAGAATCAATCAAGGAGATGATCACAGCACAATGTCGATAGTCATAGGATAGAATCAATCAAGGAGATGATCACAGCACAATGTTGATAGTCATAGGATATAATCAATCGAGTAAATGATCACAGCACAATGTTGATAGTCATAGGATAGAATCAATCAAGGAGATGATCACAGCACAATGTTGATAGTCATAGGATAGAATCAATCGAGTAAATGATCACAGCACAATGTTGATAGTCATAGGATAGAATCAAGTAAATGATCACAGCACAATGTTGATGCTCATAGGATAGAATCAATCGAGTAAATGATCACAGCACAATGTTGATAGTCATAGGATAGAATCAATCGAGTAAATTATCACAGCACAATGTTGATAGTCATAGGATAGAATCAATCAAGGAGATGATCACAGCACAATGTCGACAGTCATAGGATAGAATCAATCAAGGAGATGATCACAGCACAATGTTGATAGTCATAGGATAGAATCAATCGAGTAAATGATCACAGCACAATGTTGATAGTCATAGGATAGAATCAATCAAGGAGATGATCACAGCACAATGTTGATAGTCATAGGATAGAATCAATCGAGCAAATGATCACAGCACAATGTTGATAGTCATAGGATAGAATCAATCAAGGAGATAATCACAGTACAATGTTGATGGTCATAGGATAGAATCAATCAAGGAGATGATCACAGCACAAAGTTAATGTAGAAAACATCCAATCAACATCACATGCTGATTGATGACTGTAGAAAACAATTAAATGTGTATGTTTTGTCAGCTCTTGAGTGTTTTCTTCTTGTCTTTCTCTCTACATATGTCATCTCCCATTTTCACCACATCCCATCCCATGTACCATTCAGCACCATACTCCTTGTTATGTTCCCATACATTCCAGAACCCATATCCCATTTTAGCTATCATGCTGTATAATAACCATAAACTATACGTTAAATGGTGAGATGTTCCCATATACTGAAGACAACAGCAGACATCACATACATGCTGTATAATAACCACAAACTATACGTTAAATGGTGAGATGTTCCCATATACCGAAGACAACAGCAGACATCACATACATGCTGTATAATAACCATAAACTATACGCTAAATGGTGAGATGTTCCCATATACTGAAAACAGCAGCAGACATCACATACATGCTGTATAATAACCATAAACTATACGTTAAATGGTGAGATGTTCCCATATACTGAAGACAACAGCATACTCCACATACATGCTGTATAATAACCACAAACTATACGTTAAATGGTGAGATGTTCCCATATACTGAAGACAACAGCAGACATCACATACATGCTGTATAATAACCATAAACTATACGTTAAATGGTGAGATGTTCCCATATACTGAAAACAGCAGCATACTCCACATACATGCTGTATAATAACCATAAACTATACGTTAAATGGTGAGATGTTCCCATATACTGAAGACAGCAGCATACTCCACATACATGCTGTATAATAACCACAAACTATACGTTAAATGGTGAGATGTTCCCATATACTGAAGACAACAGCAGACATCACATACATGCTGTATAATAACCATAAACTATACGTTAAATGGTGAGATGTTCCCATATACTGAAGACACCAGCAGACATCACATACATGCTGTATAATAACCATAAACTATACGTTAAATGGTGAGATGTTCCCATATACTGAAAACAGCAGCATACTTCACATACATGCTGTATAATAACCACAAACTATACGTTAAATGGTGAGATGTTCCCATATACTGAAGACAACAGCAGACATCACATACATGTTGTTCTGCAGCAGCTCTGAAGTAGGGCACTGCCCTGGTCACATCATGGTTCTGCTCCACGTGGTGGATGCCCAGGTAGGTCTGAGCCTGTGGATTAACAAAACAAGTCAACATCAACAGTGTCATAAACATGTAACTATAATAACCTTCGCTGTGGAGTGACAAAACAAGTCAACATTCAACAGAGTCATAAACATGTAACTATAACCTTCGCTGTGGAGTGACAAAACAAGTCAACATTCAACAGAGTCATAAACATGTAACTATAACCATGGTTGTAAACACTTCAGACACATAGGCTCTGGCTATAGCCCTCCCCATGTTCCAATGACCATAGCTATCCTCACAGGTTGCTGCCTTTTCCATTGTGAGTGTTCCAATGACTGTAGTTCCTCCTCATGTTCCAATGGCTGTAGGTTCTCCTCATGTTCCAATGGCAGTAGCTTCTCATGTTCCAATGACTGTAGTTCCTCCTCATGTTCCAATGGATGTAGGTTCTCCTCATGTTCCAATGGCTGTAGGTTCTCCTCATGTTCCAATGGCTGTAGCTTCTCATGTTCCAATGGCTGTAGGTCCTCCTCATGTTACAATGGCTATAGGTTCTCCTCATGTTCCAATGGCTGTAGCTTCTCATGTTCCAATGGCTGTAGCTTCTACTCATGTTCCAATGGCTGTAGGTTCTCTTCATGTTCCAATGGCTGTAGCTTCTCCTCATGTTCCAATGACTGTAGCTTCTCCTCATGTTACAATGACTGTAGCTTCTCATGTTACAATGACTGTAGCTTCTCCTCATGTTACAATGACTGTAGCTTCTCCTCATGTTACAATGACTGTAGCTTCTCCTCATGTTACAATGACTGTAGCTTCTCCTCATGTTACAATGACTGTAGCTTCTCCTCATGTTACAATGACTGTAGCTTCTCCTCATGTTACAATGACTGTAGCTTCTCCTCATGTTACAATGACTGTAGCTTCTCCTCATGTTACAATGACTGTAGCTTCTACTCGTGTTCCAATGGCTGTAGCTTCTCCTCATGTTACAATGACTGTAGCTTCTCATGTTACAATGACTGTAGCTTCTCCTCATGTTCCAATGGCTGTTGCTTCTCCTCATGTTACAATGGCTGTAGCTTCTCATGTTCCAATGACTGTAGCTTCTCCTCATGTTACAATGACTGTAGCTTCTCCTCATGTTCAAATGGCTGTAGCTTCTCCTCATGTTCCAATGGCTGTAGCTTCTCCTCATGTTCCAATGATTGTAGCTTCTCCTCATGTTCCAATGGCTGTAGCTTCTCATGTTCCAATGACTGTAGCTTCTACTCATGTTCCAATGGCTGTAGCTTCTCCTCATGTTCCAATGGCTGTAGCTTCTCATGTTCCAATGACTGTAGCTTCTACTCATGTTCCAATGGCTGTAGCTTCTCCTCATGTTACAATGACTGTAGCTTCTCCTCATGTTTCAATGGCTGTAGCTTCTCATGTTCCAATGACTGTAGCTTCTACTCATGTTCCAATGGCTGTAGCTTCTCATGTTCCAATGACTGTAGCTTCTACTCATGTTACAATGGCTGTAGCTTCTCTTCATGTTACAGTGACTGTAGCTTCTCCTCATGTTACAATGACTGTAGCTTCTTCTCATGTTCCAATGCCTGTAACTTCTCATGTTCCAATGACTGTAGCTTCTACTCATGTTCCAATGGCTGTAGCTTCTCCTCATGTTCCAATGGCTGTAGCTTCTCATGTTCCAATGACTGTAGCTTCTACTCATGTTCCAATGACTATAGCTTCTACTCATGTTACAATGGCTGTAGCTTCTCCTCATGTTACAATGACTGTAGCTTCTCCTCATGTTCCAATGCCTGTAGCTTCTCATGTTCCAATGACTGTAGCTTCTACTCATGTTCCAATGGCTGTAGCTTCTCCTCATGTTCCAATGGCTGTAGCTTCTCCTCATGTTCCAATGGCTGTAGCTTCTCATGTTCCAATGACTGTAGCTTCTACTCATGTTCCAATGACTGTAGCTTCTACTCATGTTACAATGGCTGTAGCTTCTCCTCATGTTACAATGACTGTAGCTTCTCCTCATGTTTCAATGGCTGTAGCTTCTCATGTTCCAATGACTGTAGCTTCTACTCATGTTACAATGGCTGTAGCTTCTCATGTTCCAATGACTGTAGCTTCTACTCATGTTACAATGGCTGTAGCTTCTCATGTTCCAATGACTGTAGCTTCTACTCATGTTACAATGACTGTAGCTTCTCCTCATGTTACAATGGCTGTAGCTTCTCATGTTCCAATGACTGTAGCTTCTACTCATGTTACAATGGCTGTAGCTTCTCATGTTCCAATGACTGTAGCTTCTACTCATGTTACAATGGCTGTAGCTTCTCATGTTCCAATGACTGTAGCTTCTCCTCATGTTACAATGACTGTAGCTTCTCCTCATGTTTCAATGGCTGTAGCTTCTCATGTTCCAATGACTGTAGCTTCTACTCATGTTCCAATGGCTGTAGCTTCTCATGTTCCAATGACTGTAGCTTCTACTCATGTTACAATGGCTGTAGCTTCTCTTCATGTTACAGTGACTGTAGCTTCTCCTCATGTTACAATGACTGTAGCTTCTTCTCATGTTCCAATGCCTGTAACTTCTCATGTTCCAATGACTGTAGCTTCTACTCATGTTCCAATGGCTGTAGCTTCTCCTCATGTTCCAATGGCTGTAGCTTCTCATGTTCCAATGACTGTAGCTTCTACTCATGTTCCAATGACTATAGCTTCTACTCATGTTACAATGGCTGTAGCTTCTCCTCATGTTACAATGACTGTAGCTTCTCCTCATGTTCCAATGCCTGTAGCTTCTCATGTTCCAATGACTGTAGCTTCTACTCATGTTCCAATGGCTGTAGCTTCTCCTCATGTTCCAATGGCTGTAGCTTCTCATGTTCCAATGACTGTAGCTTCTACTCATGTTACAATGGCTGTAGCTTCTCATGTTCCAATGACTGTAGCTTCTACTCATGTTACAATGGCTGTAGCTTCTCATGTTCCAATGACTGTAGCTTCTCATGTTCCAATGACTGTAGCTTCTACTCATGTTCCAATGGCTGTAGCTTCTTCTCATGTTCCAATGACTGTAGCTTCTAGTCATGTTTCAATGTGTGTAGCTTCTCCTCATGTTACAATGACTGTAGCTTCTCCTCATGTTACAATGACTGTAGCTTCTCCTCATGTTACAATGACTGTAGCTTCTCCTCATGTTCCAATGACTGTAGCTTCTCCTCATGTTCCAATGACTGTAGCTTCTCCTCATGTTCCAATGACTGTAGCTTCTCCTCATGTTCCAATGACTGTAGCTTCTCCTCATGTTCCAATGACTGTAGCTTCTCCTCATGTTACAATGACTGTAGCTTCTCCTCATGTTCCAATTACTGTAGCTTCTCCTCATGTTCCAATGACTGTAGCTTCTCCTCATGTTACAATGACTGTAGCTTCTACTCGTGTTCCAATGGCTGTAGCTTCTCCTCATGTTCCAATGGCAGTAGCTTCTCCTCATGTTCCAATGGCAGTAGCTTCTCCTCAATTTCCAATGACTGTAGCTTCTCATGTTAAAATGACTGTAGCTTCTTTTCATGTTCCAATGGCAGTAGCTTCTCCTCATGTTCCAATGGCTGTAGTGTCTCCTCATGTTCTAATGACTGTAGCTTCTCCTCATGTTCCAATGGCTGTAGCTTCTCATGTTACAATGATGTAGCTTCTCCTCATGTTTCAATGCGTGTAGCTTCTCCTCATGTTTCAATGGCTGTAGCTTTTCCTCATGTTTCAATGGCTGTAGCTTCTCATGTTAAAATGACTGTAGCTTCTTTTCATGTTCCAATGGCAGTAGCTTCTCCTCATGTTCCAATGGCTGTAGTGTCTCCTCATTTTCCAATGATGTAGCTTCTCATGTTCCAATGGCTGTAGTGTCTCCTCATTTTCCAATGATGTAGCTTCTCATGTTCCAATGGCTGTAGTGTCTCCTCATTTTCCAATGATGTAGCTTCTCATGTTTCAATGGCTGTAGCTTCTCATGTTACAATGATGTAGCTTCTCCTCATGTTTCAATGCGTGTAGCTTCTCCTCATGTTCCAATGGCTGTAGCTTCTCATGTTACAATGACTGTAGCTTCTCCTCATGTTCCAATGGCTGTAGCTTCTCTTCATGTTCCAATGGCTGTAGTGTCTCCTCATTTTCCAATGATGTAGCTTCTCCTCATGTTTCAATGTGTGTAGCTTCTCTTCATGTTCCAATGGCTGTAGCTTCTCATGTTACAATGACTGTAGCTTCTCCTCATGTTCAAATGGCTGTAGCTTCTCCTCATTTTCCAATGATGTAGTTTCTCCTCATGTTCCAATGGCTGTAGCTTCTCATGTTCCAATGGCTGTAGCTTCTCTTCATGTTCCAATGGCTGTAGCTTCTCTTAATGTTCCAATGGCTGTAGTGTCTCCTCATGTTCTAATGACTGTAGCTTCTCCTCATGTTCCAATGGCTGTAGCTTCTCATGTTACAATGACTGTAGCTTCTCCTCATGTTCCAATGGCTGTAGCTTCTCTTCATGTTCCAATGGCTGTAGTGTCTCCTCATTTTCCAATGATGTAGCTTCTCCTCATGTTTCAATGCGTGTAGCTTCTCCTCATGTTTCAATGGCTGTAGCTTCTCCTCATGTTTCAATGGCTGTAGCTTCTCATGTTAAAATGACTGTAGCTTCTTTTCATGTTCCAATGCCTGTAGTGTCTCCTCATTTTCCAATGATGTAGCTTCTCCTCATGTTCTAATGACTGTAGCTTCTCCTCATGTTCCAATGGCTGTAGTGTCTCCTCATGTTCCAATGGCTGTAGCTTCTCATGTTACAATGACTGTAGCTTCTCCTCGTGTTCCAATGGCTGTAGCTTCTCTTCATGTTTCAATGGCTGTAGTTTCTCCTCATTTTCCAATGATGTAGCTTCTCCTCATGTTCCAATGGCTGTAGCTTCTCTTCATGTTTCAATGCGTGTAGCTTCTCTTCATGTTTCAATAGCTGTAGCTTCTCATTTTCCAATGATGTAGTTTCTCCTCATGTTCCAATGAATGTAGCTCTTATAGCACTCCAAACCCTGCCGGCAGCATCTCTTACAACCATATAAACACAACCGTGATGATACAACAGGATGTTTCATTGAATGGTAATCACACACACAACCACAGCCTACAATACAGGTAATCACACGCAACCACAGTCTACAATACAAGTAATCACACACAACCACAGTCTACAATACAGGTAATCACAGGCAAGAGAGCCTACAATACAGGTAATCACAGGCAAGAGAGCCTAAAATACAGGTAATCACAGGCAAGAGAGCCTAAAATACAGGTAATCACAGGCAAGAGAGCCTACAATACAGGTAATCACAGGCAAGAGAGCCTACAATACAGGTAATCACAGGCAAGAGAGCCTACAATACAGGTAATCACAGGCAAGAGAGCCTACAATACAGGTAATCACAGGCAAGAGAGCCTACAATACAGGTAATCACAGGCAAGAGAGCCTACAATACAGGTAATCACAGGCAAGAGAGCCTACAATACAGGTAATCACAGGCAAGAGAGCCTACAATACAGGTAATCACAGGCAAGAGAGCCTACAATACAGGTAATCACAGGCAAGAGAGCCTACAATACAGGTAATCACAGGCAAGAGAGCCTACAATACAGGTAATCACAGGCAAGAGAGCCTACAATATAAATAACCAAACATAATGTGACCAACCTGAGCCAGGCCTAGTTGCGCCGCCTTCTCAAGAAGATCAAGTCCTTGCAGTGGATTGCAGCCACAAGTGCAGGCAGCAACAGCGGGTGCTTGCTGGGGGATGCTGTAGTTGCTGCATTTCATGCACATCAGGCCCAGGTTGTACAAGGCCATGCTGTGACCTTGTTTGGCTGCCAGATTGTAGTAGTGCCTGGCCTGGAGACAAACATGGCCACAGAAATGATCATGTTCTACCTGCTACACACACAGAAATGATCATGTTCTAAATGCTACACATGCAGAAATGATCATGTTCTAAATGCTACACACACAGAAATGATCATGTTCTTCCTGCTACACACACAGAAATGATCATGTTCTACCTGCTGCACACACAGAAATGATCATGTTCTACCTGCTACACACAGAGAAATGATCATGTTCTACCTGCTACACACACAGAAATGATCATGTTCTACCTGCTACACACAGAGAAATGATCATGTTCTACCTGCTACACACACAGAAATGATCATGTTCTACCTGCCACACACACAGAAATGATCATGTTCTACCTGCCACACACACAGAAATGATCATGTTCTACCTGCCACACACACAGAAATGATCATGTTCTACCTGCTACACACACAGAAATGATCATGTTCTACCTGCTACACACACAGAAATGCTTACCTTCTGCAAGTCCTGAGGCACCCCAGATCCAGTCTCGTAACACAGAGCCAGGTTAAAGCAGGCGGAAGTGTTTCCCAGAGCACAGGAAGACTGCAGGTGTTGGGCAGCCGCACTAAAGTCTCCGTGCACCGCAGCCTCCAGGCCCAGCAGACTTTCGGTCTTAGCCGTGTACTCAGTGCACATGCACTCAAACTCTTGCATGGCAGAGTCTAGAGTCTGAAACACAACACATGCAAGGATACTGATAACCTGTACTATTAGAGTGTAAATGATCCTAAACTTGTGTAAATTATCCTACCTGAGTGTAAATGATCCTACAAGTCTGTGTAAATTATAGTACCAGTTTGTGTAAGTTATCCAATATCTGTGTATAAATTATACTACCTCTGTGTAGTATCCAACGCCTCTATAAACAAACCCTAAGTCTGTAAACATATCCTAAGTCTGTAAACATATCCTAAGTCTGTAACCCTACCCCAAGTCTGCAAACATATCCAAATCTGTAAAAATATCCTAAATCCATGTGTAAACAAATCCTAAGTCTGTGTGTAAACAAATCCTGAGTCTGTGTGTAAACATAACCTAAGACCGTGTGTAAACAAATCCTAAGTCTGTGTGTAAACATATCCTAAGTCTGTAAAAAAAAATCCTAAGTCTGTCTGTAAACATATTATAAGTCTATGTGTAAACAAATCTTCTTCTTCTTCTGCGATCATCCAGAGTTTTTTTTTTTTCGGATGTGATTGCGTTGTGCCTTTTTACAGCAGAGCTGCGTTCTTGCGCTGTTAGGCCGACACACCTGACTTCTGCGGGCATTTGTTGACCGGGTTAACCTTCCCGGGGTAAACAAATCCTAATTCTGTAAACATATCCTAAGTTTGAGTGTACACATAGCCTAAGTCTGTGTGTAAACATATCCTAAGTCTGTTAACATGTCCTAAGACTAAAGATATCCAAAGTCTGTGTGTTAACATCCTATGTCTGTGTATAAACATATCCTAAGTCTGTGTGTAAACATACCCTATGTCTGTGTAAACATACATTAAATCTGTGTGTAATCATACACTAAATCTGTGTGTAAACATACACTAAATCTGTGTGTAAACATACACTAAATATTGTGTGTATACATACAATCAATCTGTGTGTAAACATACCCTATGTCTGTGTGTACACATACACTACATGTGTGTGTAAACATACCCTAAGTCTGTGTGTAAACATACACTAAATGTGTGTGTAAACATATCCTACCTGGGCATGCAAGCTGCTGCCAGCAGGATCCTGGGTTCCAACAGCCACATCACTGAGGGCGTGGATGGCAATGTCTGGCTGCTGTGGGGCTGTGGCAGTGCTGGAGGCAGTCTGGGCACACCTGGCGTCCTGATGCAGGACTGAGGCAGTGCCGAGGCTGAGGCCTCCATTGATGGACCTGACAGTGGTTGTGTGGTGACTGGTCAGCAGAACTCGTAGCAACAGTCGAGATTTCTGGCGCTGCTTCTCAGCATCTGCACCAAACAACACCACAGAGCCCTGCATGTGGACACAGACACAGAATCTCCCATCAATATGGTGAAATCAACATCTACATGATGAAGATGTGCAAAAGGCATGATGTGAAGGATTTCCCGAGCCCCATCAATCCATCATGTGAAGGATTTCCCTAGCCCCATCAATCCATCATGTGAAGGATTTCCCTAGCCCCATCAATCCATCATGTGAAGGATTTCCCTAGCCCCATCAATCCATCATGTGAAGGATTTCCCTAGCCCCACCAATCCATCATGTGAAGGATTTCCCTAGCCCCATCAATCCATCATGTGAAGGATTTCCCTAGCCCCATCAATCCATCATGTGAAGGATTTCCCTAGCCCCATCAATCCATCATGTGAAGGATTTCATTAGCCCCATCAATCCATCATGTGAAGGATTTCCCTAGCCCCATCAATCCATGATGTGAAGGATTTTCTTAGCCCCATCAATCCATTATGTGAAGGATTTCCCTAGCCCCATCAATCCATGATGTGAAGGATTTGCCTAGCCCCATCAATCCATGATGTGAAGGATTTCCCTAGCCCCATCAGTCCATGATGTAAAGGATTTCCCTAGCCCCATCAATCCATCATGTGAAGGATTTCCCTGGCCCCATCAATCCATGATGTGAAGGATTTCCCTAGCTCCATCAATCCATGATGTGAAGGATTTCCCTAGCCCCATCAATTCATGCTAGTGAAGAATTTCCCTAGCCCTATCAATCCCCCCGTCAAGCCATGAGTCACCCCATCAATCCCCCATCAAGCCATGATGTGAAGGATTTCCCTAGCCCCATCAAGCCATGATGTGAAGGATTTCCCTAGCCCCATCAATCCATGGCATGAAGAATTTCCCTAGCCCCATCAATCCACCATGTGAATGATTTCCCTAGCCCCCATCAATCCATCATGTGAAGGATTTCCCTAGCCCCATCAAGCCATGATGTGAAGGATTTCTCTAGCCCCATCAAGCCATGATGTGAAGGATTTCCCTAGTCCCATCAAGCCATGATGTGAAGGATTTCCCTAGCCCCATCAAGCCATGATGTGAAGGATTTCCCTAGCCCCATCAATCCATGATGTGAAGGATTTCCCTAGTCCCATCAATCCATGGCATGAAGAATTTCCCTAGCCCCATCAATCCACCATGTGAAGGATTTCCCTAGCCCCATCAATCCATCATGTGCAGGATTTCCCTAGTGCCATGAATTTATGATATAAATGATTTCCCAAGCCCGATTAATTCATCATATGAAGGATTTCCCAAGCCCGATCAATTTATCATATGAAGAATTTCCCTAGTGCCATCAATTCATGATATGAATGATTTCCCAAGCCTGATTAATTCATCATATGAATGATTTCCTAAGCCCGATCAATTTATCATATGAAGAATTTCCCTAGTGCCATCAATTCATCATATGAAGGATTTCCACTCACGCAATACAGGACAAGAGACAAAAGAGTGCCAGCAGACAACACTCACCCAAGACAGGGCTTCTAACATGCGGTGTGAGCCAGCAAACATCCTCCAGAAGTTGTAGTGGCATGAAGATTTCTGCTGACGGCCATCTTCCTGCCCAGTGTTGAAGTGCTGATTGTAGCCAACGTGGCATGTTGTGTCGTCGTGGTTGTCTTTGTTCACTGTCTTGTTCACAAACAAACTGCATGGTGTTTGAAGGAGACATATCATATGTTGATGTTTGCCTCGCAAGTTTGATCACATACATATACATGACCAAATATGTTGTATTTCTACCCGTTCCTTATCCAAGTGTCTATGCATCACTCTACCCCACAGATACTCTAGAATCTATGGAACAATCTACCTCAAATATATTCTACTATCTATACTATAATATACCTCAAACATATTCTAATAACTATACAAGAATATACCTCAAACATATTCTAATATCTACACAAGAATATACCTCAAACATATTCTAATATCTATACAAGAATATACCTCAAACTTATTCTAATATCTATACAAGAATATACCTCAAACATATTCTAATATCTATACAAGAATATACATCAAACATATACTAATATCTATACAAGAATATACCTCAAACATATTCTAATATATATACAAGAATATACCTCAAACATATTCTAATATCTATACAAGAATATACCTCAAACATATTCTACTATCTATACAAGAATATACCTCAAACATATTCTACTATCTATACAAGAATATACCTCAAACATATTCTAATATCTATACAAGAATATACCTCAAACATATTCTAATATTTATACAAGAATATACCTCAAACATATTCTAATATATATACAAGAATATACCTCAAACATATTCTAATATCTATACAAGAATATACCTCAAACATATTCTACCATCTATACAAGAATATACCTCAAACATATTCTAATATCTATACAAGAATATACCTCAAACATATATTCTAATATCTATACAAGAATATACCTCAAACATATTCTAATATCTATACAAGAATATACCTCAAACATATTCTAATATCTATACAAGAATATACCTCAAACATATTCTAATATCTATACAAGAATATACCTCAAACATATTCTAATATCTACACAAGAATATACCTCAAACATATTCTAATATCTATACAAGAATATACCTCAAACATATTCTAATATCTATACAATACAATGTACAATTCTGATGCCCAGACTACAAAATATATCTCATAGACAAGCAAGTACAGAGGACACAGCCAGACAATGTACAATACTGATGCCCTGACTACACAATATATCTCATAGACAATAAGACAAACATCTTGTAATGAGAATATCAGAGGACAGAGCATGGAATGTCTCCACCAGACTGGGTACTTGAACAGAAGTAAACAACAGAAGTGTGATAGTGATGGTTATCTACATAATAATATTGAATTACCTGTTCAAAATGTTTGCCCTACAACCTCTAACTTCATCAGCATCCAGAGATTTCCTACGTCTCCCAGAAAATGGACATGCTTTCTCATTGAGTTCCAACGCTTCCTGCTCTTCCTCCACATACAGACCCGCTGAGGGTCGCAGGCTGTGAACATGGTTTTTGAACCCTGAAATACAGGAACATGTCAAGACTAATGCTCTCTCTCTCGCTCTATTGTGTGTGCGTGCGCACTCTCTCTCTCTCTCTCGTGTATGCATGCGCTCTCTCTCTCTCTCTATTGTGTGTGTGTGTGTGTCTGTGTGTGTGGGCACATGCACTCTCTCTCTATCTTTCCCTCTCTAAGAAGAGACAGGAGGATGTGGACAAACATGGCCACATATCCATACAGCTGGATCACTGATATAAGAAGAGACAGGAGGATGTGGACAACTGCAGCCATCACCACCTAACTGGGCACACAGAATGGACTATAAGAAATAGAGGGGGACTATACAAAGAGATAGATAAACAATACCAGGAGGCAAATAAATAAAAATATTTGCATATCCTTTACACGACATCGCTGTCAACAGCAGCATCTTTCAGCTGATTGTTGATTTCTTGGCAAGATTACGCTCAGTAGTTTGCCACTGCTTTCTGAGCGACCGGCTCACATACCCCATAAGTTACCGAAGCGGAGAGAACCACTACCAATTCTCACCGTCGTCACGTTACTCACGAGAGTATACAGGATTACAGAGAAAGTCGCTTACGCCTAGGCCAGGGAGACCGGCATATCAGGAGATAGGGGGGATATAAGAGAAGGGGATAGGAAGGCTATAGGGGACAGGAAGCTGTGACAAACATTACCATCAAGGCCTAACTGGGCACACAGAATGAGCTAAAAGAGGGGACAGGAGGCTGTCTGTGAACGGCGTCGTTCGTCGTCACTGCGAGCGCTAACAAGTCAAGTCGTCTTATCCTGTCAAGAAGCCTGATACGCGGGAAAATGCCACGTGGAAAGTCCAACAACAAAAAACACGCTGTAGCCAAGATGTGCAGCGTGGGAGCCGACAACAAGAAGAAGAACGTGGAGAGCCTACCTGCTAGCTGCATCAAAGAGCCTGATACTACAGCCATTACTGAAGCTACTACGAGGGAGAAGATCGACAGCCCAACACAGTCAAGAACCAAGACAACAGAAAAGGAGGAGAAAGACACCAGAGCCGGGAACACCGACACAAAAAGTCCGATGGGTTGTCAAGCGGATTCAAGTGGAGCTGACAGATGAAGAAATCCTGAAGCAGCTACGAGAAGAGAATATTCACATCTGATTCTTGAAGGCGGAGCGGCTCCTCACCTATTCCAAGATACCTACAACCTTGGCAGTGGTAATGTCGGAGGGCAGCGAAATGCTGACCACAGTATCAATCAGCAAGAAAATACAGCAGCCAGAGAGATTCATCCCAAGAGTCAATCAATGTTCAAGATGCCAGAGGGCCGGCCACAGCAGAGCAACATGTCGCAGTAAGACGGAAATCTGTCGATACTGCGCCGATCACCACGCCTTCAAGGAGTGTCCGCTGGCCAAGCTGGACACGGACTTCCGAGCACCCAACAACAAAAGAAAGTGCGCCAACTGCCTGGGCAAACATGGAGCAAGATACCTGGGCTGTCCAGTACCTGCAAAGACACAGAGACGTCTTAAAGATCGCCATCACCACAAAGACACCATACAACGAAGCAATGCGGAGGTGCGAGACAGCAACATGCATCTAACAAGCCGAGAAAGAGCAACTGCAAAGCCAGATTGAGGAGCTAAAGAAGCAAGTCAAGCTACTGCAAACATCGGCACCAACCAGCGACAATGGGAAACTTCTTGCCGAAATAAAGGAGATCCAGCGGGACATCAAACAAGAGGTGGAGAATATGAGGCAGATGACAAAGATAAATGAAGAGATTCTGCGAGACATCAAAGCGGTAAGAGAAATTCTAACAACTGAAAGGGAGCCGACCCAAAACAAACCAGCACAAGAAACAGAAAAGCACACAGAGAAACCGCAAGATGACATCCAACAAGAGGACGAGCCGGAACCGCTAGACAAAGCCAGCAACCCAGCCACGACAATATCCCGCCAGACATCCGAAGAAAACCAAGACGAGCACCCTGAGGACGACACGGAGAGGCCCCGGTGGCCTACCTTGGAGGAGCTACGAGAGTCGGCAAGGATTGAGAAACTCAGACACGAGGAATTCAAAAGGTGCTGGATTGAAAGAGAAAAGAAGAAACCAAAAACAACTCAGGAGACCGGTAGAATACCCAACTAGAATCTTGGAACAGGATACCGACTACTCGTACTACATAGAAGACGGAAAGAGAAAACCATGGCTGACCGCGGAGGAAAAACTCAAATGGCAGAAGCTAAAACTCGAAGATGAAAAAAAGTACAAGAAGGAAAATAGAAACGTCCAAAAGCTCCTACAGAAAATACACAAAAAAGGAGACTAAAAGACCTAATAAAAAGTCCTTATAAGGACTACAGCCAGTCAAGCGAGACGAGCCAGGAGCCTACACCAACAAAGAAAACCACAAGAACAGACGAGCACAAAGGATAGCCGCCGACCGATCCCCAGGCTGACGTCACAGACATAAACCAACATAATCAGTCCGAGATAGGACTCACAAGACAAGAATTAGGGTGAACAAACCCACAAAAACTACGGACCCTCAACAATAACCGAAGCTGAGGAAGCAGGTTGAACGAGGCCGAATTTGGAATTTTTGTTTTGAAAATTGGAATTGGAACTGTCTGTGGATACTGTGAACTCAAACTGAACACACGCCTTGGACTGTATAACTATCTATACGAAGTTTATAAGAATACAATATTACAATAAATAGCGTGATCCATCAGTACTGAAGCATACTTTAACCGGAAGCCATTTTTTCCGCGCTTGCGCAGAAGGGTGTCGTCGTGTCTACATCATTGACTATTAACATACACTTTGTATATCTCACTGGATATATTTAAATCACTCGTGCCAATAACGAATTACCATCTCCGCTTCCGGTAAAATGGCCAGTCTAATCATTGCGCATATAGCCGGTGGTTAGATTTGAAATTGTCTTTGAGATAATTTCACTATTTGGCATACCATAAATAATTATAATAATTTTAGTACAAGGCATAGATATTCGTTAAATTTAGCTGCATTTTCGAATTCTGCATGCAAAGATACATAAAGTTGGAAAGTTTCATTTAAAAATATTGGGCCCCTCTGGTAGAAAAAAATTCGTTTTGTTTGCGGACATGATAAATTCCTCTTTGTTATTGTAAATCCACATTGTCGGCACGCAATAAAATTTTTTTTTAGTACAAGGCATAGATATTTGTTAATTTTAGTTGCATTTTTGAATTGTGCATGCAAAGATAAATTTGGAAAGTTTCATTTAAATATATGGGGACCTTCTGGTAGAAAAAAATTAATGAATTAATAATTATTTTTGCGGACGTGATTAAATTCTCTTTGCGATTGGAAAAATAAATAAATCCTTTTAATAAAAATATATGTACTTTCTCATTATATAAAGATATCATCTCTTATTATTATATGATTGCATGTAATTATTAAATATTAATTTTACGTAAATTTATTTAGAATTTGACTGACTATCATGGCAAGGACTGCTGATGATCTCAGATCCCATCTATCTGCGTTCGAAGGAGGATATCCTATAAGTACAGGATACATTGCCCGCCTGCTGGTTGTGGACAGTTGTTCTGTACCTGATGTGTTAGGAAAAGTCCAAACCATTGTGGCGACAAATGATCCAGGGAAAGACATATTTTTGCCGACATATTAAATCCCTCTTTGACTTTGCCTTTGGAAATCCAAAATGTCGGCATGCGTTTCACTTTTTAAAACGTGCAATTCTTAATCTTCTTCTTCTTCTTCTGCGTTCATCCGGAGTTTTTTTCGTATGTGATTGCGTTGTGCCCGTTTACAGCAGAGCTGCGTTCTTGCGCTGTTAGGCCGACACATCCGACTTCTGCGGGCATTTGTTGACCGGGTTAACTTTCCCAGAAACATGCAATTCGAACTACTACCTTGTGAGCCAATCTCTTTAATTAATGACAAATGTTTAAATGTTTGCATAAAGGAGAAATCTTTTTTTAGAAAAATATAATTTCTCATTATATAAAAACTGTCATTTACTGCCAATATAGTACCTTGCGGTGTATGGCAGAGAGGTCTTTGAGCCTGAGGAATAAAGTCCGCCTGGCTAGTGCAGTCGCCGCGAACTGTGCAGGTTAGGATTTTCTTTTTGCCCCCGACAGAAAAAAATCTGACACCTTACCGAGGGATCGAACCCAGGCCTCCCGAATGAGAGTCCGGCATTCTAGCCTCTCGGCCAGCCGCTCCTCCTCTCATTATATAAGGATATCTATTTTAGCATGAACCATCAGATATTAAATTTGAGTATTTACTAATGTGACCACCACCGAAAGATAGGCCTTGAGAAACCGAATCTAATGGTACCAAGATGTTGCATGTATGTCAATTAGAAGCGAAGATATGCAACTTTGAGTGTCGTGATCGTAAACACAGAAATTAATTAATATAACTACTAATTAGTGGCCATTTTTATACGCTAATTAGGTAACATTGCATTCTATCTAAACAGGATATAACACATATCGTGCGTTGCACAATTCCGCAGAATACAAGATACAACTTACCAGGGTTTAAAGCTAATATAAAGAATGCTCATGGTAATTAATGAATATAACTACTAATTAGCGGCCATTTTTATATGCTAATTAGGTAACATTGCATACTATCTAAACAGGATATAACACATATCGTGCGTTGCACAATTCCGCAGAATACAAGATACAACTTACCAGGGTTTAAAGCTAATATAAAGAATGCTCATGGTAATTAATGAATATAACTACTAATTAGCGGCCATTTTTATATGCTAATTAGGTAACATTGCATACTATCTAAACAGGATATAACACATATCGTGCGTTGCATAATTCCACAGAATACAAGATACAACTTACCAGGGTTTAAAGCTAATATAAAGAATGCTCGTGGTAATTAATGAATATAACTACTAATTAGCGGCCATTTTTATATGCTAATTAGGTAACATTGCATACTATCTAAACAGGATATAACACATATCGTGCGTTGCACAATTCCGCAGAATACAAGATACAACTTACCAGGGTTTAAAGCTAATATAAAGAATGCTCATGGTAATTAATGAATATAACTACTAATTAGCGGCCATTTTTATATGCTAATTAGGTAACATTGCATACTATCTAAACAGGATATAACACATATCGTGCGTTGCACAATTCCGCAGAATACAAGATACAACTTACCAGGGTTTAAAGCTAATATAAAGAATGCTCGTGGTAATTAATGAATATAACTACTAATTAGCGGCCATTTTTATATGCTAATTAGATAACATTGCATTATATGTAAAAATAGATGACATGAGCAATTAGGCTTCGCTACACCGATCGCAATGATGTATGGTTGCTAGGATGTTCATTTAAAAATAAACAAGCTACACTAGTAAGAACATAAATTTTGATAACTTCTGCTATGACCTTAGTTTGGACACGAAAAAAAGATGCCCGGAGGAGATCTTTTGTGTCAATTTCTGCGTTAATGACCACGACAAAGTTGAATATCTTCGCTTCTAATTGACATACATGCATCATCTTGGTACCATTAGATTCGGTTTCTCAAGGCCTATCTTCTGGTGGTGGTCCCATTAGAAAATACTCAAATTTAAAATGGTTCATGCTACAATAAATACATAAGAGGAATGGCTGCAGCAGAATATATATTTCCTATTACTATTAGATGTAGAAGTCATAGATCTGTATTTCGTGGTTTGTCAGCTCATAACAGCTGTCTCTAAGAGGCAACAAACTCTGATAATGTGGTGGAGTTGGCTGAAATAAACGTCAGAGTGAAGAATGGAGATAACAACACTCCACACTTGCCTCTGTCACCACTAACTAAACAACTGGTCTATACTATAATTAGAACTGAGGGGAATCCCAGCACAAACTACAACATGTCCATCAACTGCCACGCTCAAGCCATCTAACTAAACACGGTGTACCTCTGGAGATGCTGTTGAGAAACCTCCACATTGTAGCGGTCTGGTCTTAGCCTATGGTTCCACTAAACGACGATAAAGGTGCTCTAGCCAGGACTCTCCCACGGAGTACCCGAGCTGGAAGCCATGTTTGTTTCCTCTCTGTGACAAAGGTCAAATTAGCTAAAACATGGCTAATCCCCGGAGAAACGAAATAATGTAGCTGCTTTCAGACCTTCACAATATGATGGGCCTCCACATCACAGATCCATTAGAAGTCGCCATGGCCAAATGGGTAATAACGCTCGCGCATAAGCTTCTGGAACACTGATAGCTAATTTGGGAGGAGGGGCTCTCTCCCTACAACGGTCAGTTGGACTTAAATGTTGACTTATCGGAGAAGTCGGAAAGGGTTCACCTGATGCCGAGAGTAAGGGAAAGCTGGCCCAAACATTTATCAGTGTGCTAGTGTGCACTACGCTCTACTCAAAGCCACATGATTGACTGATATACAGATTGGAACCCATGACCCAGGAACCGGGACGCCAGCGTCTAGTCGTGTACGTAAATGAGTGTTTACAAACGTGTTCACTGGTTAGAATGTGCCGCGTCTAGCCGCTAGTTCACCGGTGTTTCCAGTGCTCACAAACGTGTACACTAGTAACATTTTCTAAACTGCTTTTTAATTATATAACCTGCATAGTTGGATACCTCTTGAAAAAAAACCACTCCAACGGTACCTTATTCAAGTCTGGTCAATTATACGCCGAGATATTGTTTGTGTGTCAGTTTATCATTTAATATAGCCGAGTGGCTAGAACGCCGGATTCTTCTTCGGGAGACCCGGGTTCGAATCCTCGGTAAGATGTGGGATTTTTTTTTCTGTTGGGGGCAAAAAAAAAATCCTAACCTGCACAGTTCACGGCGACTGCACTGGCCAGTCGGCCTTAATTCCTCAGGCTCAAAGACCACCCCGGCAAGGTACTATATTGGCAGTAAATGACAGTTTGTTTTTTACAGACAGTAAATTTATTATTATTATTATTATTTTTGCATATCCCTTACAGGACGTTGCAGTCAACATCAGCAATTTTCAGATGCTGTTGATGTACTAGGCAAGATTACGCTCAGTAGTTTGCCATTGCATGAAAAAAAAACGATTTTAACCTTTTCACTTTCTGTGATCCTAACTACACACTCACACTACTGTTGGTTACACTGACGCCAAGGGATATTGCCACTGCCGCTGTCTAACTCAAGGACACATAACTCTGCCAATTTGTGTATATATATTGTTGTGTATATATGTGTGTGCGTGTGTGTGTGTGTGTGTGTGTGTGTGTGTGTGTGTGTGTGTGGCCGTTCTCCCTAGTCTAGGTGTTACACAACTGTCTCCGTAATCCCGTATACTCTCGTGAGTAACGTGACATGCGCGAGAATCGGTAGCGGTTCTCTCCGCGTCGGTAACTTACGGGATATGTGAGTCGGTCGCTCAGAAAGCAGTGGCAAACTACTGAGCGTAATCTTGCCAAGAAATCAACACTTAGCTGAAAGATGCTGATGTTGACAGTGATGTCCTGTAAAAGGATATGCGAACAATACACACACACACACACACACACACACACACACACACACACACACACACAACACACATATATATATATATATATATATTATATATATATATATATATATATATATATATATATATATATATATATTGTCACACGACGTTCTTGATGATAAGTTCAATGTTCTTGATGATCTTTGCGTGATATTGTCGTGTGATGGTCGTTGTCTAGGTAACGATGTTCATGGTGTGTCAATTGAGCTATCTAACTGTCTCTTAATCCAACTCACCCCAGAAGTGCACCTTCACCAGTCATGAAACAAGATTGAGTTGGCGCACATAATCATTTATTCCAGAAATAAGACGGACAGACGGAACATGTTTATACATCCAGAAATAATGTAATCCATAGAATATAAATATCCTCCTCACAATTTAACCAGCACACATCACTGGCTTCTCACGGCCTGCTGAATCTCAAATTCACAAGACATTTAGTCCAGCTACTATCCACGGCTGGATCTCCCACAATACAACCCACACCTTGGGTCGGAGCCACTGCTCAACTATGCAACCCACTCTGGGTTTTAGGCCTGCCTTCACAGCTCGGAGAATCACACAACACAGTTCTCCGTGGACTACCGACTCCTTCGGTATCTAAAACTCAACTCCCCCAAGTCCCTTGACTTCACACACAAATACACTATCTCTCGCCCCATCCACCCTAGGGGTTTTTCCTCTACCCTCACTATTTTATTTCTCAGGACTGGCTGTTTTTTCCATAGCTGGGTCAGTCACTTTACTGTCTCCCACTTTCACCCATTCTTTCTCATGCCCGGTCACTCACCTCATTGTCCATGACCCAGGCTTATGTCATATATATATATATATATATATATATATATATATATATATATATATATATATATATATATATATATATATATATATATATATATATATATATATACTAGCTGACCTAGCCCGGCTTCGCCCAGCCCCTGGCGGGGAACTATCTATCTGTCTGTCTGCCTGTCTGCCTGCCTGCCTGTCTGCTTGCCTGCCTACCTACCTACCTACCTACCTACGTACCTATCTATCTATCTATCTATCTATCTATCCATCCATCCATCCATCCATCCATCCATCCATCTATCTATCTATCTATCTATCTATCTATCTATCTATCTATCTGTCTGTCTGATGACCCGGCCCGGCTATCTATCTATATATCGATCCATCCATCCATCCATCCATCTAGAGGACCCGGCCCGTCTATCTATCTATCTATCTATCTATCTATCTATCTATCTATCTATCTATCTATCTATCTATCTATCTATCTATCTATCTATCCATCCATCCATCCATCCATCCATCCATCCATCTATCTATCTATCTATCTATCTATCTATCTATCTATCTATCTACGGTAGATAGATAGTCTACCCGGTCCGGCTTCGTCCAGCCCCTGGCAGGGGGGGGGGGTCTCATTTAATTCATATTCGGCCCCTGCTCCCGTTCCCAAAAAAGAAAAAGAAGACGACCCGGCCCTGCTTCGCCCAGCTCCTGGAGGGGAGCATCTCATTTAATTCATATTCGGCTCTTGCTCCCGTTCCCGTTCCCAAAAAAGACGACCCGGCCCGGCTTCGCCCAGTCCCTGGCGGGGAGCGTCTCATTTAATTCATATTCGGCCCCTGCCCCCGTTCCCAAAAAAGAAGCCCGGCCTGGTGGGGAGCGTCTCATTTAATTCATATTAGTCATATAGGCTCCCGTTCCCGTTCCCAGAAATATGGCGAACAGATTGGAAGAGAACAATCTTCATCCCAATAACTAAATAGGGCAATCTGAAACTACTGAATGTAAACTTACCAATAAATCCTGGGATGACTGTATAGATGTCGAAGAGAAATAAAAAGATGAGTTAGAAAATTTTTACATATTTAAAATAGATGCATTATTTTTATGAAAACTCTGAAAATGCCTTAAAGATTTTATCATTATATATTATACCGCATATGCCTGTAGATAACTGTAGATAAACATTTTATAAAGATTTGAGCAAAATGCAACAATTATATATAAAATATATAGCAATGCTACTAAAAGTTATGTCCCTTGATATAACTTTTCTTAAGTTAAGTCCTCTCTCTATATATGTATTACGTAAATAACTGTTTGTACACTAACGAACTATGACAGTTGGCAGCACCAGAATGAGAAGAAGACGTGTAGAAAATTTCATCTCAATCGGATGGACCATTCGCGAACGCATCAATCACTTACAGACAGACAGACAGACAGACAGACAGACAGACAGACAGACAGACAGACAGACAGACAGACAGACATTGCATTATATATATATATATATATATATATATATATATATATATATATATATATATATATATATATATATATATATATATATATATAGATTGTTCGCATATCCTTTGCTGCTATTTCCCACCATTGAACTATTCCATTTACAGCATCATAGCACTGCAGTCTTCATCATTTCAGTTTGGGGTGTTACCTACGACCTAAATAGTCGAAAATTACACAATACGCGTACAAATGGATGCTCAATTTAATTATTTATACTAGATCAATGCCCAAAATCGATATAAAACGGAATTTACGAGTCTACTTGCGCTTTAAAAAAGAGGTTCTCTTTATCTCCGTTAGAAAAAAAAATCAATCTGAGAAGCCAAGTTGTATAGATTCGTAGACAATGGAGTGAATGAACTACAATACTCTAATCGGTTTCTGTTTTAATGCGATCTTGAAATAATATGGAAAAATAACGATTACGCTTACTGTCCCCCATATCGGAGGCACAAAAACAAATAACCGAACGTTACCCCCTCCCCCCCCCCCCCCAAAAAAAAAATAAAAAATCCGGTAAAATACAGCAAACCTAACATAGTACCTAGGTTATAAAATATAATGTACCACCCAACACCGTTACAGCATTTCAGGGTATGCCTAGAGTGCTCTGTCTCCCGCAAAGATTTCCAAGAGTAGGGATCCTTATAAGTCTACAGACCAGTTGGCTACGCATGCACATGTGTGTGTGTGGTGTGTGTGTGTGTGTGTGTGTGTGTGTGTGTGTGTTTATGCATGTGTGTATGTGTTTATGGATGTATTTATGTATGTGTATAGTTTAGTCGATGGATGAACATCACGGCACACGGGTTTAACCCATAAGTGCTCCGTTTTCCCCCTAACTCAAACCTGAGTCTGGAGAAACTCAGCTAAATGCACGAACTCCGTAGCACCAGCGAAGATCCTGAAATATTTTGGGTATATTTTTAACTCGAAATTTTGCCCGGGCAGCTCCGTTAGGCTACTCTTTTTCGATTTCCAATTGCCAAGGGATTTTTTACGTGCGCAACAATACAGACGGGCGTCCGATCTCACTACCCAGAGACCAGGGGAAATTTTATTACTAGAAGTCCACGTGAAAAAATCCCGGCCCTCATCGGGGCTTGAACCAGGGACCTCCAGCACTCGAGGCGGACACCATACATCGAGACCACGCAGCCCCCTTATGTATATGTATGTGTTTATGTATGTGTGTTTACAATCCATCCATCATGTGCCATGCTGGTAAGCGTAGGCGGTCATGACTCGTCATTTCACTCAATCACCAGAGTCGTGGATCAGCTCCGTGTTCTTGTCTCCACCATGCAACCTTGTCAAGCCATCCAGGTATTTACTTCTCTGTCTTCCCCTTGTTCTCTTCTCATCGATCTTGCCAGTTGTCACCAAGTTCTCTGATTTATTTCTTCTGATAACATGTCTTTAAAAAAAAAAAAACTGACTGTCCACGTCTAATTTCTCTAATCAGTTTACGATGTTCATTTGTTTCATATAGGGCCTGGTCGTTGGTTTTTTAAGTCTGTCCATGGTATTCTTTGCATTCTTCTCAGAAACCACATTTCCACAGCCATCAGATGTTTTTCAGCTTGACTGCACATTGTCAACGCTTCACATCCATACGATAGTACAGGCTCTATGTAGTAGCACCTCAACATCTTTTTATTGGTCAGTATGTTTTTCATCTTGTAAAAGGCAACCTCTTCAAGGCATCTCCCATCAGATGTTATGACGGTACCGAATCACTTGTTTAAGAATATTCCCTTTAACTGTACATTACATCGTGGTATTTTATTCTTCCTAGTGACAACCATAATCTGTGTTTTCTTACACTTTAATTCTAACCCTAGTTACTCACTGTGTGCAACAACCACGTCTACTAAATGTTGTAGATCCTACTCATTGTCTGCAATCAATACTGTATAATCTGCATATCTAATGCTATTGATGTTTCTTCCTCCAATGATGATTCCTTTCATATCTTGCACATTTCTGAAAATATTTTTACTATACAGGGAAAACAGATCTGGAGACAATACACATCCCTGTCACACACCTCTCTTAAAAGACTGATATTGACCTACTTCATTATCAATTCTGATGGCAGCTTGTTGTTTCCAATATCCCCGGGAAGGTTAACCCGGTCTACAAATGCCCGCAGAAGTCGGGTGTGTCGTCCTAACGACGCAAGAACGCAGCTCTGCTGTAAACAGGCACAACGCAATCACGTCCGGAAAAGAAAAGAAAAAAAACTCCGGATGAACGCAGAAGAAGAAGAAGTTTCCAATATGTATTTTTTTTTTAACAGAGGCAGATCATGGGGAAACATTTCCTCCAACATACAGGGGGAGGAGCTCGAGGCTGCACTTGAAACAATTGACCTGGCTTGTATCAATAGTGGCTGTATCACCAGGACAGCAAGTCGTCCACGTGATGAGGTCAGTTTTATTGACCTGGCACTGGTTTCTCCTTCACTCACTACAGTGTGTAGATGGGGTGTCCTAGGGTACCACGGCAGCGACCTTGCAGCATATTGGTGGAGAAAGGCAGAATCAGGCAGCACAAGTCAACAGCCAAGACTTTCCAGTATGACAGTACAGGACAAGATGTGGTGAGTAAAAGAAGGCACGACAAGCGCAGAAAGCTTCATGGCAGGAAACAAATCTGTAAGCAGCCACCTTGGTGGAATTTAGAGATGGAAAAGGCCTGGATGGATAGGCGTGGTCTCCCTGGCCTAGGCGTTGGCGACTTTCTCCGTAATCCCGTATACTCTCGTGAGTAACGTGACGACGGCGAGAATTGGTAGCGGTTCTAACCGCGTTGGTAACTTACAGGGTATGTGAGCCGGTCGCTCAGAAAGCAGTGACAAACTATTGAGTGTAATCTTGTCAAAAAATAAATCATCAGCTGAAAGATGCTGATGTTGACAGCGATGTCCTGTATAGGATATGCAAACATTTTTTTTTTCCAGGGAAGGCGTAGTAGCTGTTAGGAAATGGCAAAACGCCAAGAAGAACAGAGTTGCCCATCCTAGTCCCTGCGTGCACTTAGAAAGAGAGATGCACACAAAAGTACGTTACTTAAAAATCTGGTTAAGGTTGTTAAAAGAGAAAAATTGGCAGAGTTATGTCGAAGAGTAAGCACAGACAAGTCACTGAAATTGTTCTGGCGACTACATAAAAGCATGAATGGTCAAGAATAAGAGTATCCCTGACTTCCAAGTTGCTGACCTCATCTGGCAGAGGACTGACGAGAACAAGGGTAAATCCCTCTCCCAACGCTATCAAGAGCAGAACAACCAGACAGACACGAGAGGCCGAAATCTTGCCAAGGAGATTACCTCAGATAGTTGTAAGTTCCAGAACATTTTGGATGAAGACACGATAACAGGAAAGAGATTTAGGCTGTGCTTCGACTATCAAAAAACAATGCTTCAGCTTCTTGAACTCAAGATAAGTCCTTTCCTCCTTAGTTGGATCGCTGCAGCCCTCTTCGAAAAGAAAGTAGTTTCTAAATGTGGCAGTTGGACTTCGAAACCTACAACATATCCTGGCCTGCCACAGGGATCACCATTATCTCCGGTGCTGTTGAACGTCTCTACTGTGAGAATCACCAGCGAGAAAATCATATTACCGGGGAGGATATTGTCATATGCAGACGATGTTTTAGTGTATCGTCAGGGTAAGGAACTACAAACCGAACTCAATCGCATACGCACATGGTGTTTTGAAGCTGAGGCAAATGGTCAACCTAAAAAAGGCAACAGTGACATGGTTATCTTTGAATAACCATATTGTCAACACCTCAACGCTAACTGTAAATCCGGGTTCAGAGACTGTGGAAAGAACGCAGGCAATGAATTACCTGGGGATACGATTTGATTGAAGCCCTGCTTATACTGAGAAGGTAGACCAAGTGATAACAAAGGCCAAGCGGGGTTTGGCTGTGATGCGGGTGATGGCGGCGGCAAACTGTGAGCAGCGATATCTATGTCATCTTTATGAGGGTCTAGCCTTTTCTGTTTTGGAGTATGCGATGGCGATCCTGACTCTCAGCCATAAGCAGATGGAAAGGATGGAAAGGATACAGAACGAAGCTATGCGCATTATTCTTGATTGTACAAGAGATACAGCACGCAGGGCGATGCGCTACAGTCTTGATTTTCCAACCATGAGGGACAGAATACAAATCTGCCGAGCACGTGTCTATCTCAGAGTCAACGCAAACACACAACATCCACTGCATAGCGAGATTAAGAAGGTAAAGGGCAGCAGGTTAAAAAAATGAAAGTCGTGGATGGGTCAAGTCAAAGACATTCTTCAGGAGGTGTGTTCACTTGAGGACTTAACCTGGCGAGGAGTGGGTACAAGTGCCAACAGGGTTCTGTACATCCTTTTCAGTGTGTATCCAACTAGACAGGAAATGCATATAAGAAAATCCAGCTGCTGTGGAGGCGAAAGTACAGGCTCTGATCTTCGAGAATTCTTTAGAGGATGATGCTGTCATTTACACGGATTGGTCGGTAGTTTCTTCTTCTCTTCTTCTTTGCGATCATCCGGAGTGTTTTGTTTTTTCAATTGTGATTGCGGTGTGTCTGTTATGCGCCCTTGGGCCGAAGCCCGTAGGCCAACACAACCGGCTTTAGCGTGCTTTTTTTGACCAGGTTAGCATTCCTGGGAGACTCTCACTGTTTGCGGTACCGTCTACTACACAGTTGGCCAAGTTGGAACGGTCGAAGACAACGGTCGTCCCTCAAAGGAAGGCAGGGACAGTCCATGGCATTTTCCGCCATCCAGGGTGGCTTCCATAATTGCAGGGCCGGCACATAGCGACCTGGTGCTGGGCTCACCGAGGGAATCGTCACGTCCTGCTCATGACTGATTTAATTCCTCACTTCAATATATTGGGCATTTCTTTCGCCGCGGGCCGTTCCTGCACAGACCAGACTGATCTGCAGTCAATATCCACTCAGCGAGTTTTTCGGACATGTGCTTGTCGGTGTGTCCGTCAGAGCTGTTCCAGACACGTCGGACATTCGGAAACTACCTAGTCAGAGCTGTTCCGAACAAGAGCGGCATTCGGAAACTAGGTAGCTGTTCCTAGCACGAGGGAAGACTAGTTAGAGCTTTTCCGGTCACGAAAGACATTTCACTCGGACGTAATTGCGTAGTGCCATTTTTATTTTGCCGCCCGTAGGCTGGCACTTCCGGCTTCAGCGGGCATTTTTGATGATGTTAGCCTTCCTCGGGTTTCGAGACTCTTATTTCGACTTCCACACAGCAAGCTTTCGCTTCGGGCTGCCACGTAATGGATTCGCAAGACAGGCGTTCCATTTCGTGTCAACGAGACAATTTTCCACCTTTGACTACACTCACTCCATGAGTACGATTACAGACTATCTACGGGACGTGCGACCGAGGTGTTTTTCCACCTTTTGTACTCGCTCACGAGGTAGGCTACATGTGCTGCAGGCTCAGCACCTTACCTCCGCGCGTCTGTGAGCGAGTAACGGTCAGGCCCTCTCATCCGGGGATACCTCATATCCCCCAGCTAAGAGCCATCGAACGAGTATCTGTGCCAAGCATGTAGCGTGCTCAGAACCTCACCACAATTTTGATGTAGGTTTGTGTCGGCCAGGCTCTCACTTCCGAGGGTTTATGGCTTAGAGACGTTCAGCCATACACCTCGGCTGCGAGCCTTAGAAGTTATGTCCGCACTGAGATTTTTTGGCATCGTTTGCCTGATTTTGACTGCTATCCTCAGTCTACCTGCAGAGCAGCAGGTTGTGTCTCTCTTAGTCTGGTCCCTATCCCACGAGCTGTCCGATATGTAGTTTTCATCCATCGGCAGGCACATGGGGTCGATGGGACACGCAAGCTCCCCCACCACGGCAAGGTGGAGACACATCGGGGGAGGGTCGGTAGTTTGAGAAGTGAGAAGTTCATGGACCTTTACGGCTCAGGCTGGAGGGGGGAGGGGGGGGGGAATTGTGAAGGAAGAGTCTGGCACTTTTGCTTTGACCACAAGTAGCCTGACTATGGAAGTCATGGCAGTAAGTAAAGCAATAACATGGCTCGAGACATAGACATTCTATCGGGGATGTGACCTTAGTGACTCAGTGAGTATGCTCAGAAAGATAGAGATGGGGGTGGGTCCGAAGAGAGTGGTTGCTGTCTCTGGAGCGGTCTCGGTTGGCAAATATTAGTTTCCTTTTTGTGCCAGGGCATGCGGGTGTACAAGGAAATTAGCAGGGTGACAGGCTTGCAGGTAGGGCTACTGTGGAAGGTAGGCGAGCCATGGACCAAGAAGACATTATGAAGGCTCTACGACACATGTGTCAAACGCAAGGCCCGAGGGCCACATCCGGCCAATCATATTAGGCCCGAGAGGTCTCAAACGACGTACAAATATATTCGGCCCAAGAGATAATTTTAGGCAAAAATATTTTTGTATGGTCACGATATAAAGTGAAAATCAAATTCCCTAATTAGCAGCCTTCCGACGATAGGCTACCTGAGAGCGTTCACGCTTCGATCAGAATAAGCGAAAATAAAAGTTGTGTAGTGAGTTAGTGTTCGTCGCTATAGTTACCTAGCAACGTTCAGATACTCGTTTTGGATTGGCACATAAAAAATGAAAGTAATGTAATGCCCGGATATTACGTCATCTTTTCCCGCTACGGCTAACTTGATATCAATCAAGCGTCTGTCGGTAGAAGCACAATCTTTTAAAATCAAAGCTAGCCTTAAAAATGGCCAAGAGAAAAGTTGATTCTGAAAACAGAGCCTTTACAAGCCATAGGGAGGCTGAATATATGTTTACTGATATTGTCGGTACACCTGTGTGTCTAATTTGTGAAGATAATGTGGCTGTGATAAACAAAAATATAATCTGAGACGGCACTACTAGTCTAAACATCAAGACAAGTTAAACATCCTGAATGCAGAGCAGAAACTACAGAATATAGAAGAATTAAAGAGGCATCTAACATCACAGCAGATGTTCTTCACCAAAGCAAAATCACAAACTGATGCTGTAGTCAAAGCAAGTGTGATTGTGTCAGAGGAGATCGCAAAATCAGGCCGACCATTTACAGAAGGAGAGTTTCTGAAGCGCTGCATGACGAAAATGTGTAACGTCTTGTGTTCTGAAAAAAAGCAGATGTTTGCAAAGGTAAGCCTTAGCAGACTGCTAACGGTTGTTACTAGCGGATCAACGGTTGTTGATCGAGTTTGTGAGATGGCCACTGATGTGAAAACACAGCTGATCGAAAAAGGCAAAGACTTTGTTGCATTCTCCCTTGCTGTTGATGAAAGTAATGACACGACTGACACTCCACAGCTCGCCATCTTCATCCGTGGAGTGGACTCCAGTTTGACTGTTAAAAAATGTTTTGCATATCCTTTACAGGACTGCTATAATGCTTGTATCTTCCATTACTGTTATCATTACGCTCGCTGTCCTCACACAAGCACTGTAGCAGATCAACGGGAACCAGAATTCCAACTAAACTGAAATGATCGCAGTAACGATAGTGTTCCACGTCAATAAATCTGTATTGCAGGCGATCAGTCGACCAGACTAATACATGACCGATCCCATGTTAATGGGAGAGGCGGTCCGAAATATAATAAATAATAATTAATGATTTATAAATATATTAACTTAGCTGTCGAACTCGATCCCATGTTAACATTGAAATACATGACGAATGTAAATCATACTCCCTATCGTTCTGTGATTATTTGACGTTCCTGGTTGCTAAACAATGTAACTTACAGACTTCTGCGTGCAGCTGATTCTATGACTTCGAGCTGACTTTGAACCGGCATATTATGACGCCATAAACTTTATCATTTTCTCGGCTCTACACGTCCTTCAGCTAAACACCCTTCTTCCTGCAGATCGTGCCGTTATTTCCTCCTCTTGTTGTAATATCAAATGTTATATCCATAAGGTTCTTCAGTTGGCTATTAATGTAAATGTATCGGTGTTGTCATTTTGTGCGCCCTTCATCCATGATGTTTACCAAACTTCTCTCCTGGTAACGTAGTTCCCCTGTTACTTCATATAGCAACATTTGTATTCATGCGCTTCTCAATTAACTCCTTCTGTTCCGTTTGCCATATTTTCGTATTTAATTCTAAATCATTTACTCTTGCCTCCGATGCTACATGGCAGTATGCCCCCCTTTTGAAAATGGTGTAACCATTTTAGTCTGATCGGATTCAAACGATGACATGCAGCGTGTGAGACATACTGAGTCACGTCTTATATCTATTATATATATATATATATATATATATATATATATATATATATATATATATATATATATATATATATATATATATGTAAAGAAACCAGCCAAGCAGAGACAGCAAGAATACCGCATGACGAGAACACAGAAGAAGAACCATCTGCAAATCTAACCATTAGAGAACTCCTGTTTGCGGACGACCAAGCACTAATAGCAAAATCAGAAGCTGAATTACAAGACCACATGAATAGTCTAAACGAAATGTGTAGGGAACATAACATGAAAATTAGCACAAGCAAAACAGAGGTAATGACTATAACTAAAGAAGAACAAACAGCAACAATTCGCCTAAACGAACATCCCTTGAAACAAGTAAAGAGCTTCAAGTACCTAGGAAGTATAATATCATCAAATGGCAGATCAGAAGACGAGATCGAAAATAGGTGCAATAAGGCAAATCAACTCATTGGACAAATGGCACCAATACTAAAGAACAAACATGTATCAATAACTACTAAGAAAGCACTTTACAACACAATCTTCCTACCAACTCTGTGCTACCAATGCCAAACCTGGACAATGACAGAAAAAGAGAAAAGATAAATCACAACAACAGAAATGAGGTTTCTGAGAAGAATACTCAACGTATCAAGAAGAGATAAGATCAGAAATGAAGAAATCAGGACTAAAGTAGGGGTTAAAGCTGCTCTAGATTTTATTAGAAAGCAGCAAGTCAAATGGTTTGGCCATGCAAGTAGGCTACCAGTCAACAGCATGCCACAACAAGCAATGATGTACAGACCAGATGGAAACAGAGGAAGAGGCCGACCACGTAAACGTTGGACTGAGGGAATAACAGAATCCATGGGAATGTCGATATACGAAGCCCATAACCGGGCACTCTCACGAAGTTTATACTTCACCTAGACACCGCAAGGTACAAGAGGAACATGATGAGATGAGATGAGATATATATATATATATATGCCTGGGTCATTGACAGTAAGGTGAGTGACCTGGCTACGAGTAAATCAATCAACCCTGAGAAATAATGGGGCGGTTGTGAGTGGAAGACCCTAGGGTGGATGGGGAGGAAGACAGTTTTAGGCTGGGGTGTAATGTTGTAGGGAGCCCAGGAAGGGGCTACACAGTAGAGTTAAAAGACAGTGGAAAACAGGTGACTAGCCAGTGGAAGCTGAGACCGAGCGAAGGACAGTTTAGTTTTGTGTGAAGTCAAGGGACTTCAAGACAGTTGATGTGTAGATGCCGAACTGGTCGGTAGTCTAAGGAGAAGCGGAGTTAGAGATCTCCGTGTTGTGTTGTTCTCCTAGTTGTGAAGACAGGCCTGAACCAGAGTGGGTTCTACAGTGAGTGAGGGCCTGAACCCAGAGTGGGTGATATAGTTAGTGGAAACTAAGACCCAGTGTGTGGGTGTATTGTGTGAGGTCCAGCGGTGGATAGGAGCTGGATTACCTGTCTTGTGGATTTGATATGAAGCAGGCTTGAGAAGGCATTGATGTGTGCTGGTTAAATTGTGAGGAGGATATTTATATTCTATGGATTACATTGTTTCTGGATATATACATATGTTCCGTGAGTCTGTGTTATTTCTGTATTAAAAGATTATGTGCGCCAACTCAATCTTGTTTCATGACTGGTGAATGTGCACTGCAGGGGTGAGTTGGATTAAGAGACAGTTAGATAGCTCAATTGACACACCAGGAGCATCGTTACCTAGACAACGACCATCGCACGCACGTATCATCAAGAACGTCGTGTGATATATATATATATATATATATATATATATATATATATATATATATATATATATATATATATATATATATATATATATTTCCAACATACCTATAATTGTGCTAATATGATGGTATGGTCTCCTATTAATCACACACAAAATCCCATTAAAAAATTATTATTATTATATTACGGGCACGCACTTCTATCTACACCGCGGTAGACATCGTGTAGCACCAGCCTATGGGAGGGCTGTGCTAACTAATCTATGAGCTTCATAAGGTCCCGCGGCCTCCCCATAGTAGTCCCTCATTTGCCTAACAGACCAAAGCTATTAAATCCGATCGAGGGGACGTGTGTGATTAAATGGTACCGTTCCCTCTGTATTAGTATTGGAGATATGGAATGTACATATACATCAATGACTTTTCTTTCCCTATCATACTTGCTATCCTGTCATTCATGGTTATCATTTGACGTTTACTTGTTTAAAAATTCGATAGGTGAGGTTTGCTGCCTTCGTAGCTGTCGTCGCAGTGGCATCGTATGAGTTCTCATGGCTTTTTGTTTCTTTCAATTCTATATGTGAGATCCGAGGTCATATGCGTCTTTATTTTTTTTTCTATTCTGTCGACTTGATCTCATAGGTTGCTATACCGTATGCCTATTACCGTGGATGGGTGTCATCAACTAAAATCTATAACCGTAATTGTTGCATCAAAATGAAATTAATAACATTGTAATATCATATTGACAATCCGCAACGTAATATGTACTATTATATAACATGACAACAATAATTATAGCCTAATCTTCTTCTTATATGATTGTGTCAACTTTAGCTCTGCTATTGGGTATGTACACTTAGTTTGCCTCCTCAATAATATATATTAGGTTAATTCGCAGAGTTAACCACCATTAGAGTACCAGGAACACTTATGCAAATAACTCATTAATGATTAGAATTTTAAGCATAATCCATAATAACAACATAATAATTATCGTAATTAATATTATCTAAAACCTGAAATTAACTGGAAAATAATAAATATGCAAGTTTAGAATACTCTCACTCAGTCATGCTATTCAATCCTTTGTATATATGCCTCATGTTTAGTCTGTAATGTACTGTGTGTTTGTTATTTTGAAATGGAATCGTGTATGTATCATTTGACTGTGTTTGGAATTAAAATTATCTCTACCATACCAAACAACAATCTCTGTTGTCATGTACTGACAATGTAAAAGCTTATATCATTATGTACTAGTATCACTCGTTCCATGATGCATGGATGGTAAGTGAATGATATGTTAAATGTATGACTGACATGACCCTCTCATCGATGGTGTGGTGAGTGAACCATGACGTACAACTGGCAAGTGAATGATATTTTCAACGGGCAAGTGAATGATATTTTCAATGTTTAATTGACATGAGCCTCTTATCGATGGTGTGATGAGTGAAACATGACGTACAAATTGCATCTATTGGTTCGTGAAATGGAAGTATGATAATGATCGTTGATGCTAAATAAGTCTGGTTTATGACATGAACGTGACTTTGGATGTAACTAATATGTACAATTACTATAATAGAGTTCGTCATCTCTTAGCGTAGATGCCCGTTGGTTTAGCTCAAAATACCGCATCAACATAGATCATGATCGATTCGAACTGGAACAAAAGTCTGACATTGCCATAACACAACACTTGAAGTAGTGTCGATCTGACAAGGTACGAATGACTTCACAATCGTCCCTCAAACAATCTGGCAATCAATGAAATTGGAAAAAATCTGTACCTATCTGACAATAATTATCTTAATTAACTAACATATGGCAAACTTTTTGTTGTATATTTGAGAACGTTCTATATGGTGTTCAGAAGTGGAAATATTATTCGGAATACTGGATTGCTCCATTTTAACATGTATGCACGCAGACAGTAACATGAAATGTAATATCTGTATAGATTTCTATAGTCTACTGAGAAGATCAGCCAGGTCATTATCTTTACCCGGTATGTGGCATATATCAAAATCATAATCTTGCAAAAGAAGAGACCATCTGTGTATTCTGGAGTTTTAGGATGACCATCTTTAAAGACTTGTAAAGGCTTATTATCAGAAAGAACCAGGAATTTCTTCCCAAGTAGATATTTAGAAAACTTATTGACGCTTTCTATCAGAGCCAAAGCTTCAAGTTCAGTGACATCATATTTCTTTTGAGTTTCTGATTAGTTTCCTGCTAAAGCACAAAACAGGATATAATTTACCATTATGAATTTGCAACAGAATTGCAGAAATTGCAAATAAGCTCGCGTCAGTCTGAATAATGAAATCTTTCTAGATGTCGGGTAGTTTCAGATTTGGACAACTACTGAAAAGATTTTAATCTGTTGTAAAATTTCATAATGTTTTTCAGTCCACCTAACTTTAGCGGGTTGACCTGTTTTCAATAGTTCAGAAAAAGTTGCTGTCATGTCCGCAAAATCAGGAATAAACTTTTGGTAGTAATTGATGAGTCCTAACACACTTCTAACTTCCTTCTTGGTGTTGGTAATTTTAAAATTTTATAATTTTGAAAACCAAAGTGAGGTTTGTCTTGCACCTCATTTCTTATTAACGGAATAGGATAATGGAGACTGGAATACAATTTTAATTTTCTTAACCAATACTCTTTCTTGAATTTGTGGTGTATCTTTTCTGAATGTATGATTTCATATTCATTTTTTAACTTTATTGACTTGAACAATGATATAGCCTTCAGTGGTGTATATACTGTATACCATACATGTTGTGGTGAGGTTAGTCTGGTATAACTCAAGTAGATACAAGTTAGGTAAGCAAGGTAAGGATAGACAAGTGTAGATTGTTTTCTGTAATGTCCTTTCCATTTACTTAACCAGTTTGTAACATATTTCTTGATTTGTGCGCAGATGTTTGTAACAGCCCAATCATCATGGGTGAGAATTGGTTTAATGAGTATCATCACATGAAAAATAAATATGTTTATGATGTTCCACTGCCATTGTTCTGTGAACTGTATATGTTGTTTGTTAAAATTAGATGTACTTTTGGCTGGTGTTATAACTTCTATTTTATCTTTATGTGGTTTTACGATATGGACCGCTATTTTCTGGAACGGTCGAGATGCCAGATCAGTTAGTTGAACTGGTGCTTTATGATGTTTACCTTTCGGTGTAGTCCTTTGGCATAGATCGCATGATAGGATATGTCTACCAATGTCCTTCGAATAGCCAGGCCAGTAAAATTGTGCCAAATTTCTTTGTGTAGTTCTGGCTATCCCCATGTGACCTGCAAATGGGAAGTCATGTGCAAGTTCCAGTGCCTCGCTGAGGTATTTACTAGGCAGCACTATTTGGAAGAGTAGTGTTGCCCCCTTCCTGTTTTGTCTGGTGAGTATGTTGTTATCTAAAATAAATTCCAATTTACCATGTTTCGCTTGTTTTGGCTGGTTTGTGTAAGTTCTTGAAAAATGTTTGTAATGTGGGGTCTTGTTTTTGTTCTGTGGTTGTCTTTCGTCAGTAACAAAGGATTTTGTGTATTGTCTTTTGTAGTATGTTGTGATGTCGTGTGCCTATTTTCTTCTTTTTTCTTTCGTACCTGGGCTCTCGTGAGTGCATTCGTTGGTATGTATTTGATCTTCCAGTTGATTGCTTCTACATGGGTACAATCCCTGACATTTGGAATGTTCCCAATCATCAGACCAGCACACGGGTTAGGTAAAACTGCTGATCGCACTCTACCTTCAAAGTATGCGGATGTTATCGTGACCCAAGCAATCCTGTATCTCTCTAGAGTCCCGCCAAAAGTTCTACATGCAACACTCTTGCCTGTGTAGTCTTTTATCTTCACAAGCCTTTGGTCTACTCCTATAATGGACGCCCCTTTGTCTCTGATACATGTAGTTGGCCAACCATTGACCCAAGCTTGATGGATTTTCAGGGTACCATTCTGGATGTTGACAGCATTGGCCTCTTGTATATGTCGTGAATTGCCGCCTTTACATCACAGAACAATTTTCTGTTCACTTTTGATGGACCATGTAGAGAATCAACAAAAGAACAAACTGTTTTCACTATATTCAAGGCTATATAGTCTTGACGTAAGCTTGCAAAGCCTGCAAGTAAACAAACCACCACAGATGGCTTTCTGTCTGGGAAGTTTAATTTGACGCAGGTCACCCCCAGAGGTTATAAATCCAGCCAGACTGGAGGGCAGACTCAGTGGACTGTGACTGGTAATTAAAACCGACCAGGCATGACGCAAACAACCGGGTTTACCAACAGAGTTGTAAACTGGCAGCTTACCATGAGAACCTAATTGGTCATTGGACACGACACCATGCAGGAAAACCGATCAACCGAGACGGCTACCACCTTCTGAAACAGATTAGAGGTGCAAGGTGTGAACTCACTGATAAGACTCCCTGGGCTAAACATTGTCAGCCTCACAGGTGAGGGCTAGTGTGCAGAAAGAATTTATGACTGGAATTTCCTGGAGATAATAAATCTGCTGGACTCAGTATAAAATATGAATAAAATTAGGTGGAACTGCGGTAAAGCTGTGAAAGTGTAAACAATATAAAATTACACAAAGTAGTGCAGCTTTACATAACAGAGTTAAGACACATACAGAACGTTGCGGCGATTAGCCTTCATCAGCAAACAAACACATTCACAAACACAACATACAGTCAAGGAGAACTCCTGTGACTACATTAGAAGGTGATGACAGGACGAGAGGAACAAGTGCATGGAAAAATAGAAGCAATGAAGAGAAAATGAGAATTGAAAAAAATGTTAATTGAAAAGAATGTTAGTTGAAGAAAATGTTTAATAGAAAAAAATGTTAATAGAGAAAAAAACCTGCATACTCACCTCACGTACGGATCTGTAAGTAACTGAGAAAATCTCGGGTGTAGTTATATCCGGTGCTGGGTGTTACAGTTCAGTGAGCACATAGGAAGAAGGGGGCGGGGTAGGAGGCGTGTAAAATTGAAGGTGGTATAGGCTGTTAGTCTCGGTCATGTTAGATACGAAAATCAGTAAAACAGGTACTCAATGTTTTGTAGTCATATGTATGATTCTGATGTTGCTAGACTCCACTAGACAAGTTATTTCTTAGTAACTAGTCAAGTCTTTTAGGTGTATGTACTGATTTTCAGTCTATATCTGAACGAGGTTATTTCAAGAATTATCATTGTCTCAGGTTACTTGAGTGTGCACTATTCCTTCTAAGTTCAGTGTACAATATCATATTGCCATAAGGGTTATTCTTACTATACAAGTAGATACCTTTTGTGAGGCAGACTTTTGACTTTCATTTATCATGTTAGATGTTTGTTACTCTATGGAAACTATTAGTTTCTCAGTCGTTGCAGATGTTACTACACATTTTACATTTCATACTATGGATGTAGGAATATTTTCATAGGCCTAATGTTTAAGTATATGTTGGATGTATGTATTTGTAACTCCATAGGAATATACGATGCTAGGACTATGCTTCGTACATATTCTTTTTATATGTATACGTCTCATTTCGTATACATACAAACTAACTCATGCATTATGCTATTATGTGAAATATCATTATATGTCTAAGTTGAAGGGGTATGTTTTATGTGTATTGGATGGTTGATATATTTGAATTGTCATATGCATTATTTGTTTATACTTTGGACATGCACTCGGCAGCCTTTTATTTGGTCTGTAACGTATATGGAAACTATGCTTCCCAGTTTGTTGTAGATAAGGATATTACTCCCTTTTTGAATTCATACTACGTATGTAGGAATAACCTTACATATCATTTGGAATTCGCATATCTTAGATTTAGTTGATGTTGATTTGTTATATGGTAACTCACTAGGAATAATTTGGTGTTATGCTATTGTGTGCATATTGGCACATTGGACATCAATTGCGTTGGAAGCAGATGTTTAATCGTACATACATTACCCACAATTGGTATAGGGTATATGGTGCTTAACCATTTCAGTGTATTGTGGATGAGCGTTCACGGTAATTCATGGAAACCTTGCACAGATACTGGTCACGGCATGTAAGCCCGGAGATCAGGTACTCTTATGATACCACTACCGACCCTTTGATCTGCAAAACCAACTTTAGACGTGAGGGAATACAGGTCTGTCTGTATTAGGGACATGAATTTAGAACACTTCATGCATCATGACGGACGTTATAAGGGGGAAGAAATGTAATTACAGGCGTGTGAGACGATTGAAAAGTCCTCCCTAGACGAGACCGTAGGACAGAGATATGTAGGAGCTGGAGGATAGTTAACGCAGTAGAGCTGGAAGATAAACTTGGCCAGACTGGTCATTGTGTAGGGGTATGATAGGCTGTATGTATTACTTAGGATTGTACTGATGTAGAACTAGATATAACACATTCTTGACTATTTATTCCAAGCTCTCACTAAGAGCACCTAGGTATAGATCTCAAGAACTAGAGACTACTAGGTAGTGCCAGGACTGACAGGCGTCAGAATACTGGCAAGCTGTTTCTACTGGAAAGTGGAGATATGACCATAGCTGCTTGGGACCACAGATCCAGATAGGAGACAAGTAACATTGAAGTTATGTAATGTTTGTCACCACTATCAATATGTAATATGAATTCACCATCATCATCATGATAATCATCCATGACTAATGATAGAGAATAAATGTTGTAGTTTGTTTTAACTCATAGTTCAGTTGTTATACTTTTAATTCCAATTGTGCATTTGTGTTGTGTGTGTACATTGGTGGGGGATTACTTAGACACCAAGGAAGGGAACAGTCAGGTGAGATAAACCTGCACTGGGATAGTTGTCGATTACTCTTAAATCTAGACTTAAAAATCTACCTCAGCTAATCGTCTCCTTCCCAATCCTGGGCGAATATTAAGGTCAGCTGATTTCATCTTGTTACGAGCCACTTGTAAGCTGTACTCTTGATATTCATGGACTTAATCTGTAGTTCAGCCATATAGATTCTGTCTTTAGTCAATTTCTGACTATTTGGGGTTGCTCGCTAGTGAATAATACTTTCATCTAGGCGGTGGCGCACCCGATTTCTGACAGTATAGGTACATTATGGCCACATGGCAAGTTACCATCTTCATTGAATTCTTTGCACACGTTACATGGTCTGTCGTTGAGGAATGTCTCTAATATGGCTGCATGAGTGTCTTCAAATTCGTCTGTTTCACTACTGGTGAATATGTATGCTGCACTGGCCTCTTTCCACGTTTTTCTAATTCTACAATCTTTCGAGATATGCCCGTAGGCCTGACAGACAAAACATTTAACGCTATTTTGGTAAGAATCATACTTACTGGCCTTCTTAGATGTTAAGTTCTTGAGGTAAGAATCATAACTGGTGTTCCTATCACACATTTCAAGTGAACCGTGTTGCAATATACAGTGAGGACATTGCATGAAGTAACCCTTTCTTAGTCTGTCTGGTTCTCTGTGTGTGTTGCCTCTCATGTGGTATGGTCCTCTACCTCTGTACTGCTGACCATATTGTGAGAATCTGTTAGGTCTACTTTGGTATCTTTGATTGGGTACTCTCGCACTTGCTCCTATAACTAACTCCGGTTTCGCTCCTTCAGCGAACACATCCCTATGGGCGTTGTAAAATGGTTTCCCTTTGGATTCCATCTCTGGGACTGATGTACACTTGTTCTCCACCAGAAATGTAGACATCGTTTCTGGCACTGACGAAATAAACATATCTTTCGGCATGAGATCACGGAGTTTCTCAAAATCTGAACACACATCAGGTGATTTAGGCCACTTGTAAAAAAGTGAAGTTGTTTCTGAGACGCTGTCTAAGAACGTCTGGTTTGCCTTTGGTGCTAGTGTTTTGAACTTTGTTCGTAAACCAGCTTGATCCAACGAAAAATGTGATAAGACTCTGTCTCTAATATATGTGTAGTTGGTAGGCTTTCAGTGATCACTTCCACGACCTTCAAAGGTTCCAAAGCCAAATGACAGTGAAATAGTATGGGTCACTCTTCGGTTGGTACCTTGTAATATTTCATTAGTATCTCAAAATTAGTTATCCATGCTTAAATGGAATCACCTTGAGTGAAGTTCCTGATCATAACCTGGTATCGTTTCAGTGATCACTTCCACTTTCAGTGATCACTTCTACGTCCTTCAAAGGTTCCAAAGCCAAATGACAGTGAAATAGTATGGGTCACTCTTCGGTTGGTACCTTGTAATATTTCATTAGTATCTCAAAATTAGTTATCCATGCTTAAATGGAATCACCTTGAGTGAAGTTCCTGATCATAACCTGGTATCGTTTAATGGGGTCTACTGCTTTTGCTTGTAATTTTGTTTGAGCGATCTCGGCTTCCTTGTCTTTCTCAAGAGTCTTGACCTTTAAGTTCCCTTCTATGTCTGTATCCTTCATTACCAACTCGGCCGCTAGTTTCTCTTTCTCAAATGCAAGTCTCTCCCTTTCTGCAGCCAGTTTTTCCCTTGCTATAGCAAGTTCTCTTTCTTTGATTTCTTTCTCTGCTGCTAGCTTTTCTTTTTCTAAAGCTGTCAACATCAGCATCTTTCAGCTGATTGTTGATTTCTTGGCAAAATTACGCTCAGTATTTTGCCATTGCTTTCTGAGCGACCGGCTACATACTCTCCTCATAAGTCACAGGCGCAACTCGAACTGCTTCCAATTCTCGTGCGCTCACGTCAACCACGAGAGTATTCGGGGTTACGGAGAAAGCTGCTAACCCCTTGGCCAGAGAGACCAGCGTTTGAATGTTACAGAAGAAATATTGGACATGAAACCCATGCATGGAACAACGAAAGGAAAAGGCATTTAAACAACGTATGTCAAAGTTTAACCAACATGAACCTGCCTTGGGACAAACTCGTTGGACTGACAACAGATGGAGCACCGGCGATATGTGGCGAAAAAAGTGGACTAGTTGGAAGGATGGGGTTAAAGATGCAGGAGAACTGTACTGGTGAATTGATAGCATACACCAAGGATCGCTGTGTGGTAAAGCCCTCAACATAGAAGATGAAATGAGCATTGTAACACAAACCGTCAACTTTACCAGAGGCAAAGGTTTAAATCACCACCAATTTCAGTCTTTTGTGCAGGAAATAAAGTCTTTGTTCAGTGACATGTCTTATCAAACAAAGGTGCGGTGGCTAAATTGGGGAACAGTTCTCAGTAGATTTTTCCAGCTGATCGAGGAAATCTGTCAATTCATGGACAGTAAAGGAAAAGATTACACAGTTTTTCGAGATAAAACGTGGAAATGTGAGTTGGCGTTTCTGTCTGATATAACCACTCACCTCAACGACTTGAACCTGCAGCTCCAGGGACGGGATCACATTATCACTGATATGCATGATGCAGTGAAGGCATTTCAATTGAAGCTGCGCTTATGGGAGACACAAAGGCACCAATGCAACCTGTCTATTTTTTCTTGTTGCCAGGCAATGTTAAACCAAGTCAAAGCTATGGTGTTTCCCAATGCACACTTTGCTGAAAAAAATTAGTTTACTTCACGCCGAGTTCGCACGGCGCTTTAGTGACCTTGAAGCACAGAAAAGTAATTTCGAGCTGTTTTCTAATCCATTTGCCATAGATCTGGAAACTTCACCTGTAAATTTGCAGATGAAGTTAATAGAGCTGCAGTGTAATGGGACACTAAATTCAAAGTACGACACTGTGGGACCTACACAATTAACTCGTTTTATTCCTGAAGAGATGCCCCGGCTTCGTCTACATGCGGGTCGAACCTTGAGCATGTTTGGTAGCACATATCTGTGTGAGCAGCTGTTTTCTGTGATGAAGATTAACAAAACGTCATTCAGGAGTCATCTCACTGATTCACTGATGAACACTTGCAGTCCACCATGAGAATCCCAATGACACAAGACATTACTCCCAACATAAACGAACGTGTAGCCATGGAAAGATGCCAAACATCGTGCTCTGACAAATTGACATAAGAGTGAAAATGTGTATACCAATGATGTTTTATTATTAAAACTTTTTTGTTCTGTTTCAATTTATTTTAATGTTTAAAAAAGGTTTAATTTTCGGCTTATTGAATATTTATCCTGTTTGGCTCGCAACTTTATGTGTGATTTGAGTTTTGGCCCGCTGAACGATTGAGTTTGACACTCCTGCTCTACGAGAAGTACGTTGTTTACGAGAACCATGCGATGACTGTGAGTCTACAACCATGGTCAGGCTGCGAGAACAGCAAGTTAAAATAGATGTGGCCAAACAATAACACTACGCAGGAAGCCAAAGAAGATTAATAAACCTGCTGCGGGATTTGCTGAGGAGGGGATCCGAGCACTTATGGACTAAATGGTTTGATAAGCATTGAGAATGGTCTGTCGACTAACTAACTAACTACTAACTAACTAACTAACTAACTAACTAATTAACTGACTGACTAACTAACTAACTAACTAACTAACTTCTAACTAACTAACTAACATATGTTTTTTAAAATAACAAGTCTAAGGTCTTTCACATCAATTTGTAGATGTGCATGCATTTATATCATGTTAACATGTCTTACTCTATCGAAAGCGTTTGTGTAGTCAATAAAGCAAAGATGTATATCTTTATTTCAATATAACGTTCAATTACTGTTCTCAGCATGTACATAGCATTTACAGTACCCTTGCCTTCTACAAATCCACATTGGTCTTCTCCTATTTCGGGTGTTATTTTCTTCCTAACTCTTTGCAACCTAATTCTTAGCAAAGTCTTCGTGATGTAGCTCATTATACTAATTGTTCTATGTTGATCACATTCCAAGACTCCTGATTTCTTTGGGATTGCAATAAATATTTTTTTTGTTGTTGCATATCCTTTACAGGACATAGCTGTCAACAGCAGCATCTTTCAGCTGTATGTTGATCTCTTGGCAAGATTACGCTCAGTAGTTTGCCATTGCTTTCTGAGCGGCCGGCTCAGTATCCCGCAAGTCACCAGCGGGGGTCGAACCGCTCCCAGTTCTCTCCCGCTACGAGACTCTGTGTGATAAACGGGATTACGGAGAAAGTGTTGTAACCCCTCAGCCAGAGAGACCGGCTGCAATAAATATAGAATTGCATAATTCAGGAGGTATATCTCCAGTATCATTTATTGTGTTCAGCAGTCTGGTGACTTGATCTAGTCAATATTATTCTAAAGCATTAATCATTTCTGTTGTGATGTTGTCTGAGGGGTCTTGCCAGTTTTCATATAGTTAAGAACATTCTGAACCTCCATCTTCAAAATTGATGGTCCTTCGTTATTTTTCCGAATATCAATTTGTTCTTCTCTGTTATCATCACAAAGGTTTTTCACATAATCTGATCATACATGTTGTGGTATAATAAAAACGTCCCTACCCTTTCCTATTTATGGACTCCCTTAAAAATAAACAAACCCTTACAATTACTGTTTAAGTAACTTACTTAATGTAGGAGAAAATAAAACAGCGATAGACTGACCGTGGCACAGCTAAATTTAGTTTGGCTTGTTTTCTCTCCCTTATCTGGCCAATCCTGGCGAGGGGGAAAACAAAGACTGAAGCGGCCATTTCTAGTCAAGAGAACTGACAAGAAAGTCGACCTTTCCCTTCGGGGAGAAGGTAGTTTGTTTTAAAACCATGATTCTCTTCAAGCTATTGGTATGTTATCTACATCATTAAGATATATTTATGTATTACCTAGACCAGTATGTTTAATTAAGAATTAGTTACAATTCTCTTAAACCAGGCTGGATGATGTTTACTAAGGAAACACAGGTGGGCGCCACGCTGTAATTTTCCTATGTCTTACAATTTCAAATCCATATGTTAATATCTTGTATAGGCATTATGAACTTATATCTCACTAGTAGTGCTATAATCTATGAATATTATGTGTACTGTAAAGTATCAACTCTCATGTCTGAAACACATTCTAGAGATTTTCTCAATGTAGGAGCAGACCCCTGATTCATGCTTCATAGTAAAGAACTAGTGTCTGTCAATTTCATATTCCATAGTTAAAACTTCTAGGCACTGTGAACAATATCTCACTATTTATGCTTAGAAATCTGCAAATAATCTATGTACTATAGAAAGGTGTTTTATCCATGCGGGGACATACAAATGATTACGCATATTCCTGACTCGTACTTAGTCAGGGGATAAAATATTTTGCCACATTATAATCTGTAACTTGGAAATATAGTGCTAAATTTTAGTACCATTCTTTTGTTAACAGATTAGTAACCACTCCATATGAGGGTGAACATATAATCATTTCATAAAATAGTGTTAGGGACAGGCCATGTTTGAATATAAATTCATGAACAATGAAACGCGTGATGTAAATGCATGTTCGGATAGGATTCACTCCGCATCACCTCACCGTAGTAGAAACAGAAGCGAAGATTGATGTGAATAAATTGCTTGCAATATTCAGAAGACTGGACCATGTGGCATAAGTTATTCTTATAAATACCCTCCGAATAATAGCAGTCATTGGCAAAACATATCACAGCGATTACTATCCTCAGGTGCTGTACGCAGTGGGGGGAAAACAATGGATGTTTTAGTTCATGAAGATAATTCAAAAACCTAGGCTCCCTGCATCATCAGTATGATTATTATGTATGATTATCATGTACTTAATATCAGAGAAATGTACATGTATGTTTTTTTTGGTATGAGAATTTTCTCTGTTCTGATTGTTACTTTTTACTGTGGGAATATACATTTTAATGTTGCACCTTGGGACATGGGGATGTTGATAGAAGAATTCATGTGTATGTCAGTACTTAAAAAGCCAATGGTGAATAGTCTTGACCTAGTGATGATTATAGTGCCGAAATGAAGACGCGGCATTAGAAACCACAGGGATTCTGTATAGGCTATTCTGCTTCAAGTAATGAGAGAGACAATATCAACATGTTGGATGGACAGAATGACTTTCACCCATCCAATAGTCCCAGTAACAACAGAACAAAATATAAGTGAGAAAATACCTTACTCACTATGAAGAGTCAGAATGGCTCTACTCAGCAATGACGGACAGTGGAACATGGACACCCACTCCTTTCCCCTTCTCCCCTTGTTGTTTTGTATTTGTGTTTGTAATTGTGTTGTAAACCTTTTATCATAACACAATAGGTTAATGCTAGTGTTGTATTCTTTGTCATCCCTTTTCTATAGAAGAGAAGCAGGTGGTGGTTGAATTTGGTGGGACTATATCACTAACACTGGATCCTGGGTAAACAGCCATAAAGTGAATGTCCAAACCATAGTCCTGGATCTAGCAATACCTCAATGTTTACTGCGGAGCTCAATACCTCCATAGCGAGCAACAGAAAAGTTGAAGACAACTGACGGGGTGAGTGATTAAGTCCTATTTTAGTAGGAACATCCCACATGTGGACTTCAAGATCTAATAATCTACAAAGATGAAGATCAACAGAGTAACGGACAACAGTGTATCGTCTGCTTTACGTCTGAGAAGTATCACCTATAAGCCTTATCACTCAGCAAAATCAGTGAAACTATGGGACAATCCTACAAGTTACTAAAACTAGCAACAGTGAAAGCCCTTCAACTGTTGGTTGGATTACCAAGTTAATATCCACAATGGATAAGTCTTCGAAAGAATGTCTCACAGCTGCAACAGTCAAACATGGAATTCAGCTATTCAACACTAAGTTCTGGCTCAATCAAATGGGGAGAAGACACTGAACCACATAAGCCAATACAACCAAGGTACAAACTGAATATCATCTGAAACATAACTACGAAACCAGATTACCTCAAGGTTCCAAACCCTGAACACCATCAGATAAAAGACCATATGAAAGCAACTAAATGTCTCTACATCAGCAACAAGAGGAATCATCCAATTGTTTGCAAACCTGTTACTGTGCTGGATTCATTCATCTGTGCATATATGTAGGTATAGATCAATTGTGGCCCTAGTCACAGATACTACCATGAGATGCCTCTCAGTCATATAAAGTTCTACACTGGACTAGATAACAACGACTAACTCTTTGCTGGTCCAATGTCAACCTAAATGCCATGGGTTATAGACTCGCGACTTGGTGGGTGTAAAATCTTTGTTGAACTACTTGGGATTCTGATATTAAAAGCAGAGAAGCTGAATGGACGTCTACTTGGCACCATGTATGGTGAGATGGTAAAGTACCTTCTGCAGAGCTTAAGTGGAAATTCCGGAAAGTTAGACCAACCTGAGGCCCCAAATTTCAAAAAAAAGACACCGAGCCTACTGCAACAGAGTACTTCGAATATTCTAGCCCGCAGAGGGATTTGTGATTGTGTGTAATTTCTAGTTTGGATTATAAAGTATGATTTGCACCAGCCAATTACCAGTGACTAAATAGTAAGAACATAACTGAGTGCATTAATTCGGTACCCAGATAATGGGGAAAAGGATCTAATCGACAGCAAAGGTGGACCCATAACCGCACACCAGGAGATAGACTCGATTAATTAATTTAATTAGTACAAAATGCTGTTTATATGTTGGTTTTTGTTTTCTGAAGGTAACAGGTCAGTAGTTTTTTTTCCAATGGTATATAGATGGTATAGTATTTTGACACCAACTCATTATTTTTAACAATGAGAGAATGGTAAAAAGTGTCAGAAACATGTTATTTTGGGTTCTATTTAATATCTTTATTTGCCTTAATTATGAGGGAAAATGAAAGTAGACCCAATTTGTGGTTGTTATGTTGTTTGTAATAACCTGGTTTTTCTGGGGTCACTGGGTACTATGTTGTAATACTGCATATCATTCCCATGCCTGTCTGAAAATGCATAGTGTTTATTACACCTATATATATATATGTAACTGCAGATCTTGAGTTAATACCTGAACTGTGTGTCCAAAAGTGTTGTGTACATCAAGTAAATGTGGTGTCCAACAAGTGGTTGTTTATATGTTGTGAGCAATCAATATCCTTCTAGCATCTATAGTTAATTTAAGGGTGATGAAGTGGGAAGGGAAACCTACACACAGATGCCATTGTTTCAAGGATGGAACTCTTTCCTCCTGGGATTTGTGGTAAATATCCCTGATCACCCTGCATTCTTACCAGTGACAGAGAATCAATAAAACCCCCTAGACATTTTAACGAATCATTCTCAGGAATTAAAATCCACATCCCACACATGTAAAATCTGATCTTTTTCTATTACGATTTTTCCATCTTTTGTTTTTAGGCAGCCTGCCGATGTGCGTGTTCTTTGATTAGTAAGCTCCTGAATTCTTGTGTGCATTAATTTGGTATTTTTACTGTTGTGGAGTTTTTCAATTTCTATGCAGTTTTTCTCAAGCCATGCTTCTTTTGCTGCCTTACATAATGTTCTGACTTTATGTGAATTTCTTCATATTTGGCAGGATTATGTTTGTTGTGTCTTCTTGTTTCCATCAGCTGTAAAATTTTCTTCAATCATCCATTTCTAACGACCCACTTTCTTTAATTTTGGAATAGTTGTTTCTGCAGCCAAACTGATTGAATTCTTCAACATTTCCCATTGATCATCCACATCTTGAAATATGATCTCTAGAACAGACAGTACATCAAATCTGTTCTTTACTTCTATGTTAAAATTGTCTTGTATTACCTTGTCGTTTTTCAGTGTACACAGATCATATTTTGTGTTTCCTGGTGAATACTTGACTTTCTTTAACTTTAACCTCAACGTTCCTGTAATCAAGCTGTGATCACAGTAACAGTCAGCATTGTGAACTGTTTTTGTAATTGTTAATGCATTTCAAAATCTTCCGCTAATCAGGATGTAATCAATCTGGTTTTTAATTCTGCTATTAGGACTTCTCCATGTCTGTCACAGAACGCCGCGTTACCATCCCAGAATAATTTATCAGTCTACAAATTTGATGGGCCAATTAGATTAACAAAGATTTATTCACGCCTCTCAACGTCTATCCAGCCATGATATAAGGTTGCAACACAAAGCCGGCAAGTAAATACAACCACCACGGTCTGTTGACTACGTGGGAATGAGTTCAGTTTGATGCCAGCACCTTCCACCTACACAAGTCAGGTGGATATTGATAAGACCCAGGAAACAAGGCTAGACGGATTAGCGCTTTCTCGCCGAGAACGAACCTTGCTACGGTCAACGGTTACAAGCGGTTGAATAGAGGAATTTAGGTGTGGAGTGTCAAACATATAATAAAGCTAAACAATACGTCCAGCCGACCACATAGAATGAATGAAAATGAAGTTAAACATTTTGCGGCTGGCAATTAAAACTGGGAATATGTAACCTGAAATAGACGCAGATGGCGTTGCTCGCCAAAGAGATAGGGGCGTTTGTTGTACTTAGTATAACTATGCTTGCCTAGATTGGTTTACTTTAGATTCGTAAGATTTTAAGCACAATTATGAACAATCTTACGTATGCTTTCTGTATACAGATGTCTCAGTCTTGAGCTGTTAGAAGTTTCTAGGAATATTAGTTAGAGCCTGTAAACTTCGGGACCTTCAACGGTCGGCTATATAGGCTAGTTCTTTGAGACTATCACTATCTCTTGTTACTGATATGTGAACTAATATTCTTCAGTTTCATGTCTATATCATATTGCTATAAGTGTTATTCTTACTATACCCGTAGGAATATACACTGCTAGGACTATGCTCCTTACATATTCTTTCAATGTTTATATGTCTCATGTGTATGTATACAATATTTATTATTATTCATTGTTATTACTTTATTAGGAATATCATTATGCCTATTTATATGCCTATTTTGAATTTACATACTTTGTTTATTTGATGTTTGAGATGCAAATTGTCATATTGTAACTCACTAGGAGGAATTGGGTGTTATGCTATTGGGTTCTTATGCACCGCGCGCATTGGCACAGTGCCTATTGATTGTTTCCTACACAGAGGTGTAGTGGTGCTGACATTACCCACAATCATTACGTGGTATATGGTGCGCGTAGCCCTTTCAGTGTGTGGTGAACAAGCATTCATCGTAAATCTCTTAGGCCTGGCACAGAGACTGATCATGGCACTTAAGCTCAGAGATCAGATACTCTTATGATACCGCTACTGACCCTTTGATCTGCTATATCAGTTTTTAAACAGAGCGACAGTAAGGAACCGGGTGTCTGAATTAGTGACATGAACTTAGGACATTTCATTCCTCATGACTGGACGTTGTATGGGATGGTAGTAAATGTAATAATTATAGGCGGGTTTGACGACTGGAAAGATCCTTCCCAGACTGGACAGTAGAATAGGGATATAAAGGGAGAAAGAGGAGAGTGAACGCAGAAAAGATCGAAGAGAGACTCGGCCAGACTTGTCATTGTGTGTATATGGGGGTGATAGGTTGTATGTATCACCTAGGATTGTAATTATGTAGAACTAGGTAATACACATTCTTTATTATCTCTTCCAAGCACTCAACAGGAGCCCAGGTTTTCCCATGAAGTGACTATAAGGGACCTGGTGGCGTCAAGATGGAACACTGTTGTTCAGAACACCAATCTGCTGTGCGTATCTAGCATGTAACCCAGCCACAGATCCAGACTGAATACAAGTAAATTTAAAGTTATGCAATTGTTTTCCATCACTATACATATGTAATTGTTATAATGCATATGTTCAACGATATTGATGGTAATTAAAGTGATCGTAGTTTGTTTTAAACACAAAGTTATCTTTTATTTTCCAATTTTGCATACATTTGTGTGTGTGTGTGTGTGTGTGTGTGTGTGTGAGTGTGTGTGTGTTGGTGGCGGGGGGGGGGTGGTTTAAGTACTAGGGAGGAGATAAGTCAGAGGGGATAATTTGCCTTGTCTAGTAGTCCATTTGGCGACATAAACCTAGGCATCCAACTTTCCCTTTCCCACTACTTGAGGAATAGCAAGACCAGCTAATTACATTTTGTTTAACGAGCCACTTGCAGCTGTACTCTTGGAAATTCGTGGGCTTATTCTTTATTTCAGGTATATAGATTTTGTTCCGGGTCAATTTCTGACAAATTGTGGTCTCGGTCAGAGATCAACAATTGTTACTTCTGACAAACTGGGGTTGCTCGCTAGCAATAGTACATTAACTTCGCGGCGGCGCACCCTCACTTCTGAGAATGTCCATAATACTCTAGGATGCTGTTTAAACCATGTGTTTCCTACAATCAATTCTCGCTCTTTTGCCCATTCTACAAGTCTGTATCGTCTTTCACTTCGCTCCCCCAAATCATGGTTTCCTACTGTACATCCATTACCTTGATTTCCCACTTTTGCATTGAAGATTGAATTCGCCATTACGATATTTATTTCTGAAATTTTACATTTCTTCAAAGCAGACTCCATGTCATTATAAAATACATGTTTACAATAGAAAGCTAAATAAATCTCTCCCCGCCCCCTCCGCCCATATATTGTTTGCTCTCTCTTTAACACACACAAACACACTCACTCATACACACTCACACATACACAAACACACTCACACATACACACTCACACACACAAACACACTCACACATACACACACACTCACACATACACACACTTGACGCCAACTGAACGTGGCTGTTTCATGTCTTGATCAGCATCACGATCGTTGGGGTTCTTGTTTAGGCTAACTCCTTGAGCACATTGTTGGATGGCTGTAAATACAATGTTGGATGGCTGTAAACACATTACTGGATGGCTGTAAACACATTGCTGGATGGCTGTAAACACATTACTGGATGGCTGTAAACACATTACTGGATGGCTGTAAACACATTGCTGGATGGCTGTAAACACATTACTGGATGGCTGTAAACACATTACTGGATGGCTGTAAAACATTTTAAAAAGCCAAGGTGTTTTAATAAACTTTATTGAACTTTGTGGATGATCATACGTTCACATCCGTCATGTGAGATGTGGAGATGCATGGGCGTCCATGCCATGTGACAAAACACGCGCTGATGATGAATGTGAGCCCTGCAGCCAGCGGTAGAAGAGGCAGGACTAGATGCAGGTGTGCTGCTGCAGCCGTGACAGAATATCCCCAGAAAGCTGCCAGCTGCCCTCGCAGTGAGTCACCCCACAATGGTCTCATAGGGGCGCCACAGGTCGGACACCTGGTGCGGGTCGTAGTTGTCCAGCACCTCGGCCATGTCTATGGGGCGGAAAAACTCCAGGCGGTGGCTACAAGTAGCAGAAACAACTGATGTCAGCCATTTGTATTCAGCATCATGTGACAAGGGATAGCTAATAAGACCTAACACTAACTACACAACGATCATCACACGTGAGGTCTAATGGAATAAGAAACAGAAAATCTAATTTCAAACTAACCCCAGGCAATGTATACAGGAGACACAACTGCTGATATATACAGACTATTTCAAGCAAACAATAGAAGAAGAAGAAGAAGAAGAAGAAGAAGAAGAAGAAGAAGAAGAAGAAGAAGAAGAAGAAGAAGAAGCATGTACACCCTCCTGTGGAATGTATCTTTATCAGTGTGGACACGTGACTGTGCCGTTTCTGTCATCCTGTTCTGTAGCGGTGTCACGTGACTATGCAATTAGGTGCCATTCTGAACTGTCTAAAAAGACCAACTTGTCAAATTCTGTGCAACGGACAATAATGACTTTGGTTGAGAAAGTTACTTTCTGAATGATGGTGTGCCTGAGAAGGTGACTTTCTTAGTGATTGGCAGACTGACACGGTGACTTTGCAGACTGACAAGTTGATTTTCTGAGTTATTGTCAGAACGAGAAGATGACTTTCTGAGTGACTGTGAGATTGAGAAGGAGACTTTATGAGTGAGTGAGATTTAGAAGGTGACTTTCTAAGTGATTTTGTGATTGAGAAGGTAATTTCCTAAATGACTGCAAAAATTTAGAAGGTAACTTTCTAAGTGATTGGCTGATTGAGAAGGTGACTTTCAGAGCGACTGTGATATTGAGACGGTCACTTTCTGAGTGATTGTGAGATTTAGAAGGAGACTTTCTGAGTGATTTTGAGATTGAGAAGGTGACTTTCTGAGTGATTGTGAGATTGAGAAGGTGATTTATTTGAGTGATTGTGAGATTGAGAAGGTGACTTTCTGAGTGATTGTGAGATTTAGAAGGAGACTTTCTGAGTGATTGTGAGATTGAGAAGGTGACTTTCTGAGTGATTGCAAAAATTGAAAAGGTGACTTTCTGAGTTATTGTCAGAACGAAAAGATGACTTTCTGAGTGATTGTGAGATTGAACAGGTAACTTTCTGAGTGACTGTGAGATTGAGAAGGTGACTTTCTGAATGACTGTGAGATTGATAAGGTGACTTTCTGAGTAAGTGAGATTTAGAAGGTGACTTTCTAAGTGATTTTGTGATTGAGAAGGTAATTTTCTGTGTGACTACAAAAATTGAGAAGGTAATTTTCTAAGTGATTGTCTGATTGAGAAGGTGACTGTCAGAGCGACTGTGAGATTGAGATTGTGACTTTCTGAGAGATTGTGAGATTTAGAAGGAGACTTTCTGAGTGATTGTGAGATTGAGAAGGTGACTTTCTGAATGATTGTGAGATTAAGAAGCTGAATTTCTGGGTGACTGTGAGATTGAGAAGGTGACTTTCTGAGTGATTTTGTGATTGAGAAGGTGATTTTCTGAGTGATTGCAAAAATTGAAAAGGTGACTTTCTGAGTGATTGCATGTGATTTTCCTGGTGGTAGTGTGTAACTATGAAATTTTATTGTTACAACCCAGGACATCCTTGGCCAAGTAACCTGATGATGATGACGGTATTTGTGATGGTGATAATGGTGGTGGTAGTGATCCTTTTAATTCACTTGCTGGGAAGGTTAAAAAATATTTCATGAAAGGATTTTTAAAAAAAAGAAAAGAAATGACAAGAAAACTATAGACAGATGGGCGACACTCTCTGACATTCTACAGATAGATGGCCGACACTCACTGACATTCTACAGATAGATGGCCGACACTCACTGACATTCTACAGATAGATGGCCGACACTCACGACATTCTACAGATAGATGGCCGACACTCACTGACATTCTACAGATAGATGGCCGACACTCACTGACATTCTACAGATAGATGGCCGACACTCACTGATATTCTACAGATAGATGGCCGACACTCACTGACATTCTACAGATAGATGGCCGACACTCACGACATTCTACAGATAGATGGCCGACACTCACTGACATTCTACAGATAGATGGCCGACACTCACTGACATTCTACAGATAGATGGCCGACACTCACTGATATTCTACAGATAGATGGCCGACACTCACTGACATTCTACAGATAGATGGCCGACACTCACGACATTCTACAGATAGATGGCCGACACTCACGACATTCTACAGATAGATGGCCGACACTCACTGACATTCTACAGATAGATGGCCGACACTCACTGACATTCTACAGATAGATGGCCGACACTCACTGACATTCTACAGATAGATGGCCGACACTCACTGACATTCTACAGATAGATGGCCGACACTCACTGACATTCTACAGATAGATGGCCGACACTCACGACATTCTACAGATAGATGGCCGACACTCACTGACATTCTACAGATAGATGGCCGACACTCACTGACATTCTACAGATAGATGGCCGACACTCACTGACATTCTACAGATAGATGGCCGACTCTCACTGACATTCTACAGATAGATGGCCGACACTCACTGACATTCTACAGATAGATGGCCGACACTCACTGACATTCTACAGATAGATGGCCGACACTCACTGACATTCTACAGATAGATGGCCGACACTCACTGACATTCTACAGATAGATGGCCGACACTCACTGACATTCTACAGATAGATGGCCGACACTCACTGACATTCTACAGATAGATGGCCGACACTCACTGACATTCTACAGATAGATGGCCGACACTCACTGACATTCTACAGATAGATGGCCGACACTCACTGACATTCTACAGATAGATGGCCGACACTCACTGACATTCTACAGATAGATGGCCGAAACTCACTGACATTCTACAGATAGATGGCCGACACTCACTGACATTCTACAGATAGATGGCCGACACTCACTGACATTCTACAGATAGATGGCCGACACTCACTGACATTCTACAGATAGATGGCCGACACTCACTGACATTCTACAGATAGATGGTAACACTCACTGACATTCTACAGATATATGGTAACACTCACTGACATTGTACAGACAGTTGGGCGACACTCACTGACATTGTACAGACAGATGGGCGACACTCACTGACATTGTACAGACAGATGGGTAACACTCACTGACATTGTACAGACAGATGGGTAACACTCACTGACATTGTACAGACAGATGGGTAACACTCACTGACATTGTATTGACAGATGGGTAACACTCACTGACATTGTACAGACAGATGGGTAACACTCACTGACATTCTACAGACAGATGGGTAACACTCACTGACATTGTACAGACAGATGGGTAACACTCACTGACATTGTATTGACAGATGGGTAACACTCACTGACATTGTACAGACAGATGGGTAACACTCACTGACATTCTACAGACAGATGGGTAACACTCACTGACATTCTATAGACAGATGGGTAACACTCACTGACATTGTACAGACAGATGGGTAACACTCACTGACATTGTACAGACAGATGGGTAACACTCACAGACATTGTACAGACAGATGGGTAACACTCACTGACATTGTACAGACAGATGGGTAACACTCACTGACATTCTACAGACAGATGGGTAACACTCACTGACATTCTACAGACAGATGGGTAACACTCATTAACATTGTACAGACAGATGGGTAACTCTCACTGACATTGTACAGACAGATGGGTAACACTCACTGACATTGTACAGACAGATGGGTAACACTCACTGACATTGTATTGACAGATGGGTAACACTCACTGACATTGTACAGACAGATGGGTAACACTCACTGACATTCTACAGACAGATGGGTAACACTCACTGACATTCTACAGACAGATGGGTAACACTCACTGACATTGTACAGACAGATGGGTAACACTCACTGACATTGTACAGACAGATGGGTAACACTCACAGACATTGTACAGACAGATGGGTAACACTCACTGACATTGTACAGACAGATGGGTAACACTCACTGACATTGTACAGACAGATGGGTAACACTCACTGACATTGTACAGACAGATGGGTAACACTCACTGACATTCTACAGACAGATGGGTAACACTCATTAACACTGTACAGACAGATGGGTAACACTCATTAACATTGTACAGACAGATGGGTGACACTCACTAAAATTGTACAGACAGATGGGTAACACTCACTGACATTGTACAGACAGATGGGTAACACTCACTGACATTCTACAGACAGATGGGTAACACTCACTGACATTCTACAGACAGATGGGTAACACTCACTGACATTCTACAGACAGATGACCGACACTCACTGACATTCTACAGACAGATGACCGACATTCACTGACATTCTACAGACAGATGACCGACACTCACTGACATTCTACAGACAGATGGGTAACACTCACTGACATTCTACAGACAGATGGGTAACACTCACTGACATTCTACAGACAGATGGCCGACACTCACTGACATTCTACAGACAGATGGGTAACACTCACTGACATTCTACAGACAGATGGGTAACACTCACTGACATTCTACAGACAGGTGGCCGACACTCACTGACATTCTACAGACAGATGGGTAACACTCACTGACATTCTACAGACAGATGGGTAACACTCACTGACATTCTACAGACAGATGGGTAACACTCACTGACATTCTACAGACAGATGGTAACACTCACTGACATTCTACAGACAGATGGTAACACTCACTGACATTCTACAGACAGATGGTAACACTCACTGACATTGTATAGACAGATGGGTGACACTCACTGACATTCTACAGACAGATGGTAACACTCACTGACATTCTACAGACTGATGGGTAACACTCACTGACATTTGAAAGACAATTCTGACAAATGTGGCTCAACTCAAGCAGAAGTTTAGTGACACTTACAAATCCGGCTGATCCAGGTTTTTGGCTGGGTACAAGGACTCATAGACTCGGTTGTTCCCTTGGCCATGGATGGCGTAAGCATTAAACTTGGTGACCCCCGGAGGGAAGTAGGACCTGGGCAGGACAGCCTGTCCACTCCACCTGCTTCCACTGATGGTGGCATTAAATGTTGTCAGTGGAAGCTGATCCTGAAACAAATCATTCATGTAGCTATAAAATGTTGGCTGATGCTGAAACAAATAATTCATATAACCACAAAATGTTGGCTGATCCTGAAACAAATAATTCATTTAGCCATAACATGTTGGCTGATCCTGAAACAAATAATCCATATAGCCATAGCATGTTGGCAGATCTTGAAACAAATAATTCATATAACCATAACATGTTGACTGATCTTGAAACAAATAATTCATATAACCATAACATGTTGACTGATCTTGAAACAAATAATTAAAATACTGTAAATTATTGTCTGAACTTGAAACAAATCATTTTTCTAACTGTAAGTTGTTGTCAATGGAGCCGATGCCGAAACAAATCATTTATGTAACTAAGTTGTTGGCTGAACCTGCACAGACATGTTGACACCAACCAGTTACTGGTAAATTCCCAACAATGGTATCCTGTAACAATGACAGTTGCTGTTTTTAGACCGCTAGTTTCCAGTTGCTGTAGTTTTGATACTCTTACTTTCATTGTTTGTCTTTGGGTAATTTTTATTGAATGGCGCATATGTTAGAACAGTCTACAGCTAAGGAATGAACAGATGATAGCTGAACAAGATGTAGGGCCAATTAATGAACAAGATCTCTAGATAATACATGAACAAGGTCTATAACAGTGGTTCTCAACCGGTGGGGAATTCCCCCCGCCCCAGGGGGGAATTTTAGGGTTTCCGGGGGGAAGGGGGGGGGGGGGGGGAATTAAGATTATTTCAAGATCGCGTTAATCAAGAACCGATTACTTGATATTGTTTTCCCCTTCATACTTTACGGTTCTGTACGTCTCACCTTTCTAAAATTCATTTTATAACGTAAGTAGACCCACAAATCACGTTTTATATGGACGTCTAGACTTGTTTTAGTATGTGCTATTAAATTTAGCTTCCATTATTACGTATACTGTGCGGGGGTGGGGGATTTTTAAGCAGGAAATACGAAAGGGGGGGGGGGGGATGACGTTCTGAAAATATGGTGAAGGGGGCACGGGCCAAATTTTTAGGTAGGAAATACAAAGTGGAGTGGGGGGGGGGGGGGGGATGACGTTCTGAAAATATGGTGAAGGGGGGCACGGGCCAAAAAAGGTTGAGAACCACTGGTCTATAATAACTGAAAATTATCAATGTTTAATGAATGAACAAGAGCTATGGTTAATTAATGAACAAGATTTATAGTTTATAGATGAACAATATCTGTAGTTAATTAATGAACAAGGTTTACAGTTCATTAATGGACAAGATCTGTAGTTAATTAATGAACAAGATATATGGTTAATTAATTAAGAAGATCTATAATTCATTAATGAATACGACATATGGCTAATTAATGACAAGATCTACAGGTAAGTAATGAACAAAATCTATAGTAATTAATATACAAGATCTATAGTTAATCAATGAACAAGATATATAGTTAATTAATGAACAACATATATGGTTAGTTAATGAACAACATATATCATTAATTAATGAAAAAGATAATTGGTTAATTAATGAACAAGACATATGATTAATTAATTAACAAGATCTATATGCGATTGTTACACACAGTGAACAACTAAGGTTAGAATTAAATTGTAAAAAGACACAGATTATGGTCGTCACTAGGAAGGACGAAATACCACAATGTAATATACAAGTAAATGGGAATATTCTTCAACAAGTGAGCAGGTACAATTATCTCGGAACAGTAATAACATCTGATGGGAGATGCCTTGAAGAGATTAGAACAAGAATCGCCATGGCAAAAGTAGCCTTTAGCAAGATGAAAAACATATTGACCAATAAAAAGATGTCAATTGAAACGAGAAAAAGAGTGTTGAGATGCTACATTGAACCTGTACTTTTATATGGATGTGAAGCGTGGACAATGAGCAGTCAGGCTGAAAAACATCTGATGGCTGTAGAGATGTGGTTTCTGAGGAAAATGCAAAGAATACCATGGACAGCCAGAAAGACCAATGAACAAGTCCTTCAAGAAACAAATGAAGATCGTAAATTGATTAGAGAAATTAGACGTAGACAGTCAAAATTTTTTTGGGCATGTTATGAGAAGAAATGGATTGGAGAATTTGGTGACAACTGGTAAGATCGAGGGGAACAGACCAAGGGGAAGACCTAGAAGCAAGTACCTGGATGGCTTGGCCTTGTGGCATGGTCGAGACAGAAACACGGAGCTGATCCACGACTCTGGTGATCGAGTGAGATGGCAGAACATGACCGCTCACGCTTACCGGCATGGCACATGATGGATGGATGGATCATTAGTGAATCTATGGTTAATGACTGAAGAAAAATCTACAGTGAACAAGTGAGATTGAGACAAGGTGACTGAGTGAACAAATGACCTAGTTACTCAGTGACCTAGTTACTCGGTGACCTACTTTGACCATCTTTCTCTGTCCATTCAGCATCAGTAGCAGGTGCTGGCCGTACCTGAGGGAAGGAGATACATAGGTTTCAGCCACAGAAGGGGAGGGTGACATTTATCAACCTCACTCACCCACCCACTCACTCACTCGCTCACCCACTCACTCACTCACTCACTCACTTACACAGATTAATCAATCTGTTTACATGTGCTGTTGCTGTGTTGATCAACGTGTTTACATAAATTGTTGCTATGTTGATCAATCTGTTTACATGTGCTGTTGCTATTTTGATCAGTCTGTTTACACGTGTTGTTGCTATGTTGATCAATCTGTTTACACGTGTTTGTGCTATATGTTGATCAGTCTGTTTACATGTGCTGTTGCTATTTTGATCAGTCTGTTTACACGTGTTGTTGCTATGTTGATCAATCTGTTTACACGTGTTGTTGCTATGTTGATTAATCTGTGTACAATTCCCGACAAGACTACAACAGCACGTTTGTGATCGGTGTAGGCGGTGAACCCCGTCATCAGCGCACATACAATCACAAGCGCTCTTGTCCTCTCGGCCCTCGCCGGTCGCTTACAGACGTATGCCATGTGTACATGAGTGTGTCGGTGTGTGGGCAGCAAGTCTGCAGGTAGTGTTCTTTTCTAGCTATCTATAGACGAGGCTGGAAACCTGCAGGTAGTGTTCTTTTCTAGCTATCTATAGACGAGGCTGGAAACCTGCAGGTAGTGTCCTTTTCTAGCTATCTATAGACGAGGCTGGAAACCTGCAGGTAGTGTTCTTTTCTAGCTATCTATAGATGAAGCTGGAAACCTGCAGGTAGTGTTCTTTTCTAGCTATCTATAGATGAAGCTGGAAACCTGCAGGTAATGTGCTTTTCTAACTATCTATAGATGAAGCTAGAAACCTGCAGGTAGTATTCTTTTCTAGTTATCTATAGACGAGGCTGGAAACCTGCAGGTAGTGTTCTTTTCTAGCTATCTATAGACGAGGCTGGAAACCTGCAGGTAGTGTTCTTTTCTAGCTATCTATAGACGAGGCTGGAAACCTGCAGGTAGTGTTCTTTTCTAGCTATCTATAGACGAGGCTCGAAACCTGCAGGTAGTGTTCTTTTCTAGCTATCTATGCACGAGGCTGGAAACCTGCAGGTAGTGTTATTTTCTAGCTATCTATAGACGAGGCTGGAAACCTGCAGGTAGTGTTCTTTTCTAGCTATCTATAGACGAGGCTGGAAACCTGCAGGTAGTGTTCTTTTCTAGCTATCTATAGACGAGGCTGGAAACCTGCAGATAGTGTTCTTTTCTAGCTATCTATAGATGAAGCTAGAAACCTGCAGGTAGTGTTCTTTTCTAGCTATCTATAGACGAGGCTGGAAACCTGCAGGTAGTGTTCTTTCATAGCTATTTATGCACGAGGCTGGAAACCTGCAGGTAGTGTTCTTTTCTAGCTATCCATAGATGAAGCTGGAAACCTGCTAGGTAGTGTTCTTTTCTAGCTATCTATGCACGAGGCTGGAAACCTGCAGGTAGTGTTCTTTTCTAGCTATCTATGCACGAGGCTGGAAACCTGCAGGTAGTGTTCTTTTCTAGCTATCTATTGATGAAGCTGGAAACCTGCAGGTTATGTTCTTTTCTAGCTATCCATACATGAAGCTGGAAACCTGTAGGTAGTGTTCTTTTCTAGCTATCTATGCACGAGGCTGGAAACCTGCAGGTAGTGTTCTTTCATAGCTATCCATAGATGAGAGGCTGGAAACCTGCAGGTAGTGTTCTTTTCTAGCTATCCTATGCACTGAGGCTGGAAACCTGCAGGTAGTGTTCTTTTCTAGCTATCTATGCACGAGGCTGGAAACCTGCAGGTAGTGTTCTTTCATAGCTATCTATGCACGAGGCTGGAAACCTGCAGGTAGTGTTCTTTTCTAGCTATCTATGCACGAGGCTGGAAACCTGCAGGTAGTGTTCTTTCATAGCTATTTATGCACGAGGCTGGAAACCTGCAGGTAGTGTTCTTTTCTAGCTATCCATAGATGAAGCTGGAAACCTGCAGGTAGTGTTCTTTTCTAGCTATCTATAGCACGAGGCTAGAAACCTGCAGGTAGTGTTCTTTCATAGCTATTTATGCACGAGGCTGGAAACCTGCAGGTAGTGTTCTTTCATAGCTATCTATGCATGAGGCTGGAAACCTGCAGGTAGTGTTCTTTCATAGCTATCTATGCACGAGGCTGGAAACCTGCAGGTAGTGTTCTTTCATAGCTATCTATGCACGAGGCTGGAAACCTGCAGGTAGTGTTCTTTTCTAGCTATCCATAGATGAAGCTGGAAACCTGCAGGTAGTGTTCTTTACTGATGCGTCACAAAATGGGATAATAAGGCACTAGATAGTGATGCCACCAATACCGGTGGGTCGTGGAATTTGGAAGTACCTAAGTTCATTGACCAGGATATGTTTTAAACAGTTAAGGAGTTCAGGGCCTGGGGCGACAAATGAACTGGTAAACTCTGGGTCACCCAAACTGAAACTAGAGTAAGATTTTTCAACCAAAAGTAAAGTAAATCTGTTCTGAACTGTCAAGTGGCCGTGAGTAACTCTAGATGGTGGGGAATTTATAGGTACAAACAGTTCAGGATTAATCTGGAGCTGTCAGAAAAAGACACATGCCACATAGTTTATAGGTGCATACGAGATTGGAAATAAACGGAGACTATCAGGGGACAATAGCAGGTACCCAAGCTGACATATTTACGGCTGTGGGAACACACATGCACCCACAGCGGACTCTGAACCCAGGTGGGGACGTAGCGGGGGTCAAGTAAGTTAGAGATGCAGATTAAACATGCAAATTGGCCAGGGCGTGCTGTAAGCTGATTGGTAGTCCCTCGTGGGATACATGGAAATGTCCGTGTGACTTAGGTTGCGAAGCCGCGCCAGCATCGGGATAAAAGGGGCCTCTTCAAACCAAATTGGGAAGCCAGAGGGTGCCTAAGCCCGAAACTTGAAATTAGCTAAAGCCACTGAGGAATGGCGCAAATGCCACTTTGAGTGATAAAATCACCAATGTTACAAAAATATTGATCGCTGTGACTGGTATGTATTCTCTATACTTAGTTCTAAATCTAAGAAAGAGTTAACATTTGCAATGCTACTGAATAATTTTATAAGATAGAGAAGGCACGGAGTTAACCAAGAACCCACCATTCGCATGATAGGCAAAGTGTAATAATAAACAGAGGTTTGCCCTTTCAATATGCAAAGTATAATTAATTACTAGCTAATTCCTGAGTGTGACCATTAAATTCAAGTTGCTAGCATTTAGGAAAACCTGGGAGTACATTCCCAGCAGAATATAGCAGTGTATAGCTCTCCTGACAGTCTACCGCGCATACGGTCTGCGCAAGATTGCAGGCTTCTGCAAGATGGCTGAATGCAAGTTGAAAAGGTAAACAAGAAGATAGGTGGAGATTCGCAGTGATGTGTCCAAGAGGAGACCGCTCAAATGTCCAAGTAGCTTAGCAGAATTCAGACAAGTAGAAAGGTAGAGAGACGGTAGGAAGAGATGTAGGGAATACTCCTCCTGTGTTGAGATGAACAATCACCTGAAGACTGCGCTGTTGTTGTGGGCGGGGTGTGACTTTGTTGTGATCACAAAGGCTTGAGGTAGGCTGGACAGGCTGTTGTTGAAGAATTCCACTTGTGAATACTATGATTGGATTCTTATAATGCATTTAAATAATCCCTATAATGAATGTTGTAGAAGTGGCACATGATGATGATGGCATCACCATGAACAGAGAATGTATTAGAAGCCAGGATGCCCAGGTTCTGACAAGAGGAAAGTCATTGCACCTGTAGGGACCTGAACACAGCAGTGTTTGATATATGATAAGGGGTAGGATTATCACAGCCAAGAGAGTATATGGAGAACGGAGGCACAGGAAATGGGGTTATCATTAATGCTAGTGAGGAGGAAAATCTGTAAGGAGGCAGCCAGGCCAAGTGCTGCAGGGAGGTGTATTGAAATATAACTATACCCATGAAAATGACAACAGGGTGGGGAAACCATATTTATGTTTGTGGCACATAACAGGTATAACAGGTAATGTTTTAGGTGTGGTGCATTGTGGGCGCATTTAAATTACCATGACAGGAAGAATCAGTGTGTCTCTGTTATGGCATATCAGTGTGGGTTTAGTTATTAGTAGAAATTACATTAGGCTGGTAGCTTTGTTTATAAGTGCACAGCAATGGCTGAGGCGAATTGATCCGCAGTGATCAAACTAGGCAATTATGAACTGCACAGCCAGAGGCACCCCCACTATGCTATATTGTGTTTGAAGTCAGATGACTTAGTATGTCTCAATAATGCTAAAACTGTAGTGATGGTTGTCGTACGGAGGTGTAGAGTGGCACGGTGAAAGCAATAGACAGGTGATGCTTGATGACAATGTCTGTTATGTTCTCCTAAGTAAATGTAGCTATGGTAATAATTATTCATGACTGGGTGCAGTGATCAAGGTACCAGGTTGAACACTACACATATGATAGTGTTGTTTATAATTTTAAGGTTCATGATTATGAGGATAATAATCTGTGTTGTTCAGGTTTGACAAATGTGAACAAATAAGAATAGTCTCCTGATCAGCCAGTACAAGAGGAGCTGAACAGGGCACTCATAATGGATCTGGGGTATTATTGGCTGAGCTTGATCAAAGTGGGGAATAATATTGTAATGACTTTATGTGGCGTTATATGTCTGAGTTGTTGGCGGTGACTTATGTTATAGCCTGTGTCCCCTGGGGATGTCATATTGAGTTGCATATCCTATATGTCTGCTTGATTGCTGTTGGTGCATTGAACGGTATTTATGTCCTGTATGTACACGTTCAAATGGTGTTGTCCTGTTAGAGTTGTTGTACACCGGGGTAGCTCAGTTGTGCTCTGCGTTGATTTTGTTACTTATTGGGGTTGCTGTGTTGTAGCCTTGGCATTGTGTAGTGATCTCAGCTAAGATGATTGGGATTAGGATTGTAATGATGGCTATGGTAAGAATGATTGTGATGGTGATATGATTGGGGTAATGACTATGTTGAGGCTGATCAGGTAGTGATGTCAGATAAGATTGGGATGATGATGGCTATGGTAAGAGTGATCATTTGATGATTGTGATGGTGATATGATTGTGGTAATGGCTATGTTGAGGCTGATCATGTAATGATGTCAACTAAGATGATTGGGATGAGGATGGCTATGATGAGAGTGGTCATTTGATGATTGTGATGGTGATATGGCTATGGTGACATGGTTGTGAGCATGGCCCTGCAAGAGTGATCATATGGTAATTATGATTGTGATGGTGATTGTGATGATGGATATGGTGTGAGACTAGGGATATGTGGGGAGCTGGTAGCAAGCATAGGATGCTGTAGAGTAGGTGTGCTTTGTCATTTATTCTTTTATGTGGAGCATATCCTATAACCTATTCGTATCATTGTTGTCCAGTGGAAGCATCGTGTGGTTGGTGTGAATTTACACAGTCCATGTCTATGGTTGTGCCACAAAGACATTGTTTACACACACCATTGTCGTACTGGTTGTCCTGTGAAGTCTTTTTATGGATGCAACTGAATGTGTCAAATGGTGGCAGAGTCTATAATTTTGTGCATTTTGTTTGTTTATTTGCAGCTATGAGTTAGTATGGTCGTATCAGGAGTCTATTTGGGTTCCTAATTACGGATAGAATTATGGGGTTTTGATTTGTTTGGCATTATCTCGGTTTTGAAAGGGTTCATTTTTTTAAGCAATAAAATTGATACCAGTATGTTACTTGGTTTGTTATTTGAGTTGAATAATTGCTGTAGTTGGAACTGCCTATGTGGTAATTCATCGCCTGGAATCAAAAAGTGAGATATTTTGATTCTCTGTCTACCCGAACCTGGTAACCATCTTCTTCTTATCCTATCTCTTTCTTGAGCAGCGAGAGGAATGTATGAGGTGCTTAAACTCTTTTCTTTTTTTCTCTTCTTAACTGTGGCCCTAACGCAGTCGACGTTGCATTTCTTTCTCTCTAGCACCCAAGTATAGGGAAACCTTGTCTCCCTCTGCTTTAGCATTCATTTTCGTTTTCACATAGATGAAGCTGGAAACCTGCAGGTAGTGTTCTCTTCTAGCTATCCATAAGTGAAGCTGGAAACCTGCAGGTAATGTTGTTTTCTAGCTGCCCAAAGACGAGGCTAGAAACCTGCAGGAAGTTTTATTTACTAACTATCTATGGACGAGGCTAGAAACTTGCAGGGAGTTTTATTTACTAACTGTCTATGGACGAGGCTGGAAACCTGCAGGGTGTTTTATTTACTAACTGTCTATGGACGAGGCTAGAAACCTGCAGGGTGTTTTATTTTCTAGCTGTCTATAGACGAAGCTGGAAACATGCAGACGAAAAGCATTGAAGACCTCATCAGAGACATAAGTGGAACAACTTCCTAATTTGAGCACAGTACCTAGGCACAGAATGGAGACATAACAGACTGTCATACTTCACGAACTCAGACAGTTGGTCACCTATCGCTAACAGGCTTCTATAGTTCACTACATCTGAAAGGAGGTCAGTTATCTCTAACAGTTGGTCAGTTATCGCTAACTTTGATCGGAGGTCACTTATGGTTAACTCTGACACTAGGTCACTTATAGCTAAATCTGACAGGAGGTAAGTTATCGCTAACTATGATAGAATTTCACTTATCGCTAACTCTGACACTAGGTCACATATCGCTAACTCTGACACTAGGCCACTTATCGCTAACCCTGAAACTAGGTCACTTGTCGCTAACCCTGACACTAGATTACTTATCACTAACTCTGACAGGTGGTCATTTATTGCTACACTCTGACACTAGGTCACTTATCGCTAACTCTGACACTATGTTACTTATCGCTAACTCTGACGGGAGGTAAGGTATCGCCAACTCTGACACTAGGTCATTTACCGCTAACTCTGACAGGTGGACATTCATTGCTAAACTTTGACACTAGGTCACTTATCGCTAACTCTGACACTAGGTTACTTATCGCTAACTCTGACGGGAGGTCACTTATCGCTAACTCTGACAGGAGGTCACTTATCGCTAACAGGCTGCCGTGGGTGGCAAGGATACTCACGGGCAGAGCTCCACCTCCAGGTACTGGTCCTTGTCGTTCAAGAAGAATGCTTCGACCACTGGAAACATCAAACATCATGATACATCAAACAACATGAAATATCAAACAATATGATATATCCAACAATATGGTACATAAAGTAACATGACACATCAAAATCAATCATGCATCAAACATCATGATACATCAAACATCATGATACATCAAACAATATGATACATCAAACATGATACATAAAACAATGGGATACGTCAAAAAACATGGTACACCAAACAACATGATGCATCAAACAGCATAATACATTTAACAACATGATAATCAAATAACATGATACTCAAACTTGTTTGTTGACGTTGGATGAAGAATGACTTGCGCGATGACTTGGATTAAAGTGAGGAAGAGTTGCGCAATTTGTCGACCTCACTCTCTCGCCTGAGTCCATCTGAGTCCAGTGGCAAGACAAGTCGAGACGACTGGAGACGAATACCGGGGCAGTGGATGACCAGGGTGCTCTACGTGCCTTGCCGTGCTCATTACGTTCCACAACGCTTTGCAGGTAAACGCCGTCTTGCCCGTTGAATCAGGAATGATTTCTTCCGCGCAATCTGCCGAATCCTGTCTTCACATGCTGGGTAGGCATACCCTAGTTTACCGCTTGGTTTGACACCAAATCGGCTACCCATGCCTGGTTTAGCCAGCCTCTCACAGCTGTTGCCCGGGGGATGGCCGCTGTCGCATGCTGACAGCTACTAGGAGCCACAGGCACGAGCTGGGTGTCATGCTTGGACCAGTGGGGGATGGGTCCTGAAAAGGACATGAGAGTCATCCTTACCAAAGGTGCTACCAATGCCTGACACCCCGTACCCCCCTACTCAAACTTAATGATGCACCAAACAACATGATACATCAAACAACATGATACACCAAACAACATGATACATCAAACAACATGATACATCAAACAACATGATATATCAAACAACATAACACATTAAACGACATGATAAATCAGACAGCATGACACATCCAATAGCATGATACATCACACATAATGACACATCCAACATGACACATCCAACAACATGATACATCAAATAACATTATACAGCAAACAAAATGACACATCCAACAACATGATACATCCAACAACATAATACATCCAACAACATGATACATCCAACAACATGATACATCAAACAACTTGACACATCCAACAAAAGACACATCCAACAACATGACACATCAAACAACATGATTCATCAAATAACATGATACATCAAAACAACATGATACATCAAACAAAATGACACATCCAACAACATAGTACATCAAACAACATGATACATCAAACATCAGGGTCAACAGTTGCTTGTAATGTACCGTGTCATAGCTGTGACATAGGGGAATGAATGCACTCTTTATCTGCATCTAGAACAATTCACAAGGAGTGGAACTTCACACTGACAGACAGAAACAACAACCTCATATGGACAGAAACAAGACCACATAGGAAGAATATGACATATCGTGTTTTTTTTTTTTAAAATATTATATGCAAGATTAGATCTGTATTTATTTTGGTGTATAATAAAGTATGCTATAATAAAGTAAGTATATAATATGCACTACAACATCTACTAAAATCAAATGCGCTATCTCGTAACACCAAAATCACAATATACAAAACACTGATCAGACCAGTTGTGTTGTATGGCTCTGAAACCTGGAGTAGAATGAAAGGAGACGAAGCCTTGTTACAAACCTTTGAGAACAAAATTTTAAGACGCATCTTTGGACCCATTAGGGATACACAAAGTGGAGAGTGGAAAAGAAGAAGTAACAAAGACATTTATGATCTGTTTAAGTCCCCGCTAATCACTGGTATCATGAAGGCTAATAGACTACAATGGCTAGGGGCATATAGAAAGAATGGAAGATAATAGGGAAACAAAACTCGCTTACACTCAGGAAATAAATGACCGTAGACCCCGAGGTAGACCAAGAAGGCAGTGGAGAGATAATATATATACAGACCTACAAGCACTTGGAATCAACGACTGGCAAGAGAGGGTCAACCAGAGAGAGGAATGGAGACGGGTTGTATTTGCAGCAAAGAACCTCAATGGCTCGGAATGCTGAAGAAGAAGAAGAAGAAGAAAGTTAATGTTAGAATATAGAGGGAGAAAGATATGTAGAGAGAGAGAGAGAGAGAGAGAGAGAGAGAGAGAGAGAGAGAGAGAGAGAGAGAGAGAGAGAGACTGAGGTAAGACAGTGAGAGGTAGATATAGAGAGAAAGACACACAGAGAGATAGTGAGCTGGTGAGAACTCTAATTGATACAGACAACAGAACTTTCTGTCAGAACCATGGGCAATGAACGAGAAGGATCATCAGCAGTCTTTCAGTGTTTACAATCACAGAGAGATGAATGACCAGCAAGCAAGCACACAGGCATGCACACACACACACACACACACACATAGGCGCGCGCACGGACGCACGCACATATACACACACACACACACAGAGGCAGACTGAGAGAGAGAGAGAGAGGCAGAGAGAGAGAGTGAGAGTTCTATGATTGATTGATTGATTGATTGATTGAGTGGTACTGACCTTCATAATCCCAGAGACCAGGGAATGGCTTTCCAGGCGGTCCGGCAGGTTCTGGGGGACTGTTGAAGAATGGCGCTTGGATCTTGACCAGCAGCCCCTGGTCGGTCGCAGGGCTGCAGGGACAGCTTAACAGGGTCATGGCTGATGCCTTGTCCGTTCCAGGTTGTGTTGATGGAGAACTGCCTGCAGACAACAAGTGGCGGGCAGAGTTTGGGGCTTGATGGGCACACTTTGAGGTTTCAGATGTTGCATTCTAATGAACCTTCACCAATGTTAGCCAAACTTGGAAACACACAGGAAATCTGGCACCAGACTCAATCAGTGTATGAAGCAGACTTGATGGCTTAGAGCAGACTCTATCTATGAAGAAGAAGCAGACTTAAACAGTCTTTCAAGTCTGACACAGTTGTAAAACGTTAATCAGTCAACGTATGTTTGACATCAGACTATGTCAATGTATGTCTGACATCAGACTCGGTCAATATATGTCTGACATCAGACTCCGTCATTGAATGTTTGCCATCAGACTCGGTCAATCTATGAAATCTGATAATAAAAAATGAATCTTTGTAGTCTGATTGACTCAATCTATGAAGTATGATCACAGACTAACAGACTCAGTTGATCTACGTATGTCTGACAGTAGACCTAATCAATAGTTGTCTGACGGGAGACCTAATCAATAGTTGTCTGACGGGAGACCTAATCAATAGTTGTCTGACGGGAGACCTAATCAATAGTTGTCTGACGGGAGACCTAATCAATAGTTGACTGACTGGAGACCTAATAAATAGTTGTCTGATTGGAGACCTAATCAATAGTTGTCTGACTGGAGACCTAATCAATAGTTGTCTGATGGATGACCTAATCAATAGTTGTCTTATGGATGACCTAATCAACAGTTATCTTATGGGTGACCTAATCAATATTTGTCTGATGGATGAATTAATCAACAGTTGTCTGATGGATGACCTAATCAAATGTTGTCTGATGGATGACCTAATCAATAGTTATCTGATGAGTGACCTAATCAATAGCTGTCTGACATGAGACCTAATCAATAGTCTGACTGGAGACCTAATCAATAGTCTGACTGGAAACCTAATGAATGTACACCTGATATCAAAGTCAACTAATGAGACATCAGACTTGATCAATGAATGTCTGACATCAGACTCTATCAATGCATGTCTGACATCATACTCAATCAATGCATGTCTTACATCAGACTCAATAATTGTTTGTCTGACATCAGACTCGATAAATGCATATCTGACATCAGACTCAATCAACGCACATCTGACATCAGACTTGATCAATGCATGTCTCACAACATTGATCACAGACTAACAGATGCATGTCTCACAACACTCCAGTGTGTTGCCGGGGCCCATACGGGGAAGCAATGAATAGCAACACTGTAGCCTACCATGCATGTCGTAAGAGGCGACTAAGGAGGCTTGATGGTTCTGTCGCCCTGCTACTGAGTGAGTGCGTGGCGCGACACTGTGAGCTGTGAGTTTCGTGTGAAATGCTTTTGAATCTGCCCGAGGTTGTTTTTTTTTTTTTTGGAACGTGACTGCATGTTCGGATCGATGGTAGCTGGCTATGTCCCAGAGCTGACCGGTTTTTGCCTTATGCAGAAATGCGTGGCTGCAGGGCTTCTGGTTGACTGCCACTGCCATCGACGATGAACTGTATTTTCATGGACTGTGTGGGTGAACATCTAGGAAACATCCAGATGGGAAAATGACTGCCGATTCCATCAGAGATAAACTGGATGTTTCGTGGGGGACTATTGTGTTGACATTCTGGCGTCAGCTTTATGCACAGTGTATCTGTGCGGGCTGTTGTTTGTCGAGACTCCTGTCTTTTCCACTTTTCACATTGGGCAGTGGGGGGCGTTTTATGTGATATTCACTGGCACAGGAACGGAGCATAATGGGGACAACCCGTTGCGGTGAAGTTGGAACCGCGACTAACTAACTAACTAACTATGTCTCACAACAGACTCAGTCAATGCATGTCTCACATCAGACTCAATCAATGCATGTCTGAAAGACTCGATCATTGCATGTCTCACATCAGACTCGATCATTGCATGTCTGACATCAGACTCCACCCAATCAATCAATGAAGACTCACAACAGACTAAATCAGTCTATGAAATCTAAGAACATAGTCAATATTTGACTCACAACAGACTAAATCAGTTTATGACATCTAAGAACATACTCAATATTTCTATGATAAAGTATGACAACAGACTCAATCAATCTACGAAGACCCACAACAGACTCAATCAATGGATGGAAACTTACAATTTGCCGCCCACAGACTCCCGCCCCAGGGCCAGCAGCAGCCACAGGCAGACGAGCGGACCAGCAGACGACATTTGGCCGTTCTGTCCTTCACAGGTGTACGTGCTAGAAAATACCCCGCGCTAGAAAATGTCCGTGCTAGAAAATGTCCGTGTTCCTAGCGGTCTAGCGGAGACCAAAGTGTTTGGCCTGCACAGTTGTCTGAATCAGCCGGTATCCGGACTACAAATGATCAACAATCCGGGTCTGCAGTCAACCTGGTTGGATCGCAGGCCTTATCTGTGGCTGTCTCAAGCTGCTTGCTTCTCGAGCTAACGGTCAACTTGTAGTGACGTCTGTGTGTCGGCGTGTGCGTGTGTGTGTGTGTGTGTGTGTGTGTGTCAGTGTGTGGGTGTGTCAGTGTGTATGTTTGTGTGTGAGGGTCATTATGTGTGTGTCATTGTGTTGTGTGTGTGGGGGGGGGGGGGGGGTGGGGGGAGCTTTGTAGAAAATCAAAGGTCTCTGTTCCGGATATACAAGGCAGATTAAGAATGTGACCTTGGACACGAGGCCCCGGATTAGTGTCACCTGACGGTTTCAGGCGGTTGGTATTGTTTACCTTCATGTGGAGGCCGATAACACTTACCTGTGTAGCGGTAGAGTTAACAAGAGTCCTTGTGGTGGGACAGTTAGTTCTGTGTGATGGGACAGTTAGTTCTGTGTGATGGGACAGTTCTGTCTGATGGTGGGACAGTTAGTTCTGTGTGATGGGACAGTTAGTTCTGTGTGATGGTGGGACAGTTAGTTCTATGTGATGGTGGGACAGTTAGTTCTGTGTGATGGAACAGTTAGTTCTGTGTGATGATGGGACAGTTAGTTCTGTGTGATGGTGGGACAGTTAGTTCTGTGTGATGGGACAGTTAGTTCTGTGTGATGGGGCAGTTAGTTTTGTGTGATGGTGGGCGTTACTTCTATGTGATGGGACAGTTAGTTCTGTGTGATGATGGGACAGTTAGTTCTGTGTGATGGGACAGTTAGTTCTGTGTGGTGGGACAGTTAGTTCTGTATGATGGGACAGTTAGTTCTGTGTGATGGTGGGACAGTTAGTTCTGTATGATGGGACAGTTAGTTCTGTGTGATGGGACAGTTAGTTCTGTGTGATGGTTGGACAGTTAGTTCTGTGTGATGGTGGGACAGTTAGTTCTGTGTGATGGTGGGACAGTTAGTTCTGTGTGATGGGACAGAGTCCGTGTGATGGGACAGTTAGTTCTGTGTGATGGGACAGTTAGTTCTGTGTGATGGGACAGAGTCCGTGTGATGGGACAGTTAGTTCTGTGTGATGGGACAGCTAGTTCTGTGTGATGGGACAGTTAGTTCTGTTTGATGGGACAGTTAGTTCTGTTTGATGGGACGGTTAGAGTCCGTGTGATGGGACAGTTAGATTCCGTGTGATGGGACAGAGTCCGTGTGATTGGACAGTTGAAGTACAGTTTAAGTCCGTGTTATGGGACAGTTAGAGTCCGTGTGATGGGATAGTTAGAGTCAGTGTGATGGGACAGTTAGAATCAGTGTGATTGGACAGTTAGAGTACAGTTTAAAGCCATGTGCTGGGACAGTTAGAGTCCGCGTGATGACTCAATTAGAGACCATGTGATGGGGAAGTTAGAGTTTGTGTTACGGGACAGTTAGAGTCTGTGTAATGGGACAGTTAGAGTCTGTGTGTCAAGGGACAGAGTGCATGTGATGGAATAGTTAGCGTCTGTGTGATGATGGGACAGTTAGAGTCTGTGTGATGGGACAGTTACAGTCTGTGTGATGGGACAGTTAGAGTCTGTGTGATGGGACAGTTACAGTCTGTGTGATGGGACAGTTAGAGTCTGTGTGATGGGATAGTTAGAGTCCGTGTGATAGGACAGCTAGAGTCTGTGTGATGGGACAGTTAGAGTCCGTATGATGGGACAGTTAGAATCCATGTGATGGGACATTTAGAGTCCGTGTGATAGGACAGTTAGGGTACATGTAGTACAGTTAGTTCTGTATGATGGGACAGTTAGTTCTGTGTGATGAGACAGTTAGTTCTGTGTGATGGTGGGACAGTTAGTTCTGTGTGATGGTGGGACAGTTAGTTCTGTGTGATGGTGGGACAGTTAGTTCTGTGTGATGGGACAGAGTCCGTGTGATGGGACAGTTAGTTCTGTGTGATGGGACAGTTAGTTCTGTGTGATGGGACAGAGTCCGTGTGATGGGACAGTTAGTTCTGTGTGATGGGACAGCTAGTTCTGTGTGATGGGACAGTTAGTTCTGTTTGATGGGACAGTTAGTTCTGTTTGATGGGACGGTTAGAGTCCGTGTGATGGGACAGTTAGATTCCGTGTGATGGGACAGAGTCCGTGTGATTGGACAGTTGAAGTACAGTTAAAGTCCGTGTTATGAGACAGTTAGAGTCCGTGTGATGGGATAGTTAGAGTCAGTGTGATGGGACAGTTAGAATCAGTGTGATTGGACAGTTAGAGAACAGTTTAAAGCCATGTGCAGGGACAGTTAGAGTCCGCGTGATGACTCAGAGACCATGTGATGGGGAAGTTAGAGTTTGTGTTACGGGACAGTTAGAGTCTGTGTAATGGGACAGTTAGAGTCTGTGTGTCAAGGGACAGAGTGCATGTGATGGGATAGTTAGCGTCTGTGTGATGATGGGACAGTTAGAGTCTGTGTGATGGGACAGTTACAGTCTGTGTGATGGGACAGTTAAGAGTCTGTGTGATGGGACAGTTAGAGTCCGTGTGCTGGGATAGTTAGAGTCTGTGTGATGGGACAGTTAGAGTACATGTGATGGGGCAGTTAGAGTCCGTGTGATGGGACATTTAGAGTCCGTGTGATATGTCAGAGTCCGTGTGATGGGACAGTTAGAGTACAGTTAGAGTTCGTGTGATGGGACAGTTAGAGTCCGTGTGACTGGACAGTTAGCGCCTCTGTGATGGGACAGTTAGAATTCGTGTGATGGCTCAGTTATAGTCCTTGTGATGGGACACTTAGAGTCCGTGTGATGTGACAGTTAGAGTCTGTGTGATGGGACAGTTAGAGTCCGTGTGCTGGGATAGTTAGAGTCTGTGTGATGGGACAGTTAGAGTACATGTGATGGGGCAGTTAGAGTCTGTGTGATGGGACAGTTAGAGTCCGTATGATGGGACAGTTAGAATCCATGTGATGGGACATTTAGAGTCCGTGTGATAGGACAGTTAGAGTACATGTAATACAGTTAGTTCTGTGTGGTGGGACAGTTAGTTCTGTATGATGGGACAGTTAGTTCTGTGTGATGGTGGGACAGTTAGTTCTGTATGATGGGACAGTTAGTTCTGTGTGATGAGACAGTTAGGTCTGTGTGATGGTGGGACAGTTAGTTCTGTGTGATGGTGGGACAGTTAGTTCTGTGTGATGGTGGGACAGTTAGTTCTGTGTGATGGTGGGACAGTTAGTTCTGTATGATGGGACAGTTAGTTCTGTGTGATGGGACAGTTAGTTCTGTGTGATGGGACAGAGTCCGTGTGATGGGACAGTTAGTTCTGTGTGATGGGACAGCTAGTTCTGTGTGATGGGACAGTTAGTTCTGTTTGATGGGACAGTTAGTTCTGTTTGATGGGACGGTTAGAGTCCATGTGATGGGACAGTTAGATTCCGTGTGATGGGACAGAGTCCGTGTGATTGGACAGTTGAAGTACAGTTAAAGTCCGTGTTATGGGACAGTTAGAGTCCGTGTGATGGGATAGTTAGAGTCAGTGTGATGGGACAGTTAGAATCAGTGTGATTGGACAGTTAGAGTACAGTTTAAAGCCATGTGCTGGGACAGTTAGAGTCCGCGTGATGACTCAATTAGAGACCATGTGATGGGGAAGTTAGAGTTTGTGTTACGGGACAGTTAGAGTCTGTGTAATGGGACAGTTAGAGTCTGTGTGTCAAGGGACAGAGTGCATGTGATGGGATAGTTAGCGTCTGTGTGATGATGGGACAGTTAGAGTCTGTGTGATGGGACAGTTACAGTCTGTGTGATGGGACAGTTAGAGTCTGTGTGAAGGGACAGTTAGAGTCCGTGTGCTGGGATAGTTAGAGTCTGTGTGATGGGACAATTAGAGTACATGTGATGGGGCAGTTAGAGTCTGTGTGATGGGACAGTTAGAGTCCGTATGATGGGACAGTTAGAATCCATGTGATGGGACATTTAGAGTCCGTGTGATAGGACAGTTAGAGTACATGTAGTACAGTTAGTTCTGTGTGGTGGGACAGTTAGTTCTGTATGATGGGACAGTTAGTTCTGTGTGATGGTGGGACAGTTAGTTCTGTATGATGGGACAGTTAGTTCTGTGTGATGAGACAGTTAGTTCTGTGTGATGGTGGGACAGTTAGTTCTGTGTGATGGTGGGACAGTTAGTTCTGTGTGATGGTGGGACAGTTAGTTCTGTGTGATGGGACAGAGTCCGTGTGATGGGACAGTTAGTTCTGTGTGATGGGACAGCTAGTTCTGTGTGCTGGGACAGTTAGTTCTGTTTGATGGGACAGTTAGTTCTGTTTGATGGGACGGTTAGAGTCCATGTGATGGGACAGTTAGATTCCGTGTGATGGGACAGAGTCCGTGTGATTGGACAGTTGAAGTACAGTTAAAGTCCGTGTTATGGGGACAGTTAGAGTCCGTGTGATGGGATAGTTAGAGTCAGTGTGATGGGACAGTTAGAATCAGTGTGATTGGACAGTTAGAGAACAGTTTAAAGCCATGTGCTGGGACAGTTAGAGTCCGCGTGATGACTCAGTTAGAGACCATGTGATGGGGAAGTTAGAGTTTGTGTTACGGGACAGTTAGAGTCTGTGTAATGGGACAGTTAGAGTCTGTGTGTCAAGGGACAGAGTGCATGTGATGGGATAGTTAGCGTCTGTGTGATGATGGGACAGTTAGAGTCTGTGTGATGGGACAGTTACAGTCTGTGTGATGGGACAGTTAGAGTCTGTGTGATGGGACAGTTACAGTCTGTGTGCTGGGATAGTTAGAGTCTGTGTGATGGGACAGTTAGAGTACATGTGATGGGGCAGTTAGAGTCCGTGTAATTGAACTGTTAGAGTCCGTGTGATGGGACATTTAGAGTCCGTGTGATGTGTCAGAGTCCGTGTGATGGGACAGTTAGAGTACAGTTAGAGTTCGTGTGATGGGACAGTTAGAGTCCGTGTGACTGGACAGTTAGCGCCTCTGTGATGGGACAGTTAGAATTCGTGTGATGGCTCAGTTATAGTCCTTGTGATGGGACACTTAGAGTCCGTGTGATGTGACAGTTAGATTCCGTGTGATTGGACAGTTGAAGTACAGTTAGAGTCCGTGTTATGGGGCAGTTAGAGTCCGTGTGATGGGATAGTTAGAGTCAGTGTGATGGGACAGTTAGAATCAGTGTGATTGGACAGTTAGAGTACAGTTTAAAGCCATGTGATGGGACAGTTAGAGTCCGTGTGATGACTCAGTTAGAGACCGTGTGATGGGGCAGTTAGAGTTTGTGTTACGGGACAGTTAGAGTCTGTGTAATGGGACAGTTAGAGTCTGTGTGTCAAGGGACAGAGTGCATGTGATGGGATAGTTAGAGTCTGTGTGATGATGGGACAGTTGGAGTCTGTGTGATGGGACAGTTACAGTCTGTGTGATGGGACAGTTAGAGTCTGTGTGATGGGACAGTTAGAGTCCATGTGCTGGGATAGTTAGAGTCTGTGTGATGGGACAGTTAGAGTACATGTGATGGGGCAGTTAGAGTCTGTGATGGGACAGTTAGAGTCCATGTGATGGGACATTTAGAGTCCGTATGATGGGACAGTTAGAATCCTTGTGATGGGACATTTAGAGTCCGTGTGATAGGACAGTTAGAGTACAGTTAGAAGCCGTGTTGTGGAACAATTAGTGTCCATGTGATGGGACAGTTAGAGTCCTTGTGATGACTCAGTTAAAGTCTATGTGATGGGAGAGTTAGAGTACGTGTGATTGGACTGTTAGACTACGTGTGATGGGACATTTAGAGTCCGTGTGATGTGTCAGAGTCCGTGTGATGGGACAGTTAGAGTACAGTTAGAGTTCGTGTGATGGGACAGTTAGAGTCCGTGTGACTGGACAGTTAGCGTCTCTGTGATGGGACAGTTAGAATTCGTGTGATGGCTCAGTTATAGTCCATGTGATGGGACACTTAGAGTCCATGTGATGGAGCAGTTAGAGTCTGTGCGATGGGACAGTTAGAGTCTGTGTGATGGGACAGTTAGAGTCTGAGTGATGGAACAGTTAGAGTCTGTGTGATGAGGCAGTTAGAGTTTGTGTGACGGGACAATTAGAGTCTGTGTAATGGGACAGTTAGTCTGTGTGTCAAGGGACAGAGTGCATGTGATGGGATAGTTAGAGTCCGTGTGATAGGACAGCTAGAGTCTGTGTGATGGGACAGTTACAGTCTGTGTGATGGGACAGTTAGAGTTTGTGTGATAGGACAGTTAGAGTCTGTGTGATGGGACAGTTTGAGCCTGTGTGATGGGAAAGTCAGAGTCTGTGTGATGGGACAGTTAGAGTCCGTTTGCTGGGATATTTAGAGTCTGTATGATGGGACAGTTAGAGTCCGTGTGCTTGGATAGTTAGAGTCTGTGTGATGGGACAGTTAGAGTCCGTGAGCTGAGATAGTTAGAGTCTGTGTGATGGGACAGTTAGAGTCTGTGTGATGGGACAGTTAGAGTCTGTGTTATGGGACAGTTAGAGTCTGTGTGATGGGACAGTTAGAGTCTGTGTGATGGGGCAGTTAGAGTCCGTGTAGCGGTAGAGTTAATACGAGTCCGTGTGATGGCCCAGTTAGATTCTGTGTAATAACCCAATTAGAGTATGTGTAGTGAGAAAATTATTGTATGTGATGGGGGAGATATAGTCCCCTTAATGGGAGAATTCGTGTCTGTGCTCTGGATGTGTATGTGTTCTGTGTGTGTGTGTGTGTTCTGGGTGAGTGTGTGTTCTGGGTTTGTGTGTGTTCTGGGTATGTGTATTCTGGGTGTGTGTGTGTGTGTGATCTGGGTGTGTGTGTGTTCTGGATGTGTGTGCTCTAGGTGTGTGCGCCCTGGGTGAGTGTGTTCTGAGTATTTGTGCTCTGAGTGTGTGTGTGCTCTGTTTGTGTGTGTTCTGTGTGTGTGTCTGTGTGTGTTCTGGGTGTGTGTTCTGAATGTGCGTGTTCTGAATGTGTGTGTTCTGTGTGTGTGTGTGTGTGTGTTATGTGTGTGTGTTCTGGGTGTGTGTGCTCTGGGTGTATATGTGTTCTGTGTGTGTGTGTTGTGGGTGTCTGTGCTCTCGGTATGTTTGTTCTGGGTGTGTGTGTTCTGTGTGTATGTGTGTTCTGTGGGTGTGCTCCGGGTGTACGTGCTCTGGGTGTATGTATGTTCTGTGTGTATGTGTGTGTGTGTGTGTGTGTGTGTGTGTGCTCTGGGTGTAGGTGCTCTGGGTGTGTGTGTTCTAGGTGTGTGTTTTCCCTGTGTGTGTGCTCTGGATGTGTGTGCTCTGGATGTGTGTGCTCTGGATGTGTGTGCTCTGGATGTGTGTGTTCTGGGTTTGTATGTTCTGGGTGTCTGTGTTCTCGGTGGGTGTGTGTTCAGTGTGTATGTGTGTGTGTGTGTGTGTGTGTGTGCTCTGGATGTGTGTGCTCCGGGTGTGTGTGTTCTGGGTTTGTATGTTCTGGGTTTGTATGTTCTGGGTGTCTGTGTTCTCGGTGGGTGTGTGTTCAGTGTGTATGTTCTGTGTGTGTGAGTGTGTGCGTGTGTGTGTCTGGGCTATGTGCTCTGGGTGTGTGTTCTGTGTGTGTATGTGTGTGTGTTCTGTGTGTGTTCTCCTTGTGTATGTGCTCTGGGTGTGTGTCCTGTTTGTGTGTTCTGGGTGTGTGTATGTGTGTATTCTGTGCGTGTGTGTGCTCTGGGTGTGTGTGTGCTGTGTGTGTGTTCTGTGTGTAGTCAGGATTGAGCAGGCACGGGAGGTGTGGCTTGCGTTGACAGAACTTGTGTACAGATTGGGTTGCTTCCCCTGGTCCAGCTGTGTATGTCGTGTACACTTCTTCCGGTAGATACACCCCAACGTCCCTCACATACGCACACAGTTGATCTATCTATCTATCTATCTATCTATCTAATCTATCTATCTATCTATCTATCTATCCGTCCGTCCGCCCGCCCGCCCGCCCACCCGCCCGTCTGTCTGTCTGTCTGTCTGTCTGTCTGTCTGTCTGTCTGTGACGGTCGGCCAGTGGGTGAGTGGGTGGGTGGGTAGATCGATCCGTCTGTCTTTTCACTTACCTACGCACACACATACTCAAACATGTGTGCACACATTGAGAGCAAAAGTAAACACAGCTTATTGTCAGCTGCTGTGTGAGTTTTATACTTCTCTGTGACTTCTATACTTCTCTGTGACTTCTATACTTCTCTGTGACTTCTATACATCTCTATTACTTCTATACTTCTCTGTTACTTCTATACTTCTCTGTGACTTCTATACTTTGCTGTTACTTCTATACTTCTCTGTTACTTCTATACTTCTCTGTTACTTCTATACTTCTATGTGACTTTTTATACTTCTCAGACACTCCTACACATTTCTGTTACTTTTATACTTATCTTTGACTTTCATATTTCTCTGTTACTTCTACACTTCTCTGTGACTTCTATATATCTCAGTTACTTCTATACTTCTGTGTGACTTCTATATATCTCTGTTACTTCTATACTTCTGTGTGACTTCTATACCCCTCAGTTACGTCTATACTTCTCTATTACTTTTATACTTCTCTGTTACTTCTATACTTCTCTGTTGCTTCTATACTTCTCTGTGACGTCTATACATCTCTTTTACTTCTGTACATCGCTGTGACTTATATAGATCTCTGTGACTTCTATACATCACTGTGACTTCTATATATCTACGCAGGCAGTTGTGTAGTTGCCAAGGAACGATGACTTACTTGGCCACCTACTGGCCATGAATTCTGACCAGGCCGCATACTGGTACAGCCAAGTACCGACAACTGGTACAGCCAAGTACCGACAACTGGTACAGCCAAGTACCGACAACTGGTACAGCCAAGTACCGACAACTGGTACAGTCAAGTGCTGACCATTGATACAGTCAGGTACTGAACACTGGTACAGTGAGGTACAGACAACTGATACAGTCTAGTACCTACTATTGGTACAGCCAAGTACCGACCACTGATACGGTCAGGTACATATCGTTGGTACAGCCAAGTGTAGAACATACATGATAGGCATCAGCTGTTTGTATTGAACAGTCAATAGACATCGGGTTCTTTTTTTTTTTTTTTAAATAGAACTTGCACGATAAACACCAATTTTCTTCTTACATTACATACAAAAGTTGTGTGTGTGTGTGTGTGGGGGGGGGGGGGGGGGGGGGGGGTAATACATAATAGATATAATTTTTTTGTGTAAATATATAGAACATACATGATAGACATATTACAAAAAATAGAAATCCATTACAGCCATACTTTAATATATATATATATACACACACACACACACACACACACCGTATTTTACGGAGTATAAGACGCACATGTTTCTTCAAAAAATTGCCTCCTAAATTCAGGCGCGTCTTATACTCGAAATTAATATAAAAATGGTAAAAATGTCATTTTTTTTAAAAATTGCTTAAATGTTATGGTGCGTCTTATACTCCGTAGCGTCTTATACTCCGTATATATATATATCACACGCATGCACGCACGCACGCACGCTGCACGCACAGAGAGAGAGAGAGAGAGAGAGAGAGAGAGAGAGAGAGAGAGAGAGAGAGAGAGAGAGAGTAAAATGTTGTAACAGACAGACTTGCAACAGAGAACAGGCCGCTGCATGGACGTGTGACAGTAGAGGCAACCAACATCAGCTTCCCGCCGACCGACCAACTAACAGTGAGAAGGTTTGGCCAGCTGGAGGGCAACATTTACAACCACGAGTGAAGTCCTCCTGTACACACGGTGAATGTTGTCGGAGTGAACGAGCGTCTTACAGACCGGCGCTGTGTGTGTCTGCTTGTTTGATTGCTGTCCTCAGAGAGGCCATTTGCTTTTCTCACGAGCACCAATATGTGGCAGACGTAAAGCCACGGGTTGTAGAATTATCTGTCCGAACTCTGACAACATGTGGGTATATCACCCTCCACTTGTTGTACCAGTGATATGTGGTGATATCCCCCCCCCCCCCCATACACACTTGTCATACCAGTGATATGTGGTGATACCTCCCTGTACTTGTATCAGTGATATGTGGTTATAGCCCCCCATCCCACTTGTCGTATCAGTGATTTGTGGTTATAGCCCCCCCCCCCTACACTTGTCGTATCAGTGATATGTGTTGATATCTCCCTCCACTTGTATCAGTGATATGTGGTGATATCTCCCTCCACTTGTCGTATCAGTGATATGTGATGATATCCCCCCCCCCCCACTTATCATACCAGTGATATGTTCTGATATCTCCCCCCCCCCACTTGTCGTACCAGTGATATGTGGTGATATCCCCCTCAACTTGTCGTATCAGTGATCTGTGGTGATATCTCCCTCAACTTGTCGTACCAGTGATATTATATGGTGATATCTCCCTCCACTAGTCGAACCAGTGATCTGTGGTGATATCGCCCTGTACTTGTCGTATCAGTAATATGTGGTTATATCTCCCCCCCACTCATCGTATCAGTGATCTTTGGTGATATCTGCCCCTACTTGTTGTACCAGTGATATGTGGTGATATCTCCCTCCACTTGTCGTACCAGTGATTATGTGGTGATATCCCCCCCCCCCCAACTTGCCATACCAGTGGTATGTGGTGATATCTCCCTCCACTTGTCGTACCAGTGATATGTGGTGATATCTCCTTGTAATTGTCGTATCAGCGATCTGTGGTGATATCTCCCCCCTCCCCACTTGTCGAATCAGTGATATGTGGTGATATCTCCCCCCATTACAAGGTGTGGACTGCGCCTGGCCCTGCAGCCAGCAGGGTTAGGATCGGCTAGCCTCTCCCAGGAGGGGTGAAAAGTGAAAATTAGTAGCCTGCCGATGACCCGCAGACTACACAAGTCAACCCCACCTCCACGTGGTGTAGACTGGGAAACCATGACCGCGAGGTCATGGGCTAACGGGGATATGGCTCGCCATAGGGGATGGACTCCCTATGGTCAGATTTTTGTCCTAAACCTGCGACTGGCCTAGCAAGCCGGCAGGGGATCTTCATACTGCTCGTAGAAAAACTAAGAAGTATAAACGGACTGACCCAAATGGATATAGACCCGGCAATGTTAATGGACTACGAGATAGATCAGCGATTCAAAAAATAGGCACAATGAACGTCTGCGGTTTTAATAGTAAAGAAGAAGAACTTATAGAAACAATGAAAGAGAGGAAAATTGGACTGATGGGAATAGCGGACACCAGAATAAAGGGGGAAGGATGCAAGGAGATCCACCACAGTTACACGTTTGTCTACTCTGGAGTGGAACAGCAAGAAAGGGCAAGACACGGTGTGGGAATAGTCATTGAACCACGGCTAGCAAGAGGAATACTAGAAATAAAATATATATCAGAAAGAATCATAACAGTGAGAATAAAAGAACAAACAATTACAACATATGTACAAATATACGCACCATGTAATACAAACAATAATGAGCAAGAATGCGAGGACTTCTACGAAGACATCCATGACGTGCTAAATAAAATAGATAAGCAGGACAACATCATAGTTATGGGAGACTTCAATGCAAGACTAGGACACAACAGAGCGGGCATAGAAAAACATCTTGGAGCATTTGGAGACCAACATAATGAAAGAAATGATAACGGAAGTAGACTGATAGAGCTATGCAGCCAACACGACCTCTATATAACAAATACATTCTATAAACACAAAGACTCACAAATATACACCTGGTATAAATGGAACGATCTAGATACTAAAAGCCAAATTGATTTTATATTAACAAGAAATAACAGAAAGAGAAATATATTAGATGCAAGGGCAGTGCCCAACTTAGGTATAAACACAGACCACAAAGCAGTCGTTGCCACAATAAGAACCATCAGTAGAAGGAAGCAAAGACCAGGAAAATACATGCCATGCAAATCAGTAATCTTAAAAAATCTCAAAGACGAGACAGTGAGGGAAAATTATGAAAAAGAGCTAACGGAAATCTTTGTAAAATTACCTATAGAAAGAAAGACAGTGGAAGAAGAATGGGAGATGTTCAAATCAAGCATTTTAAATACTGCAAAGATAACATGTGGAACCACGAAAAAACGCAAAACACGGATAAAGAAAATAACAAGTTGGTGGAACGCAGAAGTAAAGAAAGCTGTAAAAGACAAAAAGGAAAAATATAAAAAGTGGTCGAAGAGCAAACAGGAATGCGATTACATAGAATATAGAATAGCGAGAAGACATGTGAATAGAATAGTAAAGAGAGAAAAACAAAAAGACTGGGAGGAGTATGGAGAAACTCTAAATAAAAACTACAAGGAGGCAACTAGAAACTTCTACAAAAAGATAAGTGCAATGAGAACCAGAGGAGAACCCTTTGACCCAACTGAAATAATTAACAGCGAAAATGGAGAACCAATAAGTGAACAAAAACAAATCCTAATAAGATGGAAACAGTACTTCGAACAACTTCTCAACATCCCATCAGATGTCACAGGAATTCAAGAAACCGACACAGATGCCACCGAAGAACTAGAACCTAGACATACTGAAAGAAGAAATTATAGAAGCCATCAGATTAGCCCCATTGAACAAATCACCAGGACAAGATGAAATATCAAATGAACTAATTAAAGCAGCAAGAGAAGTAGGAACAGCATGGCTACATAGACTATTCAACCATGTTTGGGTAGAACAACAGACACCACGAGACTGGGGAAACGCCATAATTATCCCAATTTGGAAAAACAAAGGCAGCAAAAGAGACTGCACACAATACAGAGGCATTTCACTGTTGAGTCATACTGGGAAAATATTTTGCAAAATTCTTGAGAAAAGATTACGAACTACTATAGAACCCCAGCTAAGCGAAACACAACTTGGATTTAGGAAAAACAAAGGATGCACAGATGCCATTTTTGCTCTTAGACAACTTATAGAAAAATCAATCGAATTCAATGAAACACTCTACTTAGCCTTTGTCGACCAAGAAAAGGCATTTGATAGAGTAGATAGAAACAAGCTGTGGGAAATCCTTAAACAATATGGAGTGAGTACACATCTAACAAACCTATGTAGAAGCTTATACAACAACAGTGAATGCATAGTGAGAGCAACTGGAGGACACTCAGAACCCTTCACCATAAGATCCGGAGTACGACAAGGTTGTGTCCTGTCCCCTCTCTTGTTTATAACATATATAGACAACATATGTAAAGAAACCAGCCAAACAGAGACCACAATAACACCGCATGACGAGAACGCAGAAGAAGAACCATCTGCAAATCTAACCATTAGAGAACTCCTGTTTGCGGACGACCAAGCACTAATAGCAAAATCAGAAGCTGAATTACAAGACCACATGAATAGTCTAAATGAAATGGTAGGGAACATAACATGAAAATTAACACAAGTAAAACAGAGGTATTAACTATAACTAAAGAAGAAAAAGCAACAACGATTCACCTAAACGAACATTCCTTGAAACAAGTAAAGAGTTTCAAGTACCTAGGTTTTTAAGACGAATGTTGCGAATTCCTTGGACTGCCAGATTAACTAACAACGGTTGCCTGAAAAAGGCTATTGAAACTAGAACACTATATACAACAATAAGAAAGAGACAAACAGCTTTCTTTGGTCATGTAATGAGAAGAGAGGCATTGGAGAACATCGTGACAACTGGAAAGATCAAGGGGAAGAGAGGCAGAGGCAGACCAAGAGAAATTATGCTGGACGGTTTGAGACGGTGGCATGGAGGAATATCACCAGCAGAGGTGATCCAGAACACCAAAGACCGAGATCTGTGGAGAGCCATGAACGCCTACGCCAGCTGGCAGGGCACTTGATGATGATGATGATGATGATGATGATGATGATGATGATGATGATGATGAGAAAGTATAATATCATCAAATGGCAAATCAGAAGACGAGATCGAAAATAGATGCAATAAGGCAAACCAACTCAATGGACAAATGGCACCAATACTAAAGAACAAACATGTATCAATAACTACTAAGAAAGTACTTTACAACACAATCTTCCTACCAACCTCTATGTTACCAATGCCAAACCTGGACAATGACAGAAAAAGAGAAAAGAAAAATCACAACAGAAATGAGATTCCTGAGAAGAATACTCAATGTATCAAGAAGAGATAAGATCAGAAATGAAGAAATCAGGACTCAAGTTGGGTTTATAGCTGCACTAGATTTTATTAGAAAGCAGCAAGTCAAATGGTTTGGCCATGCAAGTAGGTTACCAACTAACAGTATAAAACAACAAGCAATGATTTACAGACCAGAGAGAAGCAGAGGAAGAGGCCCACCACGTAAACGATGGACGCAGGGAATAACAGAGTCCATGGGAATATCGATACATGAAGCCTATAAGCGGTTTTTACACACAGTGAACAACTAGGGATTAGAACTAAATTGTAAAAAGACACAGATTATGGTCGTCACTAGGAAGAACGAAATACCACAATGTAATATACAAGTAAATGGGAATATTCTTCAACAAGTGAATAGGTACAATTATCTTGGAACTGTAATAACATCTGATGGGAGATGCCTTGAAGAGATTAGAACAAGAATCGCCTTGGCAAAAGTAGCCTTTAGCGAGATGAAAAACATACTGACCAATAAAAAGATGTCAATTGAAACGAGGAAAAGAGTGTTGAGATGCTACATAGAACCTGTACTCTTATATGGATGTGAAGCTTGGACAATGAGCAGTCAGGCTGAAAAACATCTGATGGCTGTAGAAATGTGGTTTCTGAGGAAAATGCGAAGAATACCATGGACAGCTAGAAAGACCAATGAACAAGTTCTTCAAGAAACAAATGAAGATCGTAAACTGATTAGAGACATTAGACGTAGACAGTCACAATTTTTTTGGGCATGTTATGAGAAGAAATGATCTGGAAAACTTGGTGACAACTGGTAAGATCGAGGGGAACAGACCAAGATGAAGACCTAGAAGCAAGTACCTGGATGGCTTGGCTTTGTGCCATGGTCGAGACAGAAACACGGAGCTGATCCACGACTCTGGTGATCGAGTGAGATGGCAGAACATGATCGCCCACGCTTACCGACATGGCACATGATGGATGGATGGATTAGCGGGCACTCTCCCGCTGCTTATACTTCACCTCGACACCGCAAGGTACAAGAGGAACATGATGAGATTAGATAAGATGAGACTGTCGTATCAGTGATATAAGGTGATATCTCCCGCCACTTGTCGTACCAGTGATATGGTGATATCTTCCTCCACTTGTCGTATCAGTGATATATGGTGATATCTCCCGTACTTGTCGTACCAGTGATATGGTGATATCTTCCTCCACTTGTCGTATCAGTGATATGTGGTGATATCTCCCCTACTTGTCGTATCAGTTATATATGGTGATATCTCCCTAGACTTGTCGCACTAGTGATATGTGGTGATATCTGCCCCCCCCCCCTACTTGTCGTATCAGTGATATGTGGTGATATCTGCCCCCTCCCCTACTTGTCTTACCAGTGATATGAGGTGATATCTCCCTACACTTGTCATACCAGTGATATGAGATGATATCTCCCTCCACTTGTCGTACCAGTGATATGTGGTGATATCTCCCTCCACTTGTCGTACCAGTGATATGTGGTGATATCTCCCTCCACTTGTCGTACCAGTGATATGTGGTGATATCTCCCTCCACTTGTTGTACCAGTGATATGAGGTGATATCTCCCTCCACTTGTCGTACCAGTGATATGAGGTGATATCTAGCCCCCCCCCCCTCCCTTGTACTTGTCGTACCAGTGATATGAGGTGATAATAGTGGGTTACGTTGTATTTGATTAGTATTTCTGGATTGTGGTGCTGGATTGACCCCAATCCAGCTGGATTGGGGTTAGGGGTTAGGGGTTAGGGGTTAGGGTTAGAGGTTAGGGTTAGGGGTTAGGGGTTAGGGGTTAGGGTTAGGGGTTAGGGTTTAGGGGTTAGGGTTAGGGTTTAGGGGTTAGGGTTAGGGTTAGGGTTAGGGGTTAGGGGTTAGGGTTAGGGTTTAGGGGTTAGGGTTAGGGTGTTTTGTCTGCTCCTAATTATACTTTCTGGATTGACCTCGCTGGATTGCCCCCAATCCAGCTCGGGGCCAGTGCGGTTTGGGTAGGGTAGGTACTTAGGTCATATGTAAGGGGCGATACATCTAAGAAAAGACATGTTTATTCTAAGAGCAGATAACTGAGTGTGTGTATAATATTTTAACTAATTTAAAAAAATAAAAGATAAATAAACAACAACCAAATGTGCGCGGAGGCGGGCGGCGGGCGCAGGAGCAAGCGCGGCCGATCGGTCGCGTGGAGCGGTCGACCCCAGTAAAACAGTGTCTTGTAGTACCCAAGTGGCCAGTCATTGCTGAGTGATCACTAGTCCGGTTATTGACGAGTATTGTGGTGGGGTTAGGTGGGTCGAAGCCTCGAGCCGCGCCGGGTGTCATATGAAAATTATAATAAGTAAAAAGGTATATATGGCGTGTATATGATCTGTAGTGGGTCGCAGTGGCTTATAAACTATCATCATACCGTTTACAGCTCTTCAAATGAAAACCTTAGAAAGTAAAGATGGCCGATGGTTTTAGTGGGTATGACTTTGTGATATTCGTTGTTAAGGGGTGGGGTGAGTGGATGAGAACTAGATAATCGCTTCCGAACACTATCATCGGGTTCGAATCCCAGTGGGGTGGTCTAGTGGTAGAATAATATTTGGTTACTTAGTTGTGATTTCGAGCTCGGTTGTTATTAACCCGGCTATGTTTAGAAAAGGAGAGGTGGTGTGCTGGTTGCGGAGTATGTTTAGGTGATACCACAGACACCGTGGAAGTGACCGGTTCGAATCTCGGAACTTTGTCGTTGGTAAGATTGCCAGTCATCAACGTGTGGGTGTCTAGTTAACCATAAGATGTAGGGTCGCTTTGTCCGGCCTTGTCGCCACAGCCACAAGTCCCACCGGTGATGAAAAACACAGGCAGCAGATTTCACCGTTGTACCTACGAGTTACAAAATATAACCTAACTTAAAAATCAAAATATGATATACCCAATACCATAACAGGTGTTACAAAATATCAATACGCATCTTCATAACGGCTAATCCAGGGGATTATCATCCTCGTTATGACCAAGTCAGGTTAATAATATTTCTTATATATCCGCCATTGCAAATAGTTCGCGATATTAATAAATGTTCATATAAAGGTTGGAAGGGATTAAAAGATTAACACCTATAGTCGGGACATCCAATAAAAATCAATAACACTACCCTCGATATTTTCTCATAATTGCCGATTGGGGATTATGGGCTAGGTGTATGTGTCCTTATTTAGTTAAAACAGGTGGTATGAGTAGGAGATATCACAAACAGTATCAGCATGTGCCACTCTGATCTTAAATATCAGTAGTTCGTTATTCTTGTGACATTGAAAACGCTCGTGGTGTGAAGACGGATTGTGTACTATGTTATTGGGCGGTGTACATAGATTGACTAGTATGTGAAGTTTATACAGGTCACCCCTGTCAGCGCATCGTAGCTGTGTTGTGAATTGTCGCCTATTACATCCGGGTGTAAAAATAACCAAAAATATTTCACATCAACTCAGACATGCCTCTATATAGCTGCACTGCGAACATGGCTAGAGTCTACTTTAGGATAGCATCGTGTATCTGTGTATACGGGTTTACCACTGCTTATAGATGTGTGCAGAATTATTGGAAAGCGGCTGTTATGTATACATTATCAAAGTATGTTGCCTTACAGAGCTGGTATAGTATCTATGTGTCTGCTACGTTGTATGTTTTGTCATGTTGCCTTGTAGTATTTGGAAGGAGTTTCATGCGGTGAATTTAAAAAAAAAAACGTGTCTCAGAATCCACAACGCCACTGGCATTAGAGGCATTTCAACTTGTCTGCTCACTGACCTCGCTTCACAGTCATACAAAAGTACAGGTTCTATGTAGTACTTAAACACTCTTTTTATTTTTCATTACAGTTGACAACTTTATATTAGTCAGTATGTTTTCCAACTTACAAAAGACAACCTTCATCACAGCGATTCTTGTTCTAACGCTTTAAAGCCACCTCCCTTCAGACATTATTTTTTTTTCTTCTTCTGTCCTCGTAGTCTCTTGGCGACTGTTTCCCCATATCAAGCTTTATGTCTCTACCCGTGTGTATTAGTGTGGTAGAAGTAAACCAAAATCTCACAAGATAGACATGAAATACCACCATATATAGGGACATGTGGGTAATGGTTACAGCCGGTTAAATAAGGCGCTCCATACCGTCACATGCGTAAGGATACAGCCGAGACACATGGTTAAGAGGGATACTACAGAAAAACAAAACGGTGTTCTGTTGGTAATAGAACCAGGGGACCTAACTCATGATGACCACCGTGTACGGAAGTGATTCTGCCCCCTCGTCAACATGGCGTCGGAAGTTTAAAAGGGTCTCCCTTTTCTAGCGTCTCTATGTCCGAGCCGTCATAAGGTCACCAAGTAACAGCAAAGAACACGAAACTACTACTACCGAGGCCTCTATACACCACAAGGCAGTTTCGAATATAGTATACACAACTATAACCAAGTCATCACAGTGTTCGACTAACCCTTTCTCATAGACATAGAGGGGAGATGTGAGCACCGAGGCCAGTTGGGGAAGGTGTACCTTTTACTTAACAGCTATCGGGTCATACACCGACGAGTGTTTAGCTAATTTTTATCACCTGTATAATATTACCCATGAACACAACAAGCTTCCCCGGATCAATCTTAGGCGTCTCATATAACATGATATATCACGTACCAGCTGTCCTGACTAGCGAAGTTATCGCTTCTCAGAGCAGACATTTACACTTTCATTAATTCTTCTGCCTGGCCAAAGGGGTCTTTGCACCTTTCCCCAGAAACCCAGTTCCAATGCCAATATACGTTTTTTCAATGTGTCGGCTCATTGCCACATTTCACATCCAGACAAAGGTACAGGTTCTATGTACCACTTCATAAGTCAAATAAGGAAACATGTTAGCCAAATTATTAAAAACGTTGGCCAAATACATAAATATAGCGACCAGACTTATAAAATATAGTAAAATTTGTTAGCCAAACTGATAAAACTCGTGGTCAAATTAAGAATTATCTCAACCAAGCGTATAAAACATAGGAAAAAGATAAGTCAAACTAATGAAAATGTTGGCCAAATACATAAATATAGCGACCAGACTTATAAAATATAGTAAAATTTGTTAGCCAAACTGATAAAACTCGTGGTCAAATTAAGAATTATCTCAACCAAGCGTATAAAAAATAGGAAAAAGATAAGTCAAACTAATGAAAATGTTGGCCAGATACAGAAATATCTCGACCAACTTATAAAATGTAGGAAAATTTGTTAGCCAAACTGACAAAACTGTTAGCCAATATAAGAAAAGTCTCGACCAACTTATAAAATGTAGGAAAAATTGTTAGCCAAACTGACAAAACTGTTAGCCAATATAAGAAAAGTCTCGACCAACTTATAATATGTAGGAAAAATTGTTAGCCAAACTGACAAAATAGTGGGGTAAAATAAGAAACGTCTCGACTAACATTATAAAAAAAGTAGGGAAAATGGTAACCAAACTAATTAAAAATGGTGACCAAAATAGGAAATATCTCGACCAAACTTATGAAAAGTAGGAAAATTGTCGTCAAATGTGAAAAATATTGGGCAAGTAGGAAATCATGTTACCCAAATAGGAAAAATATCGATCAAACTTATAGATGTCTCGTCCAAACTTATAAAATGTATGAACATTTGTTAGCCAAAGGTGAAAAATATTGGCAAAGTTAAGAAATATCTCATACGAATTTATAACAAGTAAGAAAACATGCTAGTAAAATCAAGAAATATATCGAGCAGACGTATAAAATATAGTGAAATTTGTTAGCCAAACTTATAAAACTCGTGGTCAAAATAAGAAATATCTCAACCAAGCGTATAAGAAATAGGAAAAAGGCTAGTCAAACTAAGGAAAATGTTGGCCAAATACAGAAATATCTCGACCAACTTATAAAATGTAGGAAATATTGTTAGCCAAACTGACAAAACTGTTAGCCAAAATAAGAAACTAGACGACCAACTTATAAAAGGTAGGAAAAATTGTTAGCCAAACTGACAAAACTGTTAGCCAAAATAAGAAACTAGACGACCAACTTATAAAAGGTAGGAACAATTGTTAGCCAAACTGACAAAACAGTTGGTAAAAATAAGAAACGTCTCGACTAACATTATAAAAAGTAGGAAAAATGGTAACCAAATTAATTAAAAAGGGTGACCAAAATAGGAAATATCTCGACCAAATTTATGAAAAGTAGGAAAATTGTTCGTCAAATGTGACAAATATTGGGCAAGTAGGAAATCATGTTACCCAAATAGGAAAAATATCGATCAAACTTATAGATGTCTCGGCCAAACTTATAAAATGTATGAACATTTGTTAGCCAAAGGTGAAAAATATTGACCAAGTAAAGAAATATCTCATCCGAATTTATAACAAGTAAGAAAACATGCTAGTAAAATCAAGAAATATGTCGACTGAAGTTAATACAATAGGCGAAACGATGGACAAACTTATAAAGATGTCGACCGTTATAAGAAAATGTATTACCAAAATTAGGAAAAAATATTGACCAAGTTTTGAAATATCTCGACCAAACTTACAAAAAATAGGAAAATATGTCGACTAAAGTAGGAACATTTGTTAGCCAAAGATGAAAAATATTGGTCAAGTAAAGAAATATCGCAAAATCGAATAAATCGCAATTTTATTGCGCAAGATGTAAGCTTGATATATGTCCTATACCTAACCTATACCTATACTTACCCTATATCTGTATATTAAGTGAAGCACACAATAAAATTGCGATTTATTACTTTTAAATTTTAATTAAAATTTAATCACATAAATTTAACTTTTTTCATTTCTAACACTGGTTTGTATCTATGTCTCTTAAGAAAGAGTTTGTTGTATAGTTAGGGTTAGGGTTAGGGTTAATTGATGTATAGTTAGGGTTAGGGTTAGGATTAGATGATGTATACTTAGGGTTAGGGTTAGTAAGAAAGAGTTTGTTGTGTTTAATGTCTTTCTGGTAGTCCAAGGAATGCAACTCATTCGTCTCAATAACCCAAGCGCTGTTGTTTCTTCAAGTTCTGCCTAGGGGTGCTGGTCGATGACCATATTCGTTGTCTAGAATAGCGCCTAGTAGGTTAGGGGCATATGATTTATCTCCACGAGGTTGGAAAATCTGCCTAGTCAGCAGAAAATCAGCTGTTCTGTAATCAAAGAGAATGTTAATGTTATTTGGTATGAAACGTTGAAAGTCGGTTAGAAGATGTGGTAGAGGGTATTCAAGGGTTCATCGAGACCACCCTTTGTATTGTTGAAAGCGGGAACAATGGAAGATTAATGTAGCAGACCTTGTGGTATAGAAAGTTGAAGATGTCAGCCATGGGAAGTGGATCTTTGCTGACGAATACTCAGGTGATATTGAAACTATCCCAGGTGGAACCACAGATTGCATTGCCATAAATGTTGTTATGACTGTTTCATTGGAGCTCGTATACAATGGAGGTTTGGAGTTCTTGGTGATGTGACATGGAAAAGTTGTGAAGACATCTACGAAAGACATAGACACTTTGTGTAAGAAAGAAAAAACCAAGAGTGTGGAGAGATGGGGATTAGTCTGACTAAGTGTTTCTTTAACAGATACTCTGGACTGATAAGTTGAAGATTTCGGTAATGTAAAAGGAGAATAATGCTGACGTTGATGATTATGTCTTGTGAAATGTCTGTTCAGATAAAAGTTCAAGACACGTTTGACATAACTACAGAAGTAATATTTGTTCCTACTTTTTATAAGTTTACACGAGATATTTATAAGTTTGGTCCAGATGTTTCATGTTTTGACCAACATTTTTCCCCATTTGGTTAACACATTTCTTACTTCGGTCAACATATTTCATAGTTTAGCCCATATATTTTCCCCTTTTGGTTAAAAATTTTTCTTACTTTTCAGAAGTTTGGTACACGTTTTTCTTTACTTGGTCAATATTTTTCTCATTAGGTTAACATATTTTCCTAAGTTTTATAAGTTTTGTGTAACTTTTTTCTTCAATTGGGCGATATTTTTCTCATTAGGTTAACACATTTTCCTAAGTTTTATAAGTTTTGTGTAACTTTTTTTCTTCACTTTGGGCGATATTTTTCTCATTAGGTTAACACATTTTCCTCCTTTTCATAAGTATGGTGAGATATTTCTCCACTTGGCCAGTATTTTTCCCATTTGGTTAACACATTTTCCTAATGTTTATAAGTTTGGACGACATATTTATAAGATTAGTTGAAACATGTCTTTACTTGGACAATATTTTTCACATTTGGTTAATAAAGTTTCCTACATTTTTAAAAGCTGGATGCGATATTTCTTTACTTGACCAATATTTTTCATCTTTGGCTAACAAATGTTCCTACTTTAGCCGACATATTTTCCTATTTTTTGTAAGTTTGGTCGAGATATTTCAAACTTGGTCAATATTTTTTCCTAATTTTTGGTAATACATTTTTCTTATAACGGTCGACATCTTTATAAGTTTGTCCATCGTTTTCGCCTATTGTATAACTTTCAGTCGACATATTTCTTGATTTTTACTAGCATGTTTTCTTACTTGTTTATAAATTCGAGATGAGATAATTTCTTTAACTTTGGTCAATATTTTTCACCTTTGGCTAACAAATGTTCATACATTTTATAAGTTTGGCCGAGACATCTATAAGTTTGATCGATATTTTTCCTATTTGGCTAACATGATTTCCTACTTGCCCAATATTTGTCACATTTGACGAACAATTTTCCTACTTTTCATAAGTTTGGTCGAGATATTTCCTATTTTGTGTCACCCTTTTTTAATTAATTTGGTTACCATTTTTCCTACTTTTTTATAATGTTAGTCGAGACGTTTCTTATTTTTACCAACTGTTTTGTCAGTTTGGCTAACAATTGTTCCTACCTTTTATAAGTTGGTCGTCTAGTTTCTTATTTTGGCTAACAGTTTTGTCAGTTTTGGCTAACAATTTTTTCCTACCTTTTATAAGTGGTCGTCTAGTTTCTTATTTTGGCTAACAGTTTTGTCAGTTTGGCTAACAATATTTCCTACATTTTATAAGTTGGTCGAGATATTTCTGTATTTGGCCAACAATTTCCTTAGTTTGACTAGCCTTTTTCCTATTTCTTATACGCTTGGTTGAGATATTTCTTATTTTGACCACGAGTTTTATAAGTTTGGCTAACAAATTTCACTATATTTTATACGTCTGGTCGATATATTTCTTGATTTTTACTAGCATGTTTTCTTACTTGTTATAAATTCGTATGAGATATTTCTTAACTTTGCCAATATTTTTCACCTTTGGCTAACAAATGTTCATACATTTTATAAGTTGGACGAGACATCTATAAGTTTGATCGATATTTTTCCTATTTGGGGTAACATGATTTCCTACTTGCCCAATATTTGTCACATTTGACGAACAATTTTCCTACTTTTCATAAGTTTGGTCGAGATATTTCCTATTTTTGGTCACCATTTTTAATTAGTTTGGTTACCATTTTCCCTACTTTTTTATAATGTTAGTCGAGACGTTTCTTATTTTGGCCCACTATTTTGTCAGTTTGGCTAACAATTTTTCCTACATATTATAAGTTGGTCGAGACTTTTCTTATATTGGCTAACAGTTTTGTCAGTTTGGCTAACAATTTTTCCTACATTTTATAAGTTGGTCGAGGACTTTTCTTATATTGGCTAACAGTTTTGTCAGTTTGGCTAACAAATTTTCCTACATTTTATAAGTTGGTCGAGATATTTCTGTATCTGGCCAACATTTTCATTAGTTTGACTTATCTTTTTCCTATTTTTTATACGCTTGGTTGAGATAATTCTTAATTTGACCACGAGTTTTATCAGTTTGGCTAACAAATTTTACTATATTTTATAAGTCTGGTCGCTATATTTATGTATTTGGCCAACATTTCATTAGTTTGACTTATCTTTTTCCTATGTTTTATACGCTTGGTTGAGATAATTCTTATTTGACCACGAGTCTTTAATCAGTTTGGCTAACAAATTTTACTAATTTTATAAGTCTGGTACGCTATATTTATGTATTTGGCCAACGTTTTAATAATTTGGCTAACATGTTTCCTTATTTGACTTATGAAGTGGTACATCGAACCTGTACCTTTGTCTGGATGTGAAATGTGGCAATGCAGCCGAACACATTGAAAAAACGTATATTGGCATTGGAACTGGGTTTCTGGGGAAGGTGCAAAGACCCCTTTGGCCAGGCAGAAAGAATTAAATGAAAGTGTAAATGTCTGCTCTGAGAAGCGATAACTTCGCTAGTCAGGACAGCTGGTACGTGATATATCATGTTATATGAGACGCCTAAGATTGATCCGGGGAAGCTTGTTGTGTTCATGGGTAATATTATACAGGTGATAAAAATTAGCTAAACACTCGTCGGTGTATGACCCGATAGCTGTTAAGTAAAAGGTACACCTTCCCCAACTGGCCTCGGTGCTCACATCTCCCCTCTATGTCTATGAGAAAGGGTTAGTCGAACACTGTGATGACTTGGTTATAGTTGTGTATACTATATTCGAAACTGCCTTGTGGTGTATAGAGGCCTCGGTAGTAGTAGTTTCGTGTTCTTTGCTGTTACTTGGTGACCTTATGACGGCTCGGACATAGAGACGCTAGAAAAGGGAGACCCTTTAAACTTCCGACGCCATGTTGACGAGGGGCAGAATCACTTCCGTACACGGTGGTCATCATGAGTTAGGTCCCCTGGTTCTATTACCAACAGAACACCGTTTTGTTTTTCTGTAGTATCCCTCTTAACCATGTGTCTCGGCTGTATCCTTACGCATGTGACGGTATGGAGCGCCTTATTTAACCGGCTGTAACCATTACCCACATGTCCCTATATATGGTGGTATTTCATGTCTATCTTGTGAGATTTTGGTTTACTTCTACCACACTAATACACACGGGTAGAGACATAAGCTTGATATGGGGAAACAGTCGCCAAGAGACTACGAGGACAGAAGAAGAAAAAAAAATAATGTCTGAAGGGAGGTGGCTTTAAAGCGTTAGAACAAGAATCGCTGTGATGAAGGTTGTCTTTTGTAAGTTGGAAAACATACTGACTAATATAAAGTTGTCAACTGTAATGAAAAATAAAAAGAGTGTTTAAGTACTACATAGAACCTGTACTTTTGTATGACTGTGAAGCGAGGTCAGTGAGCAGACAAGTTGAAATGCCTCTAATGCCAGTGGCGTTGTGGATTCTGAGACACGTGTTTTTTTTTAATTCACCGCATGAAACTCCTTCCAAATACTACAAGGCAACATGACAAAACATACAACGTAGCAGACACATAGATACTATACCAGCTCTGTAAGGCAACATACTTTGATAATGTATACATAACAGCCGCTTTCCAATAATTCTGCACACATCTATAAGCAGTGGTAAACCCGTATACACAGATACACGATGCTATCCTAAAGTAGACTCTAGCCATGTTCGCAGTGCAGCTATATAGAGGCATGTCTGAGTTGATGTGAAATATTTTTGGTTATTTTTACACCCGGATGTAATAGGCGACAATTCACAACACAGCTACGATGCGCTGACAGGGGTGACCTGTATAAACTTCACATACTAGTCAATCTATTTACACCGCCCAATAACATAGTACACAATCCGTCTTCACACCACGAGCGTTTTCAATGTCACAAGAATAACGAACTACTGATATTTAAGATCAGAGTGGCACATGCTGATACTGTTTGTGATATCTCCTACTCATACCACCTGTTTTAACTAAATAAGGACACATACACCTAGCCCATAATCCCCAATCGGCAATTATGAGAAATATCGAGGGTAGTGTTATTGATTTTTATTGGATGTCCCGACTATAGGTGTTAATCTTTTAATCCCTTCCAACCTTTATATGAACATTTATTAATATCGCGAACTATTTGCAATGGCGGATATATAAGAAATATTATTAACCTGACTTGGTCATAACGAGGATGATAATCCCCTGGATTAGCCGTTATGAAGATGCGTATTGATATTTTGTAACACCTGTTATGGTATTGGGTATATCATATTTTGATTTTTAAGTTAGGTTATATTTTGTAACTCGTAGGTACAACGGTGAAATCTGCTGCCTGTGTTTTTCATCACCGGTGGGACTTGTGGCTGTGGCGACAAGGCCGGACAAAGCGACCCTACATCTTATGGTTAACTAGACACCCACACGTTGATGACTGGCAATCTTACCAACGACAAAGTTCCGAGATTCGAACCGGTCACTTCCACGGTGTCTGTGGTATCACCTAAACATACTCCGCAACCAGCACACCACCTCTCCTTTTCTAAACATAGCCGGGTTAATAACAACCGAGCTCGAAATCACAACTAAGTAACCAAATATTATTCTACCACTAAACCACCCCACTGGGATTCGAACCCGATGATAGTGTTCGGAAGCGATTATCTAGTTCTCATCCACTCACCCCACCCCATAACAACGAATATCACAAAGTCATACCCACTAAAACCATCGGCCATCTTTACTTTCTAAGGTTTTCATTTGAAGAGCTGTAAACGGTATGATGATAGTTTATAAGCCACTGCGACCCACTACAGATCATATACACGCCATATATACCTTTTTACTTATTATAATTTTCATATGACACCCGGCGCGGCTCGAGGCTTCGACCCACCTAACCCCACCACAATACTCGTCAATAACCGGACTAGTGATCACTCAGCAATGACTGGCCACTTGGGTACTACAAGATACTGTTTTACTGGGGTCGACCGCTCCACGCGACCGATCGGCCGCGCTTGCTCCTGCGCCCGCCGCCCGCCTCCGCGCACCCTTGGTTGTTGCTTATTTATCTTTTATGTTTTTAAATTAGTTAAAATATTATACACACACTCAGTTATCTGCTCTTAGAACAAACATGTCTTTTCTTAGATGTATCGCCCCTTACATATGACCTAAGTACCTACCCTACCCAAACCGCACTGGCCCCGAGCTGGATTGGGGGCAATCCAGCGAGGTCAATCCAGAAAGTATAATTAGGAGCAGACAAAAAACCCTAACCCTAACCCCTAAACCCTAACCCTAACCCTAACCCCTAACCCTAACCCCTAAACCTAACCCCTAAACCCTAACCCTAACCCTAACCTCTAACCCTAACCCCTAACCCCTAACCCCTAACCCCTAACCCCAATCCAGCTGGATTGGGGTCAATCCAGCACCACAATCCAGAAATACTAATCAAATACAACGTAACCCACTACTGGTGATATCTCCCTCCACTTGTCGTACCGGTGATATGTGGTGATATCTCCCTCCACTTGTCGTACTAGTGATATGAAGTGATATCCCCGGGAAGGTTAACCCGGTCAACAAATGCCCGCAGAAGTCGGATGTGTCGGCCTAACGGCGCAAGAACGCAGCTCTGCTGTAAACAGGCACAACGCAATCACATCTGGAAAAAAAAACTCCGGATGAACGAAGAAGAAGATATGAAGTGATATCTCCCTCCACTTGTCGTACCTGTGATATGAGGTGGTATCTTCCTCCACTTGTCGTAAAAGTGATATGAGGTGATATCTCCCTCCACTTGTCGTACCAGTGATATGATATGATATCTCCCTCCACTTGTCGTACCATTGATATGAGGTGATATCTCCCTCCACTTGTCGTACCAGTGATATGAGGTGATATCTCCCTCCACTTGTCGTACCAGTGATATGAGGTGATATCTCCCTTCACTTGTCGTAAAAGTGATATGTGGTGATATCTCCACATGTTTGTCGTAATGGCGGCATGTGCTCAATCCCCTTCTACTGATCGTGCAGTCACTATATATATATATATATATATATATATATATATATATATATACTATATATATATATATATATATATATATATATCTATATATATATATATATATATATATATATATGATCTGATCGAGAACAGACACAATCCCTCGGATCTCTCTACTAACAGAGACAGACATCTCTCGGATCTCTCTACTAACAGAGACAGACATCTCCCAGATCTCTCTACTAACAGAGACAGACATCTCCCAGATCTCTCTACTAACAGAGACAGACATCTCCCAGATCTCTCTACTAACAGAGACAGACATCTCTCGGATCTCTCTACTAACAGAGACAGACATCTCTCGGATCTCTCTACTAACAGAGACAGACATCTCCCGGATCTCTCTACTAACAGAGACAGATAGCTTCTGGAGCTATCCACTAACACAGACTATCTCTCGAATTTGTCCACTAACAGAGTCAGACCTCTGCTGAATCTGTCCACTAAGAGAGTCTACATCTCCCGAATCTGTCCATTAACAGAGTCAGACCGCTCCCGAATCTGTCCAGGGTGAGTAAGAAGCGTTGGGCTTCGAACTACAGACACATTGTATATTTGTGGGACACGAGCTGCTCAAATTGACACAACTCAGCACTGTTTGAGTTGAGACTACCGCCAGACGTCCAGCTGTGTACACACGTCTGTGTGGCAGGCTAGGAGACTAGTCAGACTAGTTCTCTTCTGTGTCGTGCCAGGCCAGGATGGGCACTGAACGTCCTTATTCAGCATCATCATGTTTGTGTGTGTCAGGAACGATAACTCCATAAGATGGGGAGACCAGAGTTACCTACCATGGACTCCAGTGTCAAGGACAGGCTAGCAGCCACACATGGTCGGCCATGTCTGAAGGCAAGCCTCTTTTTTATACAAACTGAATGTTTCTTTATGTGAATCTGAAACAACACTGTATCACTAACAGCAGCGATGCCTGGGAAACTGAAACACTCTGGCCATTTCCTGGTGGAAGAGACAGGCGTCGGCCAGCACGAAGACCCGGATATTACAGACACCTTAGGGAGTGAGGGGACATGAGGGTGCGTGATGGGGGATGAGGCAGGAGAGGTGGCCAGAGATAGAGGAGGAGCATGAGGCCGGAGAGATGGTCAGAGCTAGAGGAGCATGAGGCGGGAGAGATAGTCAGAGGTAACGGGACATGAAGCGGGAGAGATGGCCAGAGATAGAAGGGTATGAGGCGGGAGAGATGCCTTGAGTTAGAGGGGTATGAGGCGGGAGAGATGGCCAGAGATAGGGGGCATGAGAGGGCATGAGGTGGGAGAGATGTCCAGAGGTAGAGGGGCATAAGGCGGGAGAGATCGCCAGAGGTAGAGAGGCATGAGGCGGGAGAGATGGCCGGAGATAGAGGGGTATGAGGCGGGAGAGATGGCAAGAGATAGGGGGCATGAGGTGGGAGAGATGGCCGGAGATAGAGGGGTATGAGGCGGGAGAGATGGTCGGAGATAGAGGGGTATGAGGCGGGAGAGATGGCAAGAGATAGGGGGCATGAGGCGGGAGAGATGGCAAGAGATAGGGGGCATGAGGCGGGAGAGATGGCCGGAGATAGAGGGGTATGAGGCGGGAGAGATGGCCTGAGATAGAGGGGTATGAGACGGGAGAGATGGTCGGAGATAGAGGGGTATGAGGCGGGAGAGATGGCAAGAGATAGGGGGCATGAGGCGGGAGAGATGGCAAGAGATAGGGGGCGTGAGGCGGGAGAGATGGCAAGAGATAGGGGGCATGAGGCGGGAGAGATGGCCGGAGATAGAGAGGCTTTCTGCAAAGGACCTGCTTCATGAGAAGAAGAAATATTTTAGGACTTAATGAACAGATTCTAGTCTACACAATTAATTTGAATTATTTATGTACACATCTCCTGGCAAGATTATGTTCATTTTGTTGTGTGGGCACGCGCGCGCCCACCTTTGAGGTACGTAACTTGGGTGTGACGCACTTCCCTCTACAGAAGAAGAAGAAGAAGAAGAAGAAGAAGAAGAAGAAGAAGAAGAAGAAAGAAAGAAAGAAAGAAAGAAAGAAAGAAAGAAAGAAAGAAAGAAAGAATGAAAGAAAGAAAGAAAGAAAAGAAAGAAAGAAAGAAAGAAGAAGAAGAAGAAGAATAGAAGATGAAGAAGAAAGAAAGAAAGAAAGAAAGAAAGAAGAAAGCTAAGAAAGCAAGAAAGAAAGAAGAAGAAGAAGAAGAAGAAGAAGAAGAAGAAGAAGAAGAAGAAGAAGAAGAAGAAGAAGAGAAGAAGAAAGAAAGAAAAAAAGAAAGAAAGAAAGATAGAAAGAAAGGAAAGAAAGAAAGAAAGAAAGAAAGAAGAAGAAGAAGAAGAACCATTTACCATCGTTTTTGCGGACACTCAGGCCAGTCCGCCACTATATATATAACAAGCTAGGTGTGTATCCTAGACGTGGTAATGTACAAACGCAAGCTTCACGAAAGGTCTTTGTTGAGAGTTGAAGGATGTTTCTTGTGAGCGTATTTATCTAACTGGCGAGGTCACGTGTGTGACACCCATCTGCCTTGCTCGGTTAATCAGAGCTCAAACATGGCGACTAGAAGATGTCATGGACGAATCAAGGTGTGTGAGATCTGACCAACGACCACACCCTTCTATCACCCGGTGTGTGTGTGACACTGTGAGCGCACGAAACTGCTCCACCACCGCACCGTGTCGTTTAATTCGTGTCGCTGACTGTGACCAGGCGCTGGCACTGACAGTTCCCTGCCTGCAGTGTTTGATTCTGGTTGTGTACAGGAGCTCGAGTCGCCTCATCGTGACCTCTTTTACAAGTTGATTGATTCCAGAACACAATAGACAAGAAACAAACAAACAGACATTGTCTAACAACACGTCACGTTTGGTTTCTCATTCTAAGTGCAATATATCTATATAGCCGGAGACTTCTGCAACTTTGGGAGCTCCTCCAACTGATCTCGGATTTGTGTGATGTGGCAAGAGGTTCTTAAATATTGCCATGACAGGAATCCCAGGTGTGTATTGCACTACTGCCAATGTTTTTCTTGCGTGCATTCTGCTGTGGTGTACTGTTTTCTGTTGCCTTGTAGTTGTGAACGGTCGCCAATATTACATGTTTACCTTGATTAGTGCTAGGTAATACATTGAACATAATACAGACAGGATAACTAAGATTAACTTACATTTTCCTACATCCAATAGTATATTTTTGCGTTGTTAGTTGTATAGTTGTATACCGTTAACATTGGAATATAGTGTTGTTTGTTATATACTTGTATGACGTTAATATTGGAATATGGTGTTGTTTGTTGTAAAGTTTATGCCGTTAACATTGGAATATAGTGTTGTTTGTTGTATAGTTGAATGCCGTTAACATTGGAATATAGTGTTGTTTGTTGTATACTTGTATGACGTTAACACTGGAGAATATAGTGTTGTTTGTTTTATAGTTGTATGACGTTAACATTGGAATATGGTGTTGTTTATTGGAAGTTTATGCCGTTAACATTGAAATATAGTGTTGTTTGTTGTATAGTTGAATGCCGTTAACATTGGAACATAGTGTTGTTTGTTGTATACTTGTATGACGTTAACACTGGAGAATATAGTGTTGTTTGTTGTATAGTTGAATGCCGTTAACATAGGAATATAGTGTTGTTTGTTGTATACTTGTATGACGTTAACACTGGAGACTATAGTGTTGTTTGTTGTATAGTTGTGTGACGTTAACATTGGAACATAGTGTTGTTTGTTGTAAAGTTTATGCCGTTAACATTGGAATATAGTGTTGTTTGTTGTATAGTTGTATGCCGTTAACATTGGAATATAGTGTTGTTTGTTGTATAGTTGTATGCCGTTAACATTGGAATATAGTGTTGTTTGTTGTATAGTTGTACGCCGTTAACATTGGAATATAGTGTCGTATGTTGTATAGTGTTAACACTGGAGAATATAGTGTTGATTGTTTGATAGTCGTATGACTTTAACATCGGAAAATAAAGCGTTATTTTTTGTATAGTTGTATGACGTTGACACTGGAGAGTATAGTGGTTTGTGTGTGTGTATATATATATATATATATAGTTGTATGACGTTAACACATGAGAATATAGCGTTGTTTGTTGTATAGTTGTATGAATTTAACATTGGAGAATATAGTGTTGTTTGTTGTATAGTTGTGTGACATTAACACTAGAGAATATAGTGTTGTTTGTTGTATAGTTGTGTGACATTAACACTAGAGAATATAGTGTTGTTTGTTGTATAGTTGTGTGACATTAACACTAGAGAATATAGTGTTGTTTGTTGTATAGTTGTGTGACATTAACACTAGAGAATATAGTGTTGTTTGTTGTATAGTTGTGTGACATTAACACTAGAGAATATAGTGTTGTTTGTTGTATAGTTGTGTGACATTAACACTGGGGAATATAGTGTTGTTTGTTGTATAGTTGTGTGACATTAACACTAGAGAATATAGTGTTGTTTGTTGTATAGTTGTGTGACATTAACACTAGAGAATATAGTGTTGTTTGTTGTATAGTTGTGTGACATTAACACTGGGGAATATAGTGTTGTTTGTTGTATAGTTGTGTGACATTAACACTAGAGAATATAGTGTTGTTTGTTGTATAGTTGTGTGACATTAACACTAGAGAATATAGTGTTGTTTGTTGTATAGTTGTGTGACATTAACACTAGAGAATATAGTGTTGTTTGTTGTATAGTTGTGTGACATTAACACTAGAGAATATAGTGTTGTTTGTTGTATAGTTGTGTGACATTAACACTAGAGAATATAGTGTTGTTTGTTGTATAGTTGTGTGACATTAACACTAGAGAATATAGTGTTGTTTGTTGTATAGTTGTGTGACATTAACACTAGAGAATATAGTGTTGTGTGTTGTATAGTTGTGTGACATTAACACTAGAGAATATAGTGTTGTTTGTTGTATAGTTGTGTGACATTAACACTAGAGAATATAGTGTTGTTTGTTGTATAGTTGTGTGACATTAACACTAGAGAATATAGTGTTGTTTGTTGTATAGTTTGTGTGACATTAACACTAGAGAATATAGTGTTGTTTGTTGTATAGTTGTGTGACATTAACACTAGAGAATATAGTGTTGTTTGTTGTATAGTTGTGTGACATTACACTAGAGAATATAGTGTTGTTTGTTGTATAGTTGTATGACATTAACACTAGAGAATATAGTGTTGTTTGTTGTATAGTTGTGTGACATTAACACTAGAGAATATAGTGTTGTTTGTTGTATAGTTGTGTGACATTAACACTAGAGAATATAGTGTTGTTTGTTGTATAGTTGTGTGACATTAACACTAGAGAATATAGTGTTGTGTGTTGTATAGTTGTATGGCGTTAACACCTGATAATATAGCGTTGTTTGTTGTATAGTTGTATGACTTTAACATCGGAGAATATTGTGTTGACTGTTGTATACTTTTATGACGTAACACTGGCGTGTGTTTGTACGTATGTTTAGAGGTTTCGCTTTACGATTAAATATCAGACCTTCTCCGCTGTAAGACAAGATCTCGTATCTCCACTTTACGATACTCTCTAGCGTCATCATTTAAGACAAGATCTCGTATCTCCGCTTTACAACACTGTCTAGTGTCATCATTGTAAGACAAGATCTCGTATCTCCGCTTTAAAACAATATCTAGCGTCATCACTGTAAGACAAGATCAATAGAAACCTCGCTTTACGACACTATCTACCATCACCGCTGTAAGACAAGATCTCTAGAAGCACCGCTTTACGAGAAAATCGTGAGGATCAGCATTTAAAGACAAAATCAATAGGAGCAGTTCTGGCAGCAGTGAAGCTGGAGGCGAGGGATGCACCGATGCTCGCGATGACATCCACCAGTGCACACTGTTGCAACTTGTATCAATCGTTATAATTTCGTCTCTCAGAGTAGTCGTTTGTGCCATCTGTTGTTGATGGCCAATCAATATGACAACACCGATGGTAGCCACAGATATAATATATTCCCCCCTCAACCGCTCATGAGTTTATGTTGTCTCTATCTGCAGATCTGACTGCAGTCATTTGTTTCAGACCTTAGTTCATACGTATATATTTTCTCTTATCTGCATATCAGACTGCAGTCAATTGTTTATAGTCAATTGTTCACTTCTCTGTTTATGAGTATATATTTTCTCTGTGTCATTTATCTTGCGTTGAATGTCGTGGCGATCTTGCCTAATTTTTTTCTCCCACCCTCATACCATGTTGTTGGACCACGCACTAACATACCTCCTCCCTCCCACCCTCAGCCCATGTTGATGTTGGACCACGCACTAACATACCTCCTCCCTCCCACTCTCAGCCCATGTTGATGTTGGACCACGCACTAACATACCTCCTCCCTCCCACCCTCAGCCCATGTTGTTGTTGGACCACGCACTAACATACCTCCTCCCTCCCACTCTCAGCCCATGTTGATGTTGTACCTTGCACTAACATACCTCCTCCCTCCCACCCTCAGCCCATGTTGATGTTGGACCACGCACTAACATACCTCCTCCCTCCCACCCTCAGTCCATGTTGATGTTGGACCACGCACTAACATACCTCCTCCCTCCCACCCTCAGCCCATGTTGATGTTGGACCACGCACTAACATACCTCCTCCCTCCCACCCTCAGCCCATGTTGATGTTGGACCACGCACTAACATACCTCCTCCCTCCCACTCTCAGCCCATGTTGATGTTGGACCACGCACTAACATACCTCCTCCCTCCCACTCTCAGCCAATGTTGATGTTGTACCTTGCACTAACATACCTCCTCCCTCCCACCCTCAGCCCATGTTGTTGTTGGACCACGCACTAACATACCTCCTCCCTCCCACCCTCAGCCCATGTTGATGTTGTACCTTGCACTAACATACCTCCTCCCTCCCACCCTCAGCCCATGTTGATGTTGGACCACGCACTAACATACATCCTCCCTCCCACCCTCAGCCCATGTTGATGTTGGACCACGCACAAACATACCTCCTCCCTCCCACTCTCAGCCCATGTTGATGTTGGACCACGCACTAACATACCTCCTCCCTCCCACTCTCAGCCCATGTTGATGTTGGACCACGCACTAACATACCTCCTCCCTCCCACCCTCAGCCCATGTTGATGTTGGACAACGCACTAATATACCTCCTCCCTCCCACTCTCAGCCCATGTTGATGTTGGACCACGCACTAACATACCTCCTCCCTCCCACCCTCAGCCCATGTTGATGTTGTACCTTGCACTAACATACCTCCTCCTTCCCACTCTCAGCCCATGTTGATGTTGGACCACGCACTAACATACCTCCTCCCTCCCACCCTCAGCCCATGTTGTTGGACCACGCACTAACATACCTCCTCCCTCCCACCCTCATACCATGTTGTTGGACCACGCACTAACATACCTCCTCCCTCCCACCCTCAGCCCATGTTGATGTTGGACCACGCACTAACATACCTCCTCCCTCCCACTCTCAGCCCATGTTGATGTTGGACCACGCACTAACATACCTCCTCCCTCCCACTCTCAGCCCATGTTGATGATGGACCACGCACTAACATACCTCCTCCCTCCCACTCTCAGCCCATGTTAATGTTGGACCACGCACTAACATACCTCCTCCCTCCCACCCTCAGCCCATGTTGATGTTGGACCACGCACTAAAATACCTCCTCCCTCCCACTCTCAGCCCATGTTGATGTTGGACCACGCACTAACATACCTCCTCCCTCCCACTCTAAGCCCATGTTGATGTTGGACCACGCACTAACATACCTCCTCCCTCCCACTCTCAGCCCATATTGATGTTGGACCACGCACTAACATACCTCCTCCTCCCACCCTCAGCCCATGTTGATGTTGGACCACGCACTAACATACCTCCTCCCTCCCACTCTCAGCCCATGTTGATGTTGGACCACGCACTAACATACCTCCTCCCTCCCACCCTCGTACCATGTTGTTGGACCATGCACTAACATACCTCCTCCCTCCCACCCTCAGCCCATGTTGTTGGACCACGCACTAACATACCTCCTCCCTCCCACCCTCAGCCCATGTTGATGTTGGACCACGCACTAACATACCTCCTCCCTCCCACTCTCAGCCCATGTTGATGTTGGACCACGCACTAACATACCTCCTCCCTCCCACTCTCAGCCCATGTTGATGTTGTACCTTGCACTAACATACCTCCTCCCTCCCACTCTCAGCCCATGTTGATGTTGGACCACGCACTAACATACCTCCTCCCTCCCACTCTCAGCCCATGTTGATGTTGTACCTTGCACTAACATACCTCCTCCCTCCCACCCTCAGCCCATGTTGATGTTGGACCACGCACTAACATACCTCCTCCCTCCCACCCTCAGCCATGTTGATGTTGGACCACGCATTAACATACCTCCTCCCTCCCACTCTCAGCCCATGTTGATGTTGGACCACGCACTAACATACCTCCTCCCTCCCACCCTCAGCCCATGTTGATGTTGTACCTTGCACTAACATACCTCCTCCCTCCCACTCTCAGCCCATGTTGATGTTGGACCACGCACTAACATACCTCCTCCCTCCCACCCTCAGCCCATGTTGATGTTGGACCACGCACTAACATACCTCCTCCCTCCCACTCTCAGCCCATGTTGATGTTGTACCTTGCACTAACATACCTCCTCCTTCCCACTCTCAGCCCATGTTGATGTTGGACCACGCACTAACATACTTCCTCCCTCCCACTCTCAGCCCATGTTGATGTTGGGCCACGCACTAACATACCTCCTCCCTCCCACTCTCAGCCCATGTTGATGTTGGACCACGCACTAACATACCTCCTCCCTCCCACCCTCAGTCCATGTTGTTGGACCACGCACTAACATACCTCCTCCCTCCCTAATATTTTCGATTTCAGGACAGTGCAAGTGTCAGTATAGTTGTCATTTTAGTGTCACATTATGTCGTCACGTTATTGTCACACTATATCATAGTATCAGTGTCACGTTACAGTGCCAGACTGTATCGTCATCACAATACAACACTATGTCGTCACATTACAGTATCACACTATTTGTTCACATCATTGTGCTCGCCACACGGTCTGCTAAACACTGTCTGTTAGACACAGATTAGAACTTCTTATATTGTCCGCTAGACATAGATTAGAACTTCTTATATTGTCCGCTAGACATAGATTAGAACTTCTTATATTGTCCGCTAGACATAGATTAGAACTTCTTATATTGTCCGCTAGACATAGATTAGAACTTCTTATATTGTCCGCTAGACATAGATTAGAACTTCTTATGTTGTCTGTAAGACACAGATTAGAATTTCTCATCTTGTCTGCTTTCACAGATTAGAACATCTTATATTGTCTGTAAGACACAGATTAGAATTTCTCATCTTGTCTGCTTTCACAGATTAGAACTTCTTATATTGTCTGCTAGACACAGATTAGAGCTTCTTATATTGTCTGCTAGACACAGATTAGAGCTTCTCACATTGTTCGCTAGACACAGACGAGAACATCTCCCATTGTCTGTAGACATAGATTAGAACTGCTCACATTGCCGTAGTTACAGATTATAACTTCTTATATTGCTTTCCAGACACAAATTAGAACTTCTTATATTGTCTGACGAGAAAAAGAATGTTGAGGTGCTAGATAGAGCCTGTACTTTTGTATGGATGTGAAACTTGGACAATGAGCAGTCAAGCTGAAAAACATCTGATGGCTGTAGAAATGTGGTTTCTGAGGAGAATGCACAGAATTCCATGGACAGACAGAAAAACCAATGACCAAGTACTACAGGAATCAAATGAAAATCGTAAATTGATTAGAGAAATAAGACGTAGACAGTCAACATTTTTTGAACATGTTACGAGAAGAAATGAATTGGAGAACTTGGTGACAACTGGCAAGATCGAAGGGAACAGGCCAAGGGGAAGACCAAGAAGTAAATACCTGGATGACTTGGTCACATTAGACCATTGGAGAAACAGGAACGCTGAGCTGATCCACGACTCTGGTGATCGAGTGAAATGGCGAGTCATGACCGCCCACGCTTTCCGGCATGGCACATGATGGATGGATATTGTCTGATAGACACAGATTAGAACTTCTTATATTGTCTGCTAGACACAGTTCTGATCATATGTAAAAATTCAGAAATAAACATCATAATGGGTGATTTCAATGCGAAAGTAGAGAATCAAGGTGATGGATGCACAATAGGTAAACATGGTTTTGGAGAACAAACCGTGAGAGGATACAGACTTGAAAAATGGGCAAAAGCACATGAATTGATTGTCGGAAACATCTGGTTTAAGCAACATCACAGAAGATTATGGACATGGGGAAGTCCTGACAGCAGGATTAGAAATCAGATCGATGACATACTGATTAACAGAAGGTTTCGAAATGCGCTAACAGTCACAAAAACAGTTCCAAACGCAGACTTTCACCCTGATCACAGATTGATTATAGGCACATTGAAGGTAAAGTTAAAGAAAGTCAAGTCTACACCAGGAAACACTAAATATGATCTGTATGCATTAAACAATGACAAGGAAATATAAGACAATTTTAACATAGACGTAAAGAACAGATTTGATGTATTGTCTGTTCTAGAGATTTTAGTTCAAGATGTGGATGATCAATGGGAAATGAAGAATTCAATCAATTTGACTGCAGAAACAACTATCCCAAAATTAAAGAAAGTAGGTCGTAAGAAATGGATGACTAAAGAAATTTTACAACTAATGGAAACAAGAAGACACAACAAAAATAATCCTGACAAATATAAAGAGATTCACAGGAAAGTCAGAACATTATGTAAAGAAGCAAAGAAGCATGGCTTGAAAATAATTGCATAGAAATTGAAAAACAACACAACAGTAAAAATACCAAATTAATTAACAAAATAATTCAGGAGCTTACTCATTAAAGAACACCTACATCAAGAGGCTGCCTGAAAACAAAAAATGGAAAAATCATAATAGAAAAATATGAGATGTTTACATACATGGTCAGATTTATGTGAGAAACATTTATGATGGTACAGGGGAAGAACAATGTGATATTCGGAATAATAATGAAGGACCATCGATTTTAATGATAGAAGTTCAGGATGCTCTTAGCCATATTATATCTGACAAGACCCCGGGTCCAGACAACATCTCAACAGAAATTATCACTGCCTTAGAAGAATATTGAATAGATCGAGTCACCAGACTGCTGAACACAATATATGATACTGGAGATATACCTCCTGAATTATGTAATTCCATATTTGTTGCAATCCCGAAGAAATCAGGAGCCTTGGAATGTGGTCAACATCGAACAATTAGTATAATGAGCCACATCACAAAGATTTTGCTAAGATTTATCATGCAAAGAGTTAGGAAGAAAATACAACTCGAAATAGGAGAAGAACAATGTGGGTTTGTAGAAGGCAAGGGTACAGTAAATGCTGTGTATATGCTGAGAACATTAATTGAACGTTCTATAGAAGTAAAAAAAGACTTACATCTTTGCTTTATTGACTACACAAAGGCTTTCGATAAATAAGACATGTCAACATGATGGAGATGCTTGCAGATCTACAAATTGATGGGAAAGAACTTAGACTCATTAAAAACATACTTGAAACCAACAAGCTGCCATAAAGTTTGATAATGAAGTTGGTCAATATCAGCCTATTAAGAGAGCTGCGAGACAGAGATGTGTAATGTCTCCAGATCTTTTTTTCTCTGTACAGTGAAAATATTTTCAGAAATGACGATATGAAAAGAATAATCATTGGGGGAATAACATCAATAATATTAGATATGCGGATGACACAGTATTGATTGCAGACCTTGAGTTGAGGAGGATCTGCAACATTTAGTAGATGCGATTGTTACACACGGTGAACAACTTGGGTTAGAATTAAATTGTAAGAAGACACAGATTATGGGCATCACTAAGAAGAAGGAAATACCACGTAATATATAAGTTAGGTAGTTAGTTAGTCGACAGATCATCCTCATTGTCCATCTAACCATTCAGTCCATAAGTGCTCGGATCCCCTCCTCAGCAAATCCCGCGGCGTGTAGCGGCTAACGACACGAGTTCTATGTTGGTTTATCAATCTTCTTTGGCTTCCTGTGTAGTGTTCTTGTTTGGCCACACCTCTTTTAATTTGCTGTTCTCGCAGACTGACAATGGTTGTAGATGCACAGTCATCACTTGTTCTTGCAAAAGTCTTACTTCTCGTAGAGCATTCAGAATGTCAATCCATGGCGCTTCCGCCCTCCACAGTAGCCTTGCCTGCAAGCTTGTCAGCTCGCTCATTTCCTTGTACTCTCGCATGCCCTGGCACGAAGATGAAACTAATCTTTGCCAGCCGAGACCGCTCCAGAGACAGCAACCACTCTCTTCGGATCCACCCCATCTCTATCCTCTTGAGCATGCTCATTGAGTCACTAAGGAAACATGCCCTAGTGAATGTCTGTGTCTCGAGCCATGTTATTGCTTTACTTACTGCCATGACTTCCATAGTCAGGCTACTTGTGGTCTCAACAAAAGCACCAGAGTCCTCCTTCACAATTCTCCCTCCGGCCTGAGCCGTAAAGGCCCATGAGCTTCTCACATGTCGGACGACCGACCCATCTGTGTAGATGACAGCATCACCGTCTAACGAATTCTCGAAAATCAACGCTTGTACTTCCGCCTCCACAGCAGCCGGATTTTCTTGTCTGCATTTTCTGTCTAGTTGGATGCAAACAGAAAATGACCTACAGAAATCTGTTGCACTTGTACCCACTCCTCGCCAGGTTCTAAGTCCTTAAGTGCACATACCTGTTGAAGAATGTCTTCGCCTTGACCCATCCACGACCTTCCTCTTTTTAACCTGCTGCCCTTCAACTTCCTAATTTCACAATGCAGTTAATATTGTGTGTTTGCGTTAACTCTGAGGTAAGGCACGTGCTCTGCAAATTGTATATCTGTCTTCAATGGTTGGAAAATCAAGAAGGTAGCGCATCGCCCTGCATGCTGTATCTCTTGTACATCCAAGAATAATGCGCATATCTTCGTTCTGTTTCCTTTCCATCCTTTCTAGCTGCTTACGGCTGAGAGTCAGGATCGCCATCGCATACTCAAAAACAGACATGACCAGCCCCTCGTATAGAAGACATAGATGGCGCTGCTCACAGTTTGCTGCCGCCATCACCCGCATCGCAGCCAAACCCCGCTTGGCGTTTGTTATCACCTGGTCTATGTGATCATTATAAGCAAGGCTTCGATCAAACCGTATTCCCATGTAATTCATTGCCTGTGTTCTTTTCCACCGTCTCTGAACACAGATTTACCGTTGGTGTTGGAGTGTTGACAATATGGTTATTCAAAGAGAACCATGTCACTGTTGCCTTTGTTGGGTTAGCCATTGCCCCAGCTTCAACACACCAAGTACTTATGCGATTGAGTTCGGTTTGTAGTTCCACAGCAACCTGATCTCTATCCTTATTCTGACGATACACTAAAACATCATCGGCATATGACAATGTCCTGCCAGGTCCAGTGATCTGCTCACTGGTGATTCTCACAGTATAGGCGTTGAACAGTACCGGAGATAATGGTGATCCCTGTGGTAGGCCAGGATATAATGTTGTTGGTCCCGAAGTCCAATTGCCACATCTGAAAATTACTTTCCGTTGGAAGAGGGCTGCGGCGATCCAACTAAGGTGGAAAGGACTTACCTTGAGTTCAAGAAGCTGAAGCATTAAGAAATCCAATGGTACTCTGTAGTACGCATCCTCAAGATCAATCGCTGCAGCAAAGGTTTCGATGAGTGAGTGGAAACCTTCATAGACATCATGGGCAAAAACTGATGCATTCGTCCATGTTTCTCTTTTTGGACGGTACCCTCCCATATATAACTAAATGGGAATATTCTCAAACAAGTGAATCGGTACAATTGTCTCGGAACAGTCATAACATCTGATGGGAGATGCCTTGAAGAGATTAGAACAAGAATCGCCGTCGTGAAGGCAGCCTTTTGCAAGATGAAAAACATACTGATCAATAAAAAGATGTAATTTGACAAGAAAAAGCGTGTTGAGGTGCTACACAGAACACGTGCTTTTGTATGGATGTAAAGCGTGGACAATGAACAGACAAGCTGAAAAACATCTGATGGCTGTGGAAATGTGGTTTTTGAGGAGAATGCAAAGGATACCAATTACCATGGGCAGACAGAAAAACCAATGAACAAGTCCCACATACACACACAAAATGAAAACCGTAAACTAATCAGAGAAATTAGACTTAAATAGTCGCAATTTTTTGGCACGTTATGAGAAGAAATAAACTGGAGAACTTGGTGACAACTGGCAAGATCGAGGGGAAGAGAACAAGAGGGCAGAGAAGTAAATACCTGGATGGCTTTTGGTCACGTTGAATGTTCGAGACAGGATTGATGAGCTGATCCACGACTCTGATAATCGATTGAGATGGCAAAACATGAACGCCCACGCTTACAGGCATGGCACATGATGATGATTATCTTGATGGTGTACACAGATTAGAACTTCTCACATTGTCTCTAGACACAGACGAGAACTGCTTATATTTGCTGGGAGACATGCTGGTGGTTGCAACACTTATCAAGTGCGTCTGTGGCTTGGATTTATTGATTCGTGAAGTTTATTGTTGGCTTTTGAAATTGTATTGAAATTTTTCTTTCCTGATTTGCTTTCTGTACATGCCCCTTCCCACCCCAGCATTGACTGTCCTAATGTGATCATTCATACACGCTACCTGCCAGCTGTCTCCTACACTCTAGTGGATCGACCACTTGCATGCTGACATGTCTGCAAAATGTCATTCTAAACATAGCCCAGCAATGATATTGATCGACGCCAGCAGCAGTCATGTCAGTTGATGGAGTTGTCAGTGTCACACTGTATGTTGCCAGAGTTGTCAGTGTCACATTGTATGTTGTCAGAGGTGTCAGTGTCACATTGTATGTTGCTAGAGTTGTCAGTGTCACATTGTATGTTGCCAGAGTTGTCAGTGTCACATTGTATGTTGCTAGAGTTGTCAGTGTCACATTGTATGTTGCTAGAGTTGTCAGTGTCACATGTAGTCTAGAGTTGTGTGCACACTGTATGGCTTTTGGTCACTTGATGTTGCAGATTGCTGCACATTGTATTGAGATTGCATGACATTGATGTTGTAGAGTTGATGTCTTGATGTTGCTAAGTTTAGAACTTATCACATTGTCTCTAGACACAGACGAGAGTGCTTATATTTGCTGGTGCAGGCATGTTGGTGGTTGCAACACATTGTCTCAAGTGCGTCTGTGGCTTGGATTTTTGGTTCGTGAAGTTTATTGTGGCTTTTGAAATTGTATTGAAATGTTTTCTTTCCTGATTTGCTTTCGTGTACATGCCTTCCCATCCAGCATTGACTGTTCCTAATGTGATCATTCATACACGCTACCTGCCAGCTGTCTCCTACACTCTAGTGGTCAGACCACTTGCATGCTGACATGTCTGCAAAATGTCATTCTAAACATAGCCCAGCAATGATATTGATCGACGCCAGCAGCAGTCATGTCAGTTGACGGTGTTGTCAGTGTCACACTCTATGCTGCCAGAGTTGTCAGTGTCACATTGTATGTTGCTAGAGTTGTCAGTGTCACATTGTATGTTGCTAGAGTTGTCCATGTCACATTGTATGTTGCTAGAGTTGTCAGTATCACATTGTATGTTGCTAGAGTTGTCCATGTCACATTATATGTTGCTAGAGTTGTCAGTGTCACATTGTATGTTGCTAGAGTTGTCAGTGTCACATTGTATGTTGCTAGAGCTGGCTATGTCACATTGTATGTTGCTAGAGCTGTCCATGTCACATTGTATGTTGCTAGAGCTGTTCATGTCACATTGTATGTTGCTAGAGTTGTCCGTGTCACATTATATGTTGCTAGAGTTTTCAGTGTCACATTATATGTTGCTAGAGTCGCCAGTGTCACATTGTATGTTGTTAGAGTTGTCAGTGTCACATTGTATGTTGCTAGAGCTGTCCATGTCACATTGTATGTTGCTAGAGTTGTCAGTGTCACATTGTATGTTGCTAGAGCTGTCCATGTCACATTGTATGTTGCTAGAGGTGTCCGGGTCACATTATATGTTGCAGAGTTGTCAGTGTCACATTGTATGTTGCTAGAGTTGTCCGTGTCACATTATATGTTGCTAGAGTTGTCAGTGTCACATTGTATGTTGCTAGAGTTGTCAGTGACACATTGTATGTTGCTAGAGGTGTCCGGGTCACATTATATGTTGCCAGAGTTGTCAGTGTCACATTGTATGTTGCTAGAGTTGTCAGTGTCACATTGTATGTTGCTAGAGCTGTCCATGTCACATTGTATGTTGCTAGAGTTGTCAGTGTCACATTGTATGTTGCTAGAGTTGGCAATGTCACATTGTATGTTGCTAGAGCTGTCCATGTCACATTGTATGTTGCTAGAGCTGTCCATGCCACATTGTATGTTGCTAGAGTTGTCAGTGTCACATTAGTATGTTGCTAGAGTTGTCAGTGTCACATTGTATATTGCTAGAGGTGTCAGTGTCACATTATATGTTGCTAGAGTTGTCAGTGTCACTATTGTATGTTGCTAGAGTTGTCAGTGTCACATTGTATGTTGCTAGAGTCGTCCAGTGTCATAATGTAGGTTGCTAGAGTTGTCAGTGTCACAATGTATGTTGCTAGAGTTGTAGTGTCACATTGTATGTTGTTAGAGTTGTCCAGTGTCACAATGTAGGTTGCCAGAGTTGTCAGTGTCACATTGTATGTTTCTAGAGTTGTCAGCGTCACATTGTATGTTTCTAGAGTTGTCAGTGTCACATTGTATGTTGCTAGACAAGTAAATTACTGTGTGTCATGCTGCTGGACATAAGAACTTTTGTATAAGCCTAGAGAGACTGTATCGTGTGATCGGTTGTATAACAGTCTAGTGCAGAGGTACCCAAACCACGGCGTGCGGGCCACTTGTGGCCCGCCAGCTGCCAGAAAGTGGCACGCGAGGCCTCGTTATGTAATATAATATATTTTAATAATTTAAAAAATTCACGCGGAGCGCCCCGTTAGCGTGCGATAATTTACTTTACTCCTAGTTGCTAAGCTCAGATATTATCGGATGCCCCTGTTCAGTTCGCAACGAAACGTTTTGAAGTTCCCATATCCCAGCCTTGTCGACCAATCAGAGTGCGCAAGGCGACATATTGTCGTCTGTTACAACTGTTTAGCAGAGTCGGTAGTATTGTGTTGAAATTATATATTTTTTTCGAATAAAATGAGTGTGGAAAATCTAAAATCAAACAATGGTAAAACGCGAAAATGTGAAGACTTTGCTTGTCGTGAATTCAATGAAGATTGGGCGGAGAAATTTATGTTTATGCCTAGCCCTAGTGGTAAACCAGTTTGCTTAATCTGCGGATTTAGTTTTTCTATTACAAAAACAAAATTTAATCTGGAACGACACTTCACGACAACACATTCAGACATAAATGCTCAATATCCAATCGATTCGGAGTTAAGAAAAGATTTCATAGCTAAAAAGGAAAGTTCTCTCACCAGGCAGCAGTCATTTTTCACCTAAAGCTAACGAACAGAGCAAGAGCACTGTTGTTGCGTCGTACGAAGTCGCCCTTCTGTTGGCACGCAAATGGAAGCCGTTCACCGATGCAGAAGAAATAATCAAGCCTTCCCTTAAAATTGCTGCTAGAATGCTTGGCGATACAACCGTGTGAAACAAAATTTGATCATATTCCTTTGTCTAATAATACTATGGCTAGCCGAGTTGAGGAATTAGCCAACGATGTTCATCATCAAGTAGCAGAACATATCACAAATTGTAAAAAAAAAATTTCATTAGCAATTTCTCACGATGTTCTTGATGATAAGTGCGTGATATGGTCGTTGTCTAGGTAACGATACTCCTGGTGTGTCAATTGAGTTATCTAACTGTCTTACAATATAACTCACCCCCGCAGTGCACATTCACATAATCCTTTATTGTAGAAAGAACACGGACAAACGGAACATAACTCATTATCCAGAAACAATATAATCCATAGAATATCCATATCCACCTCACAACTTAACGCGCACACATCACTGTCTTCTTACGGCCTGCTTAATCTCAAATTCACAAGACAGGTAATCCAGCTCCTATCCACAGCTGGACCTCTCACATCACAACCCACACACTGGGTCTAGTCTCCGCTAGCTATCCAACCCACTTTGGGTTCAGGCCTCTACTCACTATAAAACCCACTCTGGGTTCAGGCCTCCATTAGCTATCCAACCCACTTTGGGTTTTAGCCTGCATTCACAACTGGGAGAACAACACAACAAAAGATCTGACCGCAGTCAGTCTAAGCTCCCCCTTCTTCGACAACCGATCCGCTCGGCGCCAAAACATCAACTGCCTGAAGTCCCTTGACTTCACACAAAACTAAACTGTCCTTCACCCCATCCACCCTGGGGGTCTCCACTCACACCCGCCCCATTATTTCTGATGGCTGGTTGTTTTTATCGTAGTCTCGCTACCAGGGTCACTCACCTCAATGTCACTGACCCAGGCATATATTACAATTGATGAATCCACTGAAATTCCTGACACAGCGCAGGTCGCAGTTTTTGTTCGAGCAATGTAAACAATATAAAATGACACAAAGTACTGCAGCTTTACATAACATAATTACGACACATACAGGACGTTGCTGCAATTAGCCTTCATCAGCAAACGAACACATTCACAAACACAACATATATTCAAGGAGATCTCCTGTGACTATATCAATATATCAATATATATATATATATATATTGAAGGGAAAAAAAAAACAATAAAATAAAACATAGCTGAGAATCAAACATATTTATTAGACAATTTAAAAATGTGTAAAAGTGAGGCATCTGACTTTATTTTGCAGAACTAAGTGTATCAAGATTGATCTCGACTAATGTTGTCGCTACACGAAAACAGTTTTCCAAATGAACATAAGTAAAATCGTGTTCTCACTTGTAATTTGATGTGCTTCATGCGACTAAAAAGCTGTTCACACACTTAAGTGTTTCCATATAGCGAAACCATCGACAGAGCATGTTTGTAAAACGCAGGATATTTATAATTGTCCAAATACGTTTTTAGAACTCTTCCAAACCAACTTGATGGCATTTCTCCTTTAACTGTGTATCACAACACATTTCGCAATGTTCCATTTGAAATCTTTCTGGTAATAAATTCACGTCTACCGCGAATGGCGTTGCAAATGCACAAAAAAGCGCATGATGTTTTCTAAATCCTGAAATCGGTTTTCAAATTCGAGGTTTAAGTCAGATATCAAAGAAGCGTATTTATCCGCCGCCTCCTGTGTGACGTCTGGTTGCAATGACAATGTAGGAAAGTGAGTAAAGTCTGTTGTCCTCAACTGTTGTTGAAATGCAGAAATATTATCATACATCTTATTAATTAACTGATCTTTCCCTTGTAGACGAGTATTAACGTCATTTAGTTGTCTAGTTATATCGACCAGAAATGCAAAGTCGCTAACCCACTCTTTGTCTTCAAACTCTGGGATACTTTTTGACTTGCTTGCAAAGAATGATTGAATTTCTTGTTGCAAATCAAACACTATTTTCAACATTTTGGCACAGGGTCAGTCATCTTACCTCTGCATAAAATGTTAACGTCATTATAATCTGAGTCCAAAGACTTTAGAAATTCTTGGAACTGACGGTGATTCAACCTGTTTGACTTAATGAAGATCACTATTTTGACGACCACTTTCGTGACATGGTCCATTTTGAGGAACTTAAAACAAATTATCCTGATGAATAATGCTAGGAACATTTAGCATTGAAGTATTACCGACTTTGGAGGCCCTCATTTTCAATTAATTTTACTAAATCTTCTTGCTTCCCAACCATTGCTGGAGCCCATCCATTGTTATTCCCGATATGTTGTTACGTTGTAACAAAAAGCGATTCAATGTCGATGTATCTGCCTCTAACAAATCTCGTGATATAGTAGTGTCCTTAAGTGGATACACTGCCGCTAATTCTTCGGTCTTTTTAAAATGGACATCAACACCCCTGATACAAATTGCCAGTTGGGCAGTATCTGCCATATCTGTGCTTTCATCCAATGATAGAGCATAAAATATAAACTGGGATGCTCGACTTTTCAAATTATCTTCAATGTTTTCCAATGTCGTCCACACGCCCAGTAATAGTCTGACGAGACAAACTTATTTTTGAGATATCCTTCTTCTTTTCTGGACACATAATTTCAACGACGCTCTCCAAACATTCCTTAACCATTTCACCATCTGAAAATGGCTTCGATGTTGTTGTTGTTGTTGTTGTTGTTGTTTTTTTTTTTTTTTTTTTGCGAGTATCATGGCTACTGCATGACTAGGCTTTTACATATAGCATCTTGACTCTGAACAGCCAAATAAATCAGTTTGATTATTACTCACTGGACTTTAGACAGCCTGATGTGCTTTGCCAGTGAGAAGCCCTGATCGCTTCGGGTCCACATCGATTGACGGACGTCAGTCGCGGCGATCGGGCAAATATTGAGCTACCTCCTACGATGGGTGACGTTGTAATATTCTGTTGTGATAATTTGGCTGTGTCCAGCGTGTGCCGCGTGGTCTAGTGGTTACACACCCGCTTCACATGCCAGTGATCCGGGGTTTGTTTCCGGTCAAAGATATGCACTACACATGAGCTCAAACAAGAGCGAGACTCGAGTCTAGTGCTTCCACATTGACGTGGATAGGCCTTAGGTTCATACCAGAATACGATCAGCGTTGCTAGTAGTGGGTTGTGCTCAATATTTAGATTCATTCATTGCCTTATAAGTCTAGTGGTACAGTATTGTCTGAACTGTTGTTTAATTCTAGTAGGACAGTATTGTGTGAACTGTTGTATGACAGTCTAGCGGGACAGTATTGTGTGAACTGTTGTATAACAGTCTAGCGGGACAGTATTGTGTGAACTGTTGTATAACAGTCTAGTAGGACAGTATTGTGTGAACTGTTGTATAACAGTCTAGTGGGACAGTATTGTGTGAACTGTTGTATAACAGTCTAGTGGGACAGTATTGTGTGAACTGTTGTATAACAGTCTAGTAGGACAGTATTGTGTGAACTGTTGTATAACAGTCTAGTGGGACAGTATTGTGTGAACTGTTGTATAACAGTCTAGTGGGACAGTATTGTGTGAACTGTTGTATAACAGTCTAGTAGGACAGTATTGTGTCAAATGTTGTATAACAGTCTAGTAGGACAGTATTGTGTGAACTGTTGTATAACAGTCTAGTAGGACAGTATTGTGTGAACTGTTGTATAACAGTCTAGTGGGACAGTATTGTGTGAACTGTTGTATAACAGTCTAGTGGGACAGTATTGTGTGAACTGTTGTATAACAGTCTAGTAGGACAGTATTGTGTCAAATGTTGTATAACAGTCTAGTAGGACAGTATTGTGTGAACTGTTGTATAACAGTCTAGTAGGACAGTATTGTGTGAACTGTTCTATAAAGTCTAATAGGACTGTGTTGTGTGAACTGTTGTATAACAGTCTAGTGGGACAGTATTGTGTGAACTGTTGTATAACAGTTTAGTAGGACAGTATTGTGTGAACTGTTGTATAACAGTCTAGTGGGACAGTATTGTGTGAACTGTTGTATAACAGTATAGTGGGACAGTATTGTGTGAACTGTTGTATAACAGTCTAGTAGGACAGTATTGTTCCAAATGTTGCATAACAGTCTAGTGGGACAGTATTGTGTGAACTGTTGTATAAGTCTAATTATACAACACCATGTGCACTATTGTATCGGTCTAATTATACATCAATTATCTTCTTCTTCTTTGCGTTCATCCGGAGTGTTTTTTCAAATGTGATTGCGGAGAGTTGTTACGCAACCTTGGGCCGAACCCTTGGGCCAACTCATCCGACTTCTGCGTGCATTTTTGACCAGGTTAGCATTCCTGGGAGACTCACTTTTGTGGTACTGTCTGCATCCCAGCTTGTCAAGTTGGAACAGTCGAAGACTTCACGGTCATCCCTCAAGGGAAGGCAGGGACAGTCCATGGCATTTTCCGCCATCCAGGGTGGCATCCATAATTGCAGGGCCGACACATAGCGCCCTGGTGCTGGGCTCACCGAGGGAATCGTCACGTCCTGCTCATGGCTGCTTTAATTCCTCACTTCAATATATTGGGCATTTCGTTCGCCCCGGGCCGCTCCCGCACAAACCAGACTGGTCTGCAGACGGTATCCACTCAGCGAGTTTTCGATTCGGACATGTGCTTGTCGCTGTGCCCGGGGACAATATAGTCACAGCACGACTCTATAACTCCGGGCACGACGGACATTCGGAAAACTAGCTAGTCAGAGCTGTTCCGGACACGAGCTATTCGGAAAACTAGTTAGTCAGAGCTGTTCCTAGCACGAAAGACATTTCACTCGGACGTTTTATGCGTTGTGCCTGATTTATTTGCACCCGTAGGCCAGCACATCCGACTTCAGCGGGCATTTTTACGGGTTTGCCTTCCCGAGGTTTCGAGAGACGTTAGACTTTTTTTGCTGTGGTGTCGCCCACATCTCAGCTGGTCAAAGTAGAACTGTCAACGACATCACGGTCAGCCCTCATGGGAAGACAGGGGCATACCATGAGAATTCTCCTGCTATCCAAGGAGGCTTCCATAATTGCAGAGCCGGCACATATTGCTCTGAGACTGGGCTCACCCGAGGAGTTGCCACGTCCTGCTCATGGCTGCTTTAATTCCTCACTTCCATGTATTGGGCATTTCGCTTGCCACTGGACGCTCGTCACACACCAGGAACGGTCAATCTGCGGGCGACATCCACTAGGTAAGCTTTCGCTTCGGATTTCGGACCACGTAATGGGTTTGCTAGCCATGCGTTCCATTTCGTGTTATTGAGACGTTTTTCCACCTTTGACTACACTCTCTGTGAATATAGATAGACATTTTTCGTAGCCATTTCGTGCGACATTTTCTATCTTTTGTTCTCGTTCACGAGGTAGGCTACATGTGCTGCCGGCTCAGCACCTTACCTCCGTGCACCAGTGAGCGAGAAACGGCCAGGCTCTCTCATTTGTGGATCCCACATATCCCCCAGATAAGAGCCTTCGAACAAATATCTGACCTGAGCATATAGCGTGCTCAGCATCTCACATCAATTTTTTGGTAGGAGGGTATCGGCCTGGCTCTCTTATTCGAGGGTTTATGGCTTAGAGGCGTTCAGCCTTATCCGTCAGCTGAGAGCCTTAGTGCTTGTGTCCGGACCAAGAACTTCTGCCTTCGTGCGCCTGATTTAAACTTTTGACTGCTATCCTCAGTCTACCTGCAGAGCAGTAGGTTGTGTCTCGCTTAGTCTGGCCCCTATCCCATAAGCTGTCCGATATGTAGTTTTTCATCCATGGACATAGCTTATGGGGTCGATGGGACACACAAGCCCCCCCCCCCCACCGTGACAAGGTGGAGACACATCGGGGGGGGGGGGGGGGGGGGAGGGGTGTACATTATATTATAAACAGCCTATTATTATCAGCCTAATTATACAAGATTATATGAACTGTTGTATCAGCCTAATTATACAAGATTATATGAACTGTTGTATCAGTCTGATTATACAAGATTATATGAACTGTTGTATTATATTAGTCTAATTATACAACATTGTATGAACTGTTGTATTACTCTAATTATACAACACTCTATGAACTTGACCATCAGTCTAATTATGCAACATTGTATGAGCTGTTGTATAAAACATATGAGATGTAAATATTCACAGAGCAGCCAAGCTGGCGATGCATTGACCAGTGGTCAGAAACTGAGGAGTGTGGACAGTAAGGAGGTCAGTGTCAGATGATGATCACCGTGTTTCTATTGTGCGTCATGTCTTGTCAGTCAACGATCATATCACTCTCAGACCACACACTACTACCAACATGTCACTCTACAATCACACAATACATTCAGCTGTATGGTCATACTTCACCACTATATCATCGTACTCCACCTTGATATTGTCATACTTCACCTCTATATTGTCATATTTAATCTCTGTATTGTCATACTGCACCTCTATATTGTCATACTTTACCTTAATATTGTCATATTTCACCTCTATATTGTCATACTTAATCTCTGTTTTGTCATATTTCACCTCTATATTGTCATACTTAATCTCTGTATTGTCATATTTCACCTCTGTATTGTCATACTTTACCTCTATATTGTCATACTTCATCTCTGTATTGTCATACTTCATCTCTATATTGTCATACCTCACCTTGATATTGTCATACTTCACCTTGATATTGTCATACTTCACCTCTATATTGTCATATTTCATCTCTGTATTGTCATACTGCACGTCTATATTGTCATACTTTACCTTAATATTGTCATATTTCACCTCTATATTGTCATACATAATCTCTGTATTGTCATACCTCACCTTGGTATTGTCATACCTCACCTTGATATTGTCATACCTCACCTTGATATTGTCATACCTCACCTTGATATTGTCATAATTCACCTTGATAGTGTCATACCTCACCTTGATATTGTCATACTTCACCTCTATATTGTCATATTTCATCTCTGTATTGTCATACTTTAACTTAATATTGTCATATTTCACCTCTATATTGTCATACATAATCTCTGTATTGTCATACCTCACCTTGATATTGTCATACCTCACCTTGATATTGTCATACCTCACCTTGATATTGTCACACCTCACCTTGATATTGTCACACCTCACCTTGATATTGTCATACCTCACCTTGATATTGTCATACCTCACCTTGATATTGTCATACCTCACATTGATATTGTCATACCTCACCTTGATATTGTCATACCTCACTTCGATATTGTCATACCTCACCTTGATATTGTCATAATTCACCTTGATATTGTCATAATTCACCTTGATATTGTCATACTTCCCCTTGATATTGTCATACTTCATCTCTGTATTGTAATACAGCACCTCTGTACTGTCATACTTCACCTTGATATTGTTATACCTCACCTTGATATTGTCATACTTCACCTCTATATTGTCCTACTTCACCTTGATATTGTCATACTTCACCTTTGTATTGTCATACTTCACCCTGATGAACACTGATACATATATAATACCAAATATCTAGTCAGAGGTGACCTTTTGTTGCTAGATGTGGTAGTGATCTTATGCGTTACAGATATAGCAGTAACCTTGTGTGTTACAGATATAGCAGTAACCTTGTGTGTTACAGATGTAGCAGTAACCTTGTGTGTTACAGATATAGCAGTAACCTTGTGTGTTACAGATATAGCAGTAACCTTGAGCGTTACAGATATAGCAGTAACCTTGAGCGTTACAGATATAGCAGTAACCTTGTGTGTTACAGATATAGCAGTAACCTTGTGCGTTACAGATATAGCAGTAACCTTGTGCGTTACAGATATAGCAGTAACCTTGTGTGTTACAGATAAGCAGTAACCTTGTGTGTTACAGATATAGCAGTAACCTTGTGCGTTACAGATATAGCAGTAATCTTGTGCGTTACAGATATAGCAGTAACCTTGTGTGTTACAGATATAGCAGTAACCTTGTGTGTTACAGATGTAGCAATGACATTTGTGTTACAGATGTAGCAATGACCTTTGTGTTACAGATGTAGCAATGACTTTGTGTGTTAATGATGAAGTAATCATCTTGTGTGTTACAGATGTAGCAGTGATCTTGTGTGTTACAGATGTAGCGGTGATCTTGTGTGTTACAGATGTAGCAGTGATCTTGTGTGTTACAGATGTAGCAGTGATCTTGTGTGTTACAGATGTAGCAGTGATCTTGTGTGTTACAGATGTAGCAGTGATCTTGTGTGTTACAGATGTAGCGGTGATCTTGTGTGTTACAGATGTAGCAGTGATCTTGTGTGTTACAGATGTAGCGGTGATCTTGTGTGTTACAGATGTAGCAGTAATCTTGTGTGTTAATGATGAAGTAATCATCTTGTGTGTTACAGATGTAGCAGTGATCTTGTGTGTTACAGATGTAGCAATGACCTTTGTGTTACAGATGTAGCAATAACCTTGTGTGTTAATGATGAAGTAATCATCTTGTGTGTTACAGATGTAGCAGTGATCTTGTGTGTTACAGATGTAGCAATGACTTGTGTGTTACAGATGTAGCAATGACTTGTGTGTTACAGATGTAGCGGTGATCTTGTGTGTTACAGATGTAGCGGTGATCTTGTGTGTTACAGATGTAGCAGTGATCTTGTGTGTTACAGATGTAGCAGTGATCTTGTGTAATGGAGAACCTAGATTTAAACAGCATTCAGAAGACAGAAGTGTTGGTGAGCAGCGCAGCCAAGGACAAGATTCTGATCAAACCCAAGCGAACTTCCACCAGACAGCCAGCTCGCAAACAACAAGATGTGAGTGCTGCCGGTGACTGGAGACAGTGTTGTGTCTGTTGTGTGTTGGGATGGAGGTAAAATGGCTGTTGTGTGTTGAGCTAAAGGTCAAATATCCTGGTGTGTGTTGAGATGAAGGTAAAGTGTTTGTTGTGCGTTGAGATGACGGTAAAGTGTCTGTTGTGTGTTGAGATGAAGGTAAAGTGTCTGGTGTGTGTTGAGATGAAGGTCAAGTGTCTGTTGCGTGTTGGAATAAAGGTAAGCGTCTCTTGTGTGTCGAGATGAAGGTAGAGACAAGTGTCTGAGGTGTGTTTAGATGAATATTGACATGGGAAAAGAAATGATTCTAGAAACTTCCTGTCTGATATATGTTTCATTGTTTGTCTCATCTGTTTCTCTATCAATATAACTTGGTCTCATCTGTTTCTCTGTAAACATATATAGTCCTCATCTGTTTCTCTATAAACATAATTTGTTCTCATCTTTTTCTCTAATAACACAAATAGTTCTCATCTGTTTCTCTATAAACATTACATGGTCTCATTTGTTTCTCTATAAAAATAACGTGATCTCATATGTTTCTCTATAAACATAAATAGTTCTCATCTGTTTCTCTGTAAACGTAACTTGCTTTCATGTTTCTCTATCAACATAACTTGGTCTCATATGTTTCTTTGTAAACATAACTTGGTCTCATCTGTTTCTCTGTCAACATAATTTGGTCTCATCTGTTTCTCTATCAACATAACTTGGTCTCATATGTTTCTTTATAAACATAACTTGGTCTCATATGTTTATCTGTAAACATAACTTGGTCTCATCTGTTTCTCTATCAACATAATTTGGTCTCATCTGTTTCTCTATCAATATAATTTGTTCTCATATGTTTCTCTATAGGCATAACTTGTTCTCATCTTTTTCCTTGTAAACATAACTTTCTCTTATCTGATTCCTGATCAAACTTGGTCTCATATGTTTCTTTGTCAATATAACTTGCTCTCATCTGCTTCTCTACCAACATATTTCTCTGTTTTTTTTCCAGTGTCTTATTTTTGTTCTATAAGGTGTGTATCTTTGTTTATTGTATCTTCACAATTGGTATTTTATCTTTCAGACTACACGTCCAGCATGTTTACCAAAGCTGGCAGAGGAGATGACATCAAAACATGTGGTTCTGAGCGGAAACCATGAATCAGGTATGGGCACATGTCAGTAGTTAGTTAAAGTGAGTCCTGGGCACTAGCAGCAGATTACACTACAATCACATCAGATTGTCAGTGATTTATTCCAGTAGAGAACAAACAATCACATCAGGTTGTCAGTGATTTATTCCAGTAGAGAACCTACAATCACATCATGATGTCAGTTATTTATTCCAGTAGAGAACATGCAATCACATCAAATTGTCAGTGATTTATTCTAGTAGAGAACAAACAATCACGTCCGATTGTCAGTTATTTGTTCCAGTAGAAAACATACAATCGCATCAGATTGTCAGTGATTTATTCCAGTTGAGAACAAACAATCACATCAGATTGTCAGTGATTTATTCCGGTAGAGAACAAACAATCACATCAGATTATCGGTGATTTATTCCAGTAGAGAACATACAAACAATACCAGATTGTCATTCAGTTATTCTAGTAGAGAACAAATGTTTCATAAATCAAGAAACTCAGGAACAAATTATGGTAACAATCTTTAAGAAGTACCTGGCACTGCAGCAGTTACTGCACGAAGTGAGCAGGGGAGACGCTGGCAGCAGTTACTGCACGATGTGAGCAGGGGAGACGCTGGCAGCAGTTACTGCACGATGTGAGCAGGGGAGACGCTGGCAGCAGTTACTGCACGATGTCAGCAGGGGAGACGCTGGCAGCAGTTACTGCATGAAGTGAGCGGGGGAGACGCTGGTAGCAGTTACTGCACGATGTGAGCAGGGGAGACGCTGGCAGCAGTTACTGCACGAAGTGAGCGGGGGAGACGCTGGCAGCAGTTATTGCACGATGTGAGCAGGGGAGATGCTGGCAGCAGTTACTGCATGAAGTGAGCGGGGGAGACGCTGGCCGCAGTTACTGCATGATGTGAGCAGGGGAGACGCTGGCAGCAGTTACTGCACGATGTGAGCAGGGGAGACGCTGGCAGCAGTTATTGCACGAAGTTAGCAGGGGAGACGTTGGCAGCAGTTACTGCACGATGTGAGCGGGGGAGACGTTGGCAGCACTTACTGCACGATGTGAGCGGGGGAGACGCTGGCAGCAGTTACTGCACGATGTGAGCGGGGGAGACGTTGGCAGCAGTTACTGCACGATGTGAGCGGGGGAGACGTTGGCAGCAGTTACTGCACGATGTGAGCGGGGGAGACGTTGGCAGCAGTTACTGCACGATGTGAGCGGGGGAGACGTTGGCAGCAGTTACTGCACGATGTGAGCGGGGGAGACGTTGGCAGCAGTTACTGCACGATGTGAGCAGGGGAGACGCTGGCAGCAGTTACTGCACGATGTCAGCAGGGGAGACGCTGGCAGCAGTTACTGCATGAAGTGAGCGGGGGAGACGCTGGTAGCAGTTACTGCACGATGTGAGCAGGGGAGACGCTGGCAGCAGTTACTGCACGAAGTGAGCGGGGGAGACGCTGGCAGCAGTTATTGCACGATGTGAGCAGGGGAGATGCTGGCAGCAGTTACTGCATGAAGTGAGCGGGGGAGACGCTGGCCGCAGTTACTGCATGATGTGAGCAGGGGAGACGCTGGCAGCAGTTACTGCACGATGTCAGCAGGGGAGACGCTGGCAGCAGTTACTGCATGAAGTTAGCAGGGGAGACGCTGGTAGCAGTTACTGCACGATGTGAGCAGGGGAGACGCTGGCAGCAGTTACTGCACGAAGTGAGCGGGGGAGACGCTGGCAGCAGTTATTGCACGATGTGAGCAGGGAGATGCTGGCAGCAGTTACTGCATGAGTGAGCGGGGGAGACGCTGGCCGCAGTTACTGCATGATGTGAGCAGGGGAGACGCTGGCAGCAGTTACTGCACGATGTGAGCAGGGGAGACGCTGGCAGCAGTTATTGCACGAAGTTAGCAGGGGAGACGTTGGCAGCAGTTACTGCACGATGTGAGCGGGGGAGACGTTGCAGCAGTTACTGCACGATGTAGCAGGGGAGACGCTGGCAGCAGTTACTGCAGAAGTGAGCGGGGGAGACGTGGAGCAGTTACTGCACGATGTGAGCGGGGAGACGCTGGCAGCAGTTACTGCACGAAGTGAGCGGGGGAGACGCTGGCAGCAGTTATTGCACGATGTGAGCAGGGGAGAGCTGGCAGCAGTTACTGCAGAGTGAGCGGGGGAGACGCTGGCCGCAGTTATGCAGAGTGAGCAGGGGAGACGCTGGCAGCAGTTACTGCACGATGTAGCAGGGGAGACGCTGGCAGCAGTTACTGCAGAAGTTAGCGGGGAGACGCTGGAGCAGTTACTGCACGATGTGAGCAGGGAGACGCTGGCAGCAGTTACTGCACGAAGTGAGCGGGGGAGACGCTGGCAGCAGTTATGCACGATGTGAGCAGGGGAGAGCTGGCAGCAGTTACTGCAGAAGTGAGCGGGGAGACGCTGGCGCAGTTATGCAGAAGTGAGCAGGGGAGACGCTGGCAGCAGTTATTGCACGAATGTGAGCAGGGGAGACGCTGGCAGCAGTTACTGCACGAAGTGAGCGGGGGAGACGTTGGCAGCAGTTACTGCACGAAGTGAGCAGGGGAGACGTTGGCAGCAGTTACTGCACGATGTGAGCAGGGGAGACGCTGGCAGCAGTTATTGCACGAAGTGAGCAGGGGAGACGCTGGCAGCAGTTACTTGCACGAATGTGAGCGGGGAGGACGCTGGCAGCAGTTACTGCACGAATGTGAGCGGGGGAGACGCTTGGCAGCAGTTACTGCACGAAGTGAGCGGGGAGACGCTTGGCAGCAGTTACTGCACTGAAGTGAGCAGGGGAGACGTTGGCAGCAGTTACTGCACGAAGTGAGCAGGGGAGACGTTGGCAGCAGTTACTGCACGAAGTGAGCGGGGGAGACGCTGGCAGCAGTTACTGCACGAAGTGAGCAGGGGAGACGCTGGCAGCAGTTACTGCACGATGTGAGCAGGGGAGACGCTGGCAGCAGTTATTGCACGAAGTGAGCAGGGGAGACGCTGGCTAGCAGTTACTGCATGAAGTGAGCAGGGGAGACGTTGGCAGCAGTTATTGCACGAAGTGAGCAGGGGAGACGCTTGGCAGCAGTTATTGCACGAAGTGAGCGGGGGAGACGCTGGCAGCAGTTACTGCACGAAGTGAGCAGGGGAGACGCTGGCAGCAGTTACTGCACGAAGTGAGCAGGGGAGACGCTGGCAGCAGTTACTGCATGAAGTGAGCAGGGGAGACGCTGGCAGCAGTTACTGCACGAAGTGAGCAGGGGAGACGCTGGCAGCAGTTACTGCACGAAGTGAGCGGGGGAGACGATTGGCAGCAGTTACTGCACGAAGTGAGCGGGGGAGACGCTGGCAGCAGTTACTGCACTGAAGTGAGCGGGGAGACGCTTGGCAGCAGTTACTGCACGAAGTGAGCAGGGGAGACGCTGGCAGCAGTTACTGCATGAAGTGAGCGGGGGAGACGCTGGCAGCAGTTACTGCACGATGTGAGCAGGGGAGACGTTGGTAGCAGTTACTGCATGAAGTGAGCAGGGGAGACGCTGGCAGCAGTTACTGCACGAAGTGAGCTGGGGAGACGCTGGCAGCAGTTATTGCACGATGTGAGCAGGGGAGACGCTGGCAGCAGTTACTGCACGAAGTGAGCAGGGGGAGACGCTGGCAGCAGTTACTGCACGAAGTGAGCGGGGGAGACGTTGGCAGCAGTTACTGCACTGAAGTGAGCGGGGGAGACGCTGGCAGCAGTTACTGCATGAAGTGAGCGGGGGAGACGTTGGCAGCAGTTACTGCATGAAGTGAGCGGGGGAGACGCTGGCAGCAGTTACTGCACGAAGTGAGCAGGGAGAGACGCTGGCAGCAGTTAACTGCACGAAGTGAGCAGGGGAGACGCTGGCAGCAGTTACTGCACGAAGTGAGCGGGGAGACGCTGGCAGCAGTTACTGCATGAAGTGAGCGGGGGAGACGTTGGCAGCAGTTACTGCACGAAAGTGAGCAGGGGAGACGCTGGCAGCCGTTACTGCATGGAAGTGAGGCTGGGGAGTACGCTGGCAGCAGTTACTCGCACGATGTGGAGCAGGGAGACGCTTGCTAGCATTTACTGCATGAAGTGAGCCTTGGGAGACGCTGGCAGCAGTTTACTGCACGAATGTGAGTCAGGGGGAGACGCTGTGCATCAGTTACTGCACACTGAGCTGTGGAGACGTTGTTAGCAGTTACTGCACGAAGTGAGCGGGGAGAAGCTGGCAGCAGTTACTGCATGAAAGTGAGCATGGTGGAGACGCTGCAGCAGTTACTGCACGAAGTGAGCGGGGGAGACGCTGGCAGCAGTTACTGCACGAATCAGTGAGCGGGGGAGGACTGCTGGCAGGCAGTTACTGCCACGAAGTGAGCAGGGGAGACGCTGGCAGCCAGTTACTTGCACTGAATGTGAGCAGGGAGAGACGCTGGCAGCAGTTGACTGCACGATGTCTCAGGGGAGACGTGGCAGCCGTTACTGGCATGAATTGAGCGGGGGAGCGTTGGCAGCAGTTACTGCACGATGTCCGAGCAGGGGTAAGACGCTGGGCAGCAGTTACTGCATGATGTGAGCAGGGGAGACGCTGGCAGCAGGTTATTGCACGATTGTGAGGCAGGGGGAGGACGTGGCAGCAGTTACTGCAGAAGTGAGCTGGGGAGACGCTGGCAGCAGTTACTGCAGAGTGAGCGGGAAGAGCTGGCAGCAGTTACTGCAGAGTGAGCGGGGAGAGCTGGCAGCAGTTATGCAGAAGTGAGCAGGGGAGACGCTGGCAGCAGTTACTGCAGAAGTGAGCGGGGAGACGTGGCAGCAGTTACTGCACGAGTGAGCAGGGGAGATCCAGACTGCTAATGCAAACCCCCACGTTTTGCCAATCTGGGCCCTTTCACAGGTACCAGCTGACTCCCTTGTCCATAGGTAGTCTACCACCAACAGGTACATTTCATGCCAGCTTATCAGCCTGTTTATTCCACTGCACTCCCGCATGGCCAGGGGGGACATGCATACAATTCTCACAATTCTGTGGCCTCTGAAGCGAGGATAGCCATTCCACACGAAACGTTCCTTTCTCCACCTTACTTAGCATACTCCTTGAGTCTGTAATCAAAAATATAAATGGTAAAGTTTTCACGAACAGTAAATATCAATTGAACAAAAGGAGGTCAGCATGTTCGAATGATAAGAACACGTGTTCTTAAACATCCGGTGTGCTGATGTCGAGGTAAGGGGTTTAACCCCTAGACCGGACAGTTGGACTAAAATGTTGACCACTCATCCTTGTCTTGGGGACGTAAATTACATGTACCTGAAGTCAGAGTGGGTTCGCCTGATGGCGAGGGACACTGTTTATAAGGAAAGCTAATCCATACGCAAAAATCAGTCCAGCACTACTGGACACAGTGTGTCTGGACTACGCTTGAGTTCAACGCGAGCGAACGCGGGAAAAAAGAAACAAAATGAACAAAAAGGCTGAATACTTTGAAGAACTTCTAAATATAGCAGTAGGTGAAGACCCTATAGCAGAGGTTCCCAAACCACGGCCCGCAGGCCAGTTGTGGCCCGCCAGCTGTAAGAAAGTGGCACGCGAGGCCTCATTGTTTAATATAATATGTTTTAATAAAATTTTTTAAATGCAGTCGGAGTATCCCGTGAGCGTGCGATAATTTACTCTGCTCGTAGTTGTTATGCTTATATATTATCGAATGTGCCTGTTCAGTTCACAAGGAAACGTTATGAAGTTCCAATATCCCAGCCTTGTCGACCAATCAGAGTGCGCAATGCGCTATGTTGTCGTCTGTTACAACTGTTTAGCAGAGTCGGTAGTATTGTGTTTAAATTATGTTGTTTTTTTTTCCAAAGAAAAAGCCTATAAATATGAGTGTGGAAAATCTAAAATCAAACAATGGTAAAAAGCGAAAATGTGAAGATGTTTATGCCTAGCCGTAGTGGTAAAACAGTTTGCTTAATCTGCGGATTTTGTGTTTCTGTTACAATAAAATTTAATCTGGAAACGACACTTCACGACCACACATTCAGACATAAATGCTCAATATCCGATCAATTCGGAGTTAACAAAAGATTTCAGAGAGCAAGTTCTCTGACCAGGCAGCAGTCATTTTTTCTCACAAAGGCTAACGAACAGAGGCAAAAAAAGAGTGCTGTTGTTGCGTCGTACGAAATCGCTCTTCTGTTGGCTCATAAAAAGAAGCCTTTCACCGATGCATAAGAAATAATCAAGCCTTCTTTTAAAATTGCTGCTAGAATGTTTGGCAATAAATAGTGTGAAACAAAATTTGATCAGATTCCTTTGTCTAATAATACTATGGCCAGGCGAGTTGAAGAATTAGCCAACGATGTTCATCGTCAAGGAGCAGCACATATCAGAAATTGTAATTTTCTTGGCAGTGGATGAATCCACTGATAATTCTGACAAAGCTCAGGTCGCAAATTTTGTTCGAGCAATAAACGATAATTTTGAGGTAATTGAAGAACTTCTAGGACTCGAATCAATGCATGCAACTACCATAGGGACTGATCTGTTTGAAACTCTGAAGTTGTGTGTAGAGAAAAATAACGTAGAATCGACCAAATTGGACAGTGCATACACCGAGTGCTCCGGATATGACGGGTTAAAAGTCTGGATGTCTAGCATTATTGGAACAGTTTCTTGGCAGCATTATATTAAATATCATTGTATCATTTACCAAGAAGCTCTGTGTGAAACGACTTTAAATCTGAAACATGTCATGGATGTTGTTCTGAGATGTGTGAAAAATATTCGAAGTAAGGCGCTGAACAGGCGTTAGGTCAGATAGTTTCTATCAGACCTGAACGAGGAATTTCTGGCAGACGTGAGCAGTGGAAAAAGCTGGCACGTTAGCACTGAAAAAGGGGAGGTTGGAATTATGCACGAAGGGGGGGGGGGCTGGAGCAGTTACTGCATGAAGTGAGCGGGGAGACGTTGGCAGCGTACTGACGAAAGGGGAGGGGAGAGGCAGCAGTTACTGCATGAATGAGCGGGGGGGCGCTGGCAGCAGTTACTGCACGAGTGAGCGGGGAGACGTTTGGAGCAGTTACTGCATGAAGTGAGCAGGGGAGACGCTGGCAGCAGTTACTGCACGAAGTGAGCGGGGAGACGCTGGCAGCAGTTATTGCACGATGTGAGCAGGGGAGACGCTGGCAGCAGTTATTTCACAAAAAAGCAGGGGAGACGCTGGCAGCAGTTACTGCAGAAGTGAGCGGGGGAGAACAGTTTTGGAAAGGGGCGGGGGGAGTTGGAGCAGTTACTGCACGAAGTACGGGGAGACGTGGAGCAGTTACTGCATGAAGTGAGCAGGGAGACGCTGGCAGCAGTTATGCAGAAGTGAGCGGGGAGACGCTGGCAGCAGTTATTTCACGATGTGAGCGGGAAAACGTGGAGCAGTTACTGCACAGTGAGCGGGGAGAGCTGGCAGCAGTTATTTCAGAGTGAGCGGGGAGACGCTGGCAGCAGTTACTGCATGAAGTGAGCGGGGAGACGCTGGCAGCAGTTACTGCACGAGTGAGCGGGAAAACGCTGGCAGCAGTTACTGCATGAAGTGAGCGGGGAGAGTTTGGGAGCAGTTACTGCACGAAATGAGCAGGGGAGACGTGGCAGCAGTTTGCAAAGGGCAGGAGGAACCCGGGACTTACGAGAAGTGAGCGGGGAGACGCTGGCAGCAGTTTTTGCACGAGTGAGCAGGGAAAACCTGGCAGCAGTTACTGCAGAGTGAGCGGGGAGACGCTGGCAGCAGTTATTTCACGATGTGAGCGGGGAGACGTGGAGCAGTTATGCATGAAGTGAGCGGGGAGAGCTGGCAGCAGTTACTGCAGAGTGAGCGGGAAAACGCTGGCAGCAGTTACTGCAGAAGTGAGCGGGGAGACGCTGGCAGCAGTTATTTCAGATGTGAGCGGGGAGACGCTGGCAGCAGTTACTGCACGAAGTAAGGGGGGGGTTGGAAAAAAAAAAAAAAAAAAAAAAAAAAAAAAAAAAAAAAAAAAAAAAAAAAAAAAAAAAAAAAAAAAAAAAAAAAAAAAAAAAAAAAAAAAGGGGGGGGGGGGGGGGGGGGGGGGGGGGGGGGGGGGGGGGGGGGGGGGGGGGGGGGGGGGGGGGGGGGGGGGGGGGGGGGGGGGGGGGGGGGGGGGGGGGGGGGGGGGGGGGGGGGGGGGGGGGGGGGGGGGGGGGGGGGGGGGGAGAGACCGGGGGGGGGGTAGCAGTTACCTTGGGGGGGGAACCCCCAAGTGAAATGGGGGGGGCGGGGGGAAGGGGGGGGAAAACTTTGGGAGCAGTTACTGCCAATGGGGGGGGAAGTGGGGGAGCCTGGGGGGGGGAGACCGGGGGTTGGGGGTAGCGAAAATGTGAAGATGTTTATGCCTAGCCGTAGTGGTAAACCAGTTTGCTTAATCTGCGGATATTGTGTTTCTGTTACACGAAAATTTAATCTGGAAACGACACTTCACGACCACACATTCAGACATAAATGCTCAATATCCGATCAATTCGGAGTTAACAAAAGATTTCATAGAGCAAGTTCTCTGACCTAGGCAGCAGTCATTTTTCACAAAGGCTAACGAACAGAGCAAAAGAGTGCTGTTGTTGCGTCGTACGAAATCGCTCTTCTGTTGGCTCGCATAAAAGAAGCCGTTCACCGATGCATAAGAAATAATCAAGCCTTCTTTAAAATTGCTGCTAGAATGTTTGGCGATAAAAAGTGTGAAACAAAATTTGATCAGATTCCTTTGTCTAATAATACTATGGCCAGGCGAGTTGAAGAATTAGCCAACGATGTTCATCGTCAAGGAGCAGCACATATCAGAAATTGTAAATTTTTCTTTCATTGGCAGTGGATGAATCCACTGATAATTCTGACAAAGCTCAGGTCGCAGTTTTTGTTCGAGCAATAAACGATAATTTTAAGGTCACTGAAGAACTTCTAGGACTTGAATCAATGCATGCAACTACCAAAGGGACTGATCTGTTTTAAACTCTGAAGTTGTGTGTAGAGAAAAACAACGTAGAATGACCAAATTGGACAGTGCATACACCGAGTGCTCCGGATATGACGGGTAAAAAGTCTGGATGTCTAGCATTATTGGAACAGTTTCTTGGCAGCATTATATTAAAATATCATTGTATCATTTACCAAGAAGCTCTGTGTGAAACGACTTTAAATCTGAAACATGTCATGGATGTTGTTCTGAGATGTGTGAAAAATATTCGAAGTAAGGCGCTGAACAGGCGTTAGGTCAGATAGTTTCTATCAGACCTGAACGAGGAATACGGTGAGCTACTGTTACTGTTACACTGTGATGTCAGATGGCTATCTAAAGGGAAAGTTCTGTCACGTTTCTGAGCACTGAAAAATAGTGTCTAGTGTTTCTGTCTGAAAAATCAAATGCATCGCCTACAGAACGGGAATGTCTGCTGAACGATGACTGGCTTAATGACCTGGCATTTTTGGAGGACATCACGTCTCATTTAAACTCTTTAAATGTGAGGATACGGAGGGGGGGGGGGAACTATTCACACATTTTTGCGATGATATTTCTTCCTTTAAAATGAGACTACGACTGCTTATCGAACAGCTGACTGAAGGGACTTAAGAGGTGTTTCCAACTTGTGGTGGAAAAGAAATGTGACTTGTTACAGTACAAGGTAAAAGTTTAAAGACTTCTGGATATCTTTCAGTCGAGATTTCAAGAGTTCACAATAGAGGGGAATAATGATGCCCTCTTCATAAATCCCTTCGTATTTCCTATTGCTAAGCCCTGTCAATTACAGCAAAACCTTCAGCACGAAGTAACTGATTTGAAATGCAATTCTGCACTGAGATGTAAATTTCTGGAGCTTCCTGCTTCACCTTCAGCTGATCATATGATTTCATTCTGGCGACTATTGCCTATCGAACAATGTAAACACTCGCGTTCATTCGCCCAGAGGAAATACATTTGTCGTTTTGGTTCGATTTACAGATGCGAGCAGTCATTTTCGCCAATGATTTTCGAAACTGATTAAAAATTTATTGTTAAATGAAATTTTGCTTGTAAAATAAAAAAAATGTAGTAATGCCACTGACTGCCTTTAAAGTTTAGAATTGTGTTGACCAAAGTTAAGAAAGGTAAGAATGATATTGCACGACTTTTATAATTTTATAAAGTTGTGGCCCGCTTAACTACCGAAAATAGTAGATATGGCCCTCTGCTTGAAAAGCTTGGGAACCACTGCCCTATAGATATCCAGCCTGGAAAGGAGGAGTTGAATGTAAACTGCGAGAAACCATCTAAAGAAGAAGATATCAGTAAACCCATCAAACCTTTGAAGGATGGGGAAGCTGCTGGTTCAGATATCCTAGCAGTTTGTTAAAACTAATATTATCTTCTCAATTGAATTACTGTATAAATTATTTAGTAGAATCTAAGAAGCTGTAGAAATACCAGCTGACTGAAGAGAAGGCTATCTGGTGAAACACCCCAAAGAAAGGCCACCTGAACTAGTGTAAGAGTTATAGAGAGATAATCTACAGATCTTGGGAAACTATTATAGGGGATCATTGCATAGAGACTAGGAGATGTCATTGACAAACAGATCAGAAATGTAACAGCTGGTAACTAGTAAGTAATGAACCCCGATTCACACCTGAGAGTGCCACCTATACTTCCCACGACATTTCAGTCTGACATGACATACACATTGAGTGATTGTCTGTTGTTTGACTGACATACCGTGTGGCATTTCAGTCTGACACGACATACACATTGAGTGATTGTCTGTTGTTTGACAGTCATACTGTGTAGTTGTCTAGTGTTTGACTGTCACACTGTGATTGTCTGTTATTTCATTGTTTGACTGTCACACTGTGATTGTCTGTTGTTTGATTGTTTGACTGCCACACTGTGTGGTTGTCTGCTGCTTGACTGTTCCACCGTGTCGTTGTCTGCTGTTTGACTTTCACACTGTGTCGTTGTCTGCTGTTTAACTGTCACACTGTCTGGTTGTCTGACTGTCACACTGTGTGGTTGTCTTCTGTTTGACTGTCACACTGTGTGGTTGTCTGTTGTTTAACTGTCACACTGTGTGGTTGTCTGTTGTTTGCCTGTCACACTGTGTGGTTGTCTGACTGTCACACTGTGTGGTTGTTTGACTGTCACACTGTGTGTTTGTCTGACTGTCACACTGTGTGGTTGTTTGACTGTCACACTGTGTGGTTGCCTTCTGTCTGACTGTCACACTGTGTGGTTGTTTGACTGTCACACTGTGTGGTTGTCTGTTGTTTGACTGTCACACTGTGTGGTTGTCTGTTGTTTAACTGTCACACTGTGTGGTTGTCTGTTGTTTGACTTTCACACTGTGTGGTTGTCTGTTGTTTGACTTTCACACTGTGTGGTTGTCTGGTGTGTGACTGTCACACTGATTGTCTATTGTTTGATTCTCATTGCTAGAGTGTATAATGTTGTATCCCCGTTTCGTTTGATTGTCTTTTGTTTATTCTCATTCTGTTTGATTGTCTGTTGTTTGATTAACATTGTCTCATTGCACTGTTTTTTTAAATTCTGATTGTCTGTGACTGACTTGCCAACTGGTCTATTTTAGTGTCTGGCGGAGGCACATCTGACGAGGCTGTGGTACTCTTCACTGGTAAGCCTCAACTGCCAACATTGACCAGTGGCCAGACGAAGGTGGACACGAGCCCCGGCGGCCTGACTGGCAGCAAACTCCACTTGCCAGTGTTCTCTGCGACTGTTAGAGGAGATACAGGAGAACGCCTCCTGGCCTCGCCAGCTTCAGCAACCAGCCCAACTCTAACCCCACTGTCAGCAGTGACAACACCATCATCTCCAGGCTTTCAGCCGTCTTGTAAAACTGTTGGCATCTCGTCCTTGATACCTCAGATAGTGTCTGCTAGCAGCCATGTCGCCACACCCGCCTGTGCTACTGGTGCTACACTTCAACATCTCAGTGAATCCAGCACGCCAGCGGCGACATTGTTCTCTAGCCAGGCGGACAGCCACAAGGCAGCAGGAGAGATTAGGACGGAGATTAATATCAAGTCAATGATGAATCGGTTCCAGCCCCCAGCCAGCAATAAATCTTCACCATGTAGAGCAGCGGTTGGCACAGAGCTGGACATCAATGCCACACCTACCAGGGAGGAGAGCCAGCCCAGGCAATGGGCAAGTCACCAGGTCTTACACTCAGCTCATGACGACAGATCTACAGACAGCTCGGTGGCTGCTTCGTCCACTGCAACACCTGCCAGACACACCGCTTAAGTTAGAACACACACATCTCGCTTCTGTAGATTCTCTGGCTACATCTGCTCATGAAGCACCCTGGTTTAGGAAGAAGAAAGAATTACTGGTTGGTAATGAGAGCAACAAGTCTGGAACAGCAACCAACTCCCTGACGGGTGCCAACAGCTCCGTAGTCCAAGTCTGCAACAGCAGTCACTGTCTACCCGAGCAGCACACAGGACAACACGCAGCGATTGTCCAGCAGGTTGTCGGACCAGCCGTCCAGTTTAGAACTCAAGAGCCAAGGTTTACAGAAGAACGTGAGCAATGCAAACACCGACAAGACAGACTCCACAAAACTGGACAGTCCCAAGATTAGCTACCAGGTGAATTCTATGAAAACGTCTAGAAGCTTCTTTGACTGCAGCTCACGCCTGAACATGCAAACAAACAAACTGACAGCAAATGCATCCAAGTCAACAAGCCACTTGAAGTCCCTGTCCACAAGTCAGGCTGCTTCACCTGGCCAGGAAGCTGAAAGGAAACCATTGAAATTAGACGATGAAGCTAGTCGCACACAGCGGCACATTGGCATGTCTGCATCCCATAATAGGGATGCTCTTGCCAAGGCAGTCTCCCCTGTATCTGCCTTCAGTTTGCCATCAGCATCTTTAGCCAGCAACAAAACTTACACTTCTGTTGCAGGCTCAAACTCCGACAATGCAGGAGCATCATCATCTTCACCAGGAGCTGCAGCTCTGCCCGTCAAGCAGCCCGCTGGCATACATCCATCTCTGGTGGCACCAGTCAAAAATACAGCCCACTTGGCTTCACCACCTAAACCTGCGGGTGTATGTAGTCAGCCCAGTACCACAGCAGCAGACACGGTGTCTTCTGGTGCCCCAAGATTTCCTGCAGGCCTCAGTAAATGTGCAACATTTGCTCCTCACATTTCTGACCTCGGCCCCAACTTTGGTTCATCGTCTGTTGCTTCTAGCACGTCAGCTCGTGTTGCATCAGCTCTGTCCAGTGTATCAGCATCAAATGCTGTCAGCACCCCCAGTGTTGCATCAACAAATGCTCCTGTGATGAAATTACCTTCTGCACAGATGTATAAACCACAAATACCTCCCACCACACAAACTGCTTCCTCCACACAAACCTTGCCTACCACAGCTGCCAACAAACCACAGACATTTGGAGCAGTAACAAAACCCTCAGGCAGATCTACAGCTGGTGGCAAGACCCATGTAGAAGACAAGGCAACAGATACAGGGGTCAAGGTTCCACCATGGCGAGCAAGCCAGCTGATGAAAGATGTTCAGGTGGAAGACAAGGCAACAGATACAGGGGTCAAGGTTCCACCATGGCGAGCAAGTCAGCTGATGAAAGATGTTCAGGTGGAAGACAAGGCAACAGATACAGGGGTCAAGGTTCCATCATGGCGAGCAAGTCAGCTGATGAAAGACGTCCAGGTGGCAATTGTTGACAGAAAGGCTTGTAACCATGGCAACATGCTGGAGCTTTCTAAGGTATGTCATCATGTTTATTCTTGTAATTGTTGGGAGTTACAGCCAATGTGTTGATTGGGGTTCACAGCCAGGCTGATGTATGGGGTTCACAGCCAGGCTGATGTATGGGGTTCACAGCCAGGCTGATGTTTGGGGTTCACAGCCAGGCTGATGTTTGGGGTTCACAGCCAGGCTGATGTTTGGGGTTCACAGCCAGGGTGATGTTTGGGGTTCACAGCCAGGCTGATGTTGGGGTTCACAGCCAGGGTGATATTTGGGGTTCGTGGCCAGTATGATGATTGGGTTTACAATCAGATGATGGTTGAGGTTCAGAGCCAGGGTGATGACTGGAATTCACAGACAGAATGATGATTGGGGTTCACAACCAGGGTGATGGCTGTAGTTCACAGCAGGATAAGGGTTGGGGTTCATGGCCAGGGTGATGGTTGGGGTGATGATATTTACAAGTATTATATATGTCAGATAAAGAACATTTCATTGAGGGGTGATCCTTGATGTCAGATGTAGATAATTTCATTGAGGAGTGTCCCTTGATGTCAGATATAGAACATTTCATTGAGGAGTGTCCCTTGATGTCAGATATAAACCATTTCATTGAGGGGAATCCCTTGATGTCAGATATAGAAAATTTCATTGAGGGGCATCCCATGATGTCAGATATAGAACATTCTATTTAAGAATGTCCCATGTTATCAGATATAGAACATTTTATTGAGGGGTGTCCATTGATGTTAGATATAGAAAAGTTTGAAGGTGTCAAACAGAAGAGACTCCAATTGGCCGCAACCACGGCTAATTGTTGCATTAACTACCCTGGTCTGTTCACTCAGTGTATGATCCAGCCAGTGTATGAAATGTCTGAAGTTTTCCCATGTTCACATATGCTTGTTGTCTTCCAGAGTTCACCTGAACTAACACTGTTTACACTTGTAGTCTCCCAGAGTTCACCTGAACTAACCCTGTGTACACTTGTAGTCTCCTACAGTTTGCCTGAACTAACCCTGTGTACACTTGTAGTCTCCCAGAGTTCACCTGAACTAACCCTGTGTACACTTGTAGTCTCCAGAGTTCACCTGAGCTAACCATGTGTGCACTTGTAGCCTACCAGAGTTCACCTGAACTAACCCTGTGTACACTTGTAGTCTCCCAGAGTTCACCTGAACTAACCATGTGTGCACTTGTAGCCTACCAGAGTTCACCTGAACTAACACTGTGTACACATGTAATCTCCCAGAGTTCACCCGAGCTAACCCCATGTACACTTGTAGTCTCCCAGAGTTAACCTGAGCTAACCCTGTGTACACTTGTAGTTTCCCAGAGTTCACCTGAACTAACCCTGTGTACACTTGTAGTCTCCCAGAGTTCACCTGAGCTAACCATGTGTGCACTTGTAGCCTACCAGAGTTCACCTGAACTAACCCTGTGTACACTTGTAGTCTCCCAGAGTTCACCTGAACTAACCATGTGTGCACTTGTAGCCTACCAGAGTTCACCTGAACTAACACTGTGTACACTTGCAGTCTCCCAGAGTTCACCCAAACTAACTCCATGTACACTTGTAGTCTCTCAGAGTTCACCCAAGCTAACCCCCTGTACACTTGCAGTCTCCCAGAGTTCACCCAAGCTAACCCCATGCACACTTGTAGTCTCGCAGAGTTCACCCAAGCTAACCCCCTGTACACTTGTAGTCTCCCAGAGTTCACCCAAACTAACCCCATGTACACTTGTAGTCTCCCAGAGTTCACCCAAGCTAACCCCCTGTACACTTGTAGTCTCCCAGAGTTCACCCAAGCTAACCCCCTGTACACTTGCAGTCTCCCAGAGTTCACCCAAGCTAACCCCATGTACACTTGCAGTCTCCCAGAGTTCACCCAAACTATCCCCCTGTACACTTGTAGTCTCCCAGAGTTCACCCAAGCTAACCCCCTGTACACTTGCAGTCTCCCAGAGTTCACCCAAGCTAACCCCCTGTACACTTGCAGTCTCCCAGAGTTCACCCAAGCTAACCCCATGTACACTTGAGTCCTCAGAAAGCACACATGGCAACCGATGCTGCCATCATTGAACAGACAGACAAGCTGTGTGGCAAGCCATCAAAAGTCTTACACATGGTGAAGAATTTCCAGAATTGTCAGGTACCTTCATGAACCCAACAGTGCAGCAATCTGTGATTCATAAACACAACAGTACAGCCAATATTGTTTTATCACTGAGCCAACAATGATTTATCACTGAGCCAACACTGAACTATCATAATGCCAACACTGATTTATCATTGAGCCAACATTGAACTATCATAAAGCCAGCAATGATTTATCATTGAGCCAACATTGAACTATCATACAGCCAGTATTATTTATCATTGAGCCAACATTGGGCTATCATAAATTCAACACTGATTTATCACTGAGCCAACATTGAACTGTCATAAAACTAGCAATTATTTATCATTGAGCCAACATTGAGCTATCATAAAGCCAACATTGAACTATCATAAAGCCAGTATTATTGATCATATCACCAACACTGATTTATTATTGAGCCAGCACTGAACTATCATAAAGCCAGCACTGATTTATCATTGAACAAACACTGATTTATGACTGAACTTTCACTTGTCAATATTTGTTACGAAGACATCACTGATTTATGACTGAACTATTGCTAGTAAATATTTGTTACTGGAGACATCACTGTTTTATCCTTGAAATATCGCTGATTGGACACCGACTTATTGCTGGGCTACCACAAAATAATTTACCAAGCCAGAACCAATTTATCACTGGGCCAGCACTGATTTATCACTGGGCCAGCACTGATTTATCACTGAGCCAGCACTGATTTATCACTGAACCAGCACTGATTTATCACTGAACCAGCACTGATTGATCACCGAGCCAGAAAATATTGACTGTTTTCCTGTTATATTCTGTATGTCTCATATTCTGGAAGCTCATAGACATTTGTTAGTACATGATGTCTGGATCATTTGTGAACACATGGACTTTCACATGTCTGGACATTTTTGAACACTTGGACATATCTGGACATTTGTGAATACTTGGACTTTTATATATCTGGACATTTATGAACACTTGGACTTTTGGATATCTGGACATTTGTGAACACCTGGACTTCCATATATCTGGACATATGTGAACACTTGGACTTTTACATGAAGATATCTGGACATTTGTGAACACTTGAGCTTTTACATATCTGGACATTTGAGAACACTGGGAATTTTATATGTCTAGGCAATTATGAACATTTGGACCTTTACACATCTCGACATTTGTGAGCACTTGAACTATAACATGGAGATATCTGGACATTTGTGAAATCTTGGACTTTTACATGGAGATATCTCGACATTTGTAAACACTAGTACTTTTACATGGAGATATCTGGACATTTGTGAACACTTGGACTTTTACATATCTGGAATTTGTGAACACTTGGACTTTTACATGGAGATATCTGGACATCTGCGAACACTTGGACTTTTACATGGAGATATCTCGACATTTGTAAACACTAGGACTTTTACATGGAGATATCTGGACATTTGTGAACACTTGGACTTTTACATATCTGGAATTTGTGAACACTTGGACTTTTACATGGAGATATCTGGACATCTGCGAACACATGGACTTTTATATATCTGGACATTTGTGAACACTTGGACTTTTACATATCTGGACATTTGTTAACACTTGGACTTTTACATGGAGATATCTGGACATCAGTGAACACTTGGACTTTCACATATCTGGACATTTGTGAACACTTGGACTTTCCCATGATGTCTGTATATTTGTGAACACTTGGACCTTGACATTGCAATGTCTGGACATTTGTAGGTATGTTGCAATACAAATCAGGCATACCTGGTGACATGGATGTGACAAGATATCACATCAGACATGCCTGATGACAAGGAATGTGACAAGACATCACATCAGACATGCCTGGTGACATGGATGTGACAAGACATCACATCAGACATGCCTGATGACATGGATGTGACAAGATATCACATCAGACATGCCTGATGACATGGATGTGACAAGATATCACATCAGACATGCCTGATGACATGGATGTGACAAGATATCACATCAGACATGCCTGATGACATGGATGTGACATCACATCAGACATGCCTGGTGACATGGATGTGACAAGATATCACATCAGACATGCCTGGTGACATGGATGTGACAAGATATCACATCAGACATGCCTGGTGACATGGATGTGACAAGACATCACATCAGACATGCCTGGTGACATGGATGTGACAAGACATCACATCAGACATGCCTGGTGACATGGATGTGACAAGACATCACATCAGACATGCCTGATGACATGGATGTGACAAGATATCACATCAGACATGCCTGGTGACATGGATGTGACAAGATATCACATCAGACATGCCTGGTGACATGGATGTGACAAGACATCACATCAGACATGCCTGATGACATGGATGTGACAAGACATCACATCAGACATGCCTGGTGACATGGATGTGACAAGACATCACATCAGACATGTCTGATGACATGGATGTGACACGATATCAAATGATTGTAGTTGTTATCATAATAGCCATCATGACATGGAGGGAAAGAATCACATCATATATCTGTCTGAGGAGATATTTCATTGAATGTGTATATGGATGTGACAGTGTACATATATCTGTCTCCGGGAATATATTTCTTTGTGAAGACATCATATTAGTCTCCTGTGACATGGATTTTTTGCAAGAATATATCAGACATTTGTGAATGTGTATATCATGTCTCGGTATATCATACATCTGTCTATGCAGGAATCTATTTCATTGTGAATATGTATATCATGTCTGAATATATTATATATCTGTCTCTACAGGAATCTATTTCATTGTGAATGTGTATATCACATCTCAATGTATATGTTATTTTAATATATTGTTCTGGTCACATAATCTTACTAGTAAGACAACTTGCCACATATTTATGATATTATTTCATAGTTCATCTCAGCAGTTATCATGCTTGTCATGTCTCAGGTGAGTCTAACAAGTATCAACATTATAGCTATCAAATGTTTACCAACTGTACTACACATGATGAGATTGGATCTATAAATGTTTATCAACTGCTGGAACTACATCGGCCATGTACTCAGAATGGACAAGTCAAGACTCCCCTACCAAGCCCTCATATGGTTACCAGTAGGGAAAAGAAAACGGGGAAGACCAAGAGAGACCCTGCGTAGAACCATCATTAGAGAAGGCTCATTCAATGGCCAAGTAAATTTCCAAGATCTACAACAGGTAGCAGCGAACCGCCAAGCATGGAGAGACAGGACTTCTGCCCTATGCGCCGCCTTAGGCTCAAGAGGAAAGACTAACTAACTAACTAACTGTACTACAAGTGCTTAGATTTGATCTATGAAATATTTATCAACTGTACTACAAGTGATGAGATTGGATCTATAAATGTTTATCAACTGTACTACAAGTGCTGAGATTTGATCTATGAAATATTTATCAACTGTACTACAAGTGATGAGATTGGATCTATAAATGTTTATCAACTGTACTACAAGTACTAAGATTGGATCTATCATATGTTTATCAACTGTACTAAGATTGGATCTATCAAATATTTATCAGCTGTACAACAAATACTGTACATATTATCACTTTGGGAATGTTCTCTTGGGAGAGCAGGCACTGCCAGAGATATTGTTGCTTCTCCTGGTCACAGTGCTGACAGATGGTCTGTGACAGTTGTTTCAGCATTGTACACAGTTCCCACATGATGGCCACTGAGGTGGTCTATGACAGTTGTTTCAGCATTGTACACAGTTCCCACATGATGGCCACTGAGATGGTCTATGACAGCTGTTTCAGCACTGTACAGTTCCCACGTGATGGCCACTGAGATGGTCTGTGACAGCTGTTTCAGCATTGTACACAGTTCCCACATGATGGCCACTGAGGTGGTCTGTGACAGCTGTTTCAGCATTGTACACAGTTCCCACATGATGGCCACAGAGGTGGTCTGTGACAGCTGTTTCAGCATTGTACACAGTTCCCACATGATGGCCACTGAGGTGGTCTGTGACAGCTGTTTCAGCATTGTACACAGTTCCCACATGATGGCCACTGAGATGGTCTGTGACAGCTGTTTCAGCATTGTACACAGTTCCCACATGATGGCCACTGAGATGGTCTATGACAGCTGTTTCAGCATTGTACAGTTCCCACATGATGGCCACTGAGATGGTCTGTGACAGCTGTTTCAGCATTGTACACAGTTCCCACATGATGGCCACTGAGATGGTCTATGACAGCTGTTTCAGCACTGTACAGTTCCCATGATGCCATGAGATGGTCTGTGACAGCTGTTTCAGCACTGTACAGTTCCCACATGATGCCACTGAGATGGTCTGTGACAGCTGTTTCAGCAATTGTACACAGTTCCCACATGATGGCCACTGAGGTGGTCTGTGACAGCTGTTTCAGCACTGTACACAGTTCCCACATGATGGCCACTGAGATGGTCTATGACAGCTGTTTCAGCACTGTACAGTTCCCACATGATGGCCACTGAGATGGTCTGTGACAGCTGTTTCAGCATTGTACACAGTTCCCACATGATGGCCACTGAGATGGTCTATGACAGCTGTTTCAGCACTGTACAGTTCCCACATGATGGCTACTGAGATGGTCTGTGACAGCTGTTTCAGCATTATACAGTTCCCACATGATGGCCACTGAGAGTGGCTAGTGACAGCTGTTTCAGCATTGTACACAGTTCCCACATGATGGCCACTGAGATGGTCTATACAGCTGTTTCCAGCATTGTACACAGTTCCCACATGATGGCCACTGAGATGGTCTGTGACAGCTGTTTCAGCATTGTACACAGTTTCCCACATGATGGCCCCTGAGATGGTCTAGGACAGCTGTTTCAGCATTGTACACAGTTCCCACATGATGGCCACTGAGATGGTCTGTGACAGCTGTTTCAGCATTGTACACAGTTCCCACATGATGGCCACTGAGATGGTCTATGACAGCTGTTTCAGCATTGTACACAGTTCCCACATGATGGCCACTGAGATGGTCTGTGACAGCTGTTTCAGCATTGTACACAGTTCCCACATGATGGCCACTGAGATGGTCTGTGACAGCTGTTTCAGCATTGTACACAGTTCCCACATGATGGCCACTGAGATGGTCTGTGACAGCTGTTTCAGCACTGTACATTCCCACATGATGGCCACTGAGATGTAGGTTTAGCTTGGACAATAGAAAGTTGTCACATGACAACAGTTCACAAGTTGGTGGGAAAACCTGGATGATCCAAAACCTAATCATGATTGACCTAGCTTGTCACTATTACATATGCTGGCACTACTTCAGTCAGACAGAGCTACAGTCAGACATGTTCCCTCCAGCCAGCTGAAATTTGCACTGGAAATCATGAAGTCTCAGTTGGTATCTGAGATATGATTTCAAGCAGTTTTGACTTTCTGGACACACCTTGTCATATGTTACCATGTTTATTTACTGTTTCTCACACACACACATATACATACATACATACATACACACAGAGAGAGAGAGAGAGAGAGAGAGAGAGAGAGGAGAGAGAGAGAAGAGAGAGAGAGAGAGATGAGAGAGAGAGATAGAGAGAGAGAGAGAGAGAGGAGAGAGAGAGAGAGAGAGAGAGAGAGAGAGAGAGAGAGAGAGAGAGAGAGAGAGAGAGAGAGAGAGAGAGAGAGAGAGAGAGAGAGAGAGAGAGAGAGAGAGAGAGAGAGAGAGAGAGAGAGAGAGAGAGAGAGAGAGAGAGAGAGAGAGAGAGAGAGAGAGAGAGAGAGAGAGAGAGAGAGAGAGAGAGAGAGAGAGAGAGAGAGAGAGAGAGAGAGAGAGAGAGAGAGAGAGAGAGAGAGAGAGAGAGAGAGAGAGAGAGAGAGAGAGAGAGAGGAGAGAGAGAGAGAGGAGAGAGAGAGAGAGAGAGAGAGAGAGAGAAGAGAGAGAGAGAGAGAGAGAGAGGAGAGAGAGAGAGAGAGAGAGAGAGAGAGAGAGAGAGAGAGAGAGAGAGAGAGAGAGAGAGAGAGAGAGAGAGAGAGAGAGAGAGAGAGAGAGAGGAGAGAGAGAGAGAGAGAGAGAGGAGAGAGAGAGAGAGAGAGAGAGAGAGAGAGAGAGAGAGAGAGAGAGAGAGAGAGAGAGAGAGAGAGAGAGAGAGAGAGAGAGCAATAAATGCAAGAAAAATGCAGAGAACAAAATCAACCACTGTTTATTGCCTTCATCGACCTCACAAAGGCATTTGATTTGGTCAGTCGTGAGGGCCTGTTCAAGGCACTAAAGATTATTGGCTGCCCACCAACTCTTCTGTCCATTGTGGAGTCATTCCACACAGGCATGAAGGGTATAATCAAGTTTAATGGTGCAACTTCTGAAGAGTTTGAAATCAAGAGTGGAGTTAAGCAAGGTTGTGTACTAGCCCCCCACCTTCTTTGGAATATACTTTTCACTTCTAATGAAATATGCCTTTTGTGATCAGGGTGCCGGTATATACATTCACTCATGCTCAGATGGCAGCCTCTGTAATGCTCAGAGATTGAAGGCCAAGAGCAAAATTAGGAGGGTACTAATCAGAGAGTTGCTTTTTGCGGATGATGCTGCCATAACAACCCTCTCTGAGGAAGAATTACATCTTCTATCTGCGTTCTCCAACATCTTGCCCTATACATACGTATATAGATCATGTTTACTTCCTGTTTCTCACATATACACAACTAGTGGAACATCTTGCCCTATACATACGTACGTACACCATGTTTACTTCCTGTTTCTCACATATACACAACTAGTGGAACATCTTGCCCTATACATACGTACGTACACCATGTTTACTTCCTGTTTCTCACATATACACAACTAGTGGAACATCTTGCCCTATACATACGTACGTAGACAATATTTACTTCCTGTTTCTCACATATACACAACTAGTGGAACATCTTGCCTATACATACGTACGTAGACAATATTTACTTCTGTTTCTCACATATACACAACTAGTGGAACATCTTGCCCTATACATACGTACGTAGACAATATTACTTCCTGTTTCTCACATATACACAACTAGTGGAACATCTTGCCCTATACATACGTACGTAGACAATATTTACTTCCTGTTTCTCACATATACACAACTAGTGGAACATCTTGCCCTATACATACGTACGTAGACAATATTTACTTCCTGTTTCTCACATATACACAACTAGTGGAACATCTTGCCCTATACATACGTACGTAGACAATATTTACTTCCTGTTTCTCACATATACACAACTAGTGGAACATCTTGCCCTATACATACGTACGTACACCATGTTTACTTCCTGTTTCTCACATATACACAACTAGTGGAACATCTTGCCCTATACATACGTACGTAGACAATATTTACTTCCTGTTTCTCACATACACACAACTAGTAGAACATCTTGCCCTATACATACGTACGTAGACAATATTTACTTCCTGTTTCTCACATATACACAACTAGTGGAACATCTTGCCTTATACATACGTACGTACACCATGTTTACTTCCTGTTTCTCACATATACACAACTAGTGGAACATCTTGCCCTATACATACGTACGTAGACAATATTTACTTCCTGTTTCTCACATATACACAACTAGTGGAACATCTTGCCCTATACATACGTACGTAGACAATATTTGCTTCCTGTTTCTCACATATACACAACTAGTGGAACATCTTGCCCTATACATACGTATGTACACCATGTTTACTTCCTGTTTCTCACATATACACAACTAGTGGAACATCTTGCCCTATACATACGTACGTAGACAATATTTACTTCCTATTTCTCACATATACACAACTAGTGGAACATCTTGCCCTATACATACATACGTAGACAATATTTACTTCCTGTTTCTCACATATACACAACTAGTGGAACATCTTGCCCTATACATACGTACGTAGACAATATTTACTTCCTGTTTCTCACATATACACAACTAAACTAGTGGTCACGACATACCAGAGATTCGGTATGCTGATGATACAGTATTGCTATCCACAACACACGACTGGTATAGAAAACCTAATAGCCTCGACCCAATTGAATAGTGAAAATCACAACTTATATCTTAACATAGCAAAAACAAAGATAATGCATAAAGATAAAACCACTATGGAGAAAGAAATATATATTAATGAGGAAAAATTGGAGGTGGTGGAAAATTTTGAATACCTTGGGTCATTGATTACCAACAACCGGTGACACAATGAAAGAAATTAAACGACGACTATCAATTGCTCTTCAAAGACTAAAACAACTGAATAAATTATGGAGTGGGACAGACAGAACTACAAAAATTAGATTTTTAAGAGCATGCATCTTTCCCATTGCAACATACACCTGTGAGACCTGGACACTTACTAAACAAGCTGAACAGCGCATAAATGCCTTTGAATATAAATGTTATAGACGAGTTCTAAGAATATCTTGGGTAAAGAAAAGAACAAATGCATCCATACTTCAAGAGCTGAATATTGAAGAAGGTTGGCTATTAAAGACGATAAAACAAAGAAAATTGAAATATTTTGGTCACTTGAAACGTCATGAAAGTTTGGAGAGAACAATAATGGAGGGGTATATGCCTGGGAAGAGAGGAAGAGGAAGGCCAAAGAGAAGATGGGTGCAGGATGTGGTGGATGATCTCCAGATGGGTGTATCGGACGCAGGACATCTTGCTTATGATCGAGAGGTTTTCCGAAAGGTTGTTATGGGAGCAAGGTTCTTCAAAGGACATGCTACTGAATGAATGAGTAGAACATCTTGCTGCATACGTATGTAGACAATGTTTACTTATTGTTTCTCATATATACACAACTAGTGGAACATCTTGCCCTATACATACATATGTAGACAATGTTCACTTACTGTTTCTCATATATACACAACTAGTGGAACATCTTGCCCTATACATACGTATGTAGACAATGTTTCACTTATTGTTTCTCATATATACACAACTAGTGGAACATCTTGCCCTATACATACATATGTAGACAATGTTCACTTACTGTTTCTCACATATACACAACTAGTGGAACATCTTGCCCTATACATACATATGTAGACAATGTTCACTTACTGTTTCTCACATATACACAACTAGTGGAACATCTTGCCCTATACATACGTATGTAGATAATGTTCACTTACTGTTTCTCACATATACACAACTAGTAGAACATCTTGCCCTATACATACGTATGTAGATAATGTTCACTTACTGTTTCTCACATATACACAACTAGTGGAACATCTTGCCCTGTACATACGTATGTAGACAACGTTTACCCATTGTTTATCTCTCGCTTTCACTCACACACACACACACACAGATATATCACCACTGAACCCTCTTGCCCCACATATATATTGACACGGACATATCCAACTGTGATACTGGTTCTGTATGATGATTGCTGTGTATAGAACCGTGCATTGGTACGGTGTGTTTTACCAGCAGATTTCAACATTTTAAAACATGATGTACTGTCAGAACACTTGTCTATATTTTCTACTGCAATGTTGGGACATTCTCAACTACAACTCACCTGTCATGTGTATTGTGCCCCATTAAATAATTGACATATAATATTGCATTGAGTTGTCAAGTGGGCAGTCATGTCTAATGTTGTACATAGTCCCAGTATAAAGTCACATGTAATTATAGTGTTACACGCTATATTTATTTACCGTTATGTTTTTCTTCTCTTCTTTATTTCTCATCCTACCATTCTTCTCTTCTTTATTTCTCGTACTGCCATTCTTCTCTTATCTCCTCCTTTATTTCTCGTACTGCTATTCTCTTCTCCTCTATTTCTCATAATGCCGCCATTCTCTTCTCCTCTATTTCTCATAATGCCATTATTCTCTCTCCTCTATTTCTCATAACACCATCCTTCTCTTCTCTTCTCGTAATGCCGTTCTTCTCTTTTCTTCTTGTAATACCATTCTTCTATTCTTCTCTCCTTTTATCTGAGCAGTCTATTTTATTCATGTGTGTATATGGCATCAATGAAGACATAGGCACTGAAAACAAATGTAGGAAACCACAACAGCAGATACAAGGCTTGAATGCAAGTACAATAATTACAACATGACTGATGCATGCACACAGACCATACCTCACAACTTGTGTCAGTACAATAATTACATGACTGATGCATGCACACAGACCATACCTCACAACTTGTGTCAGTACAATAATTACATGACTGATGCATGCACACAGACCATACCTCACAAACTTGTTGTCAGTACAATAATTACAACATGACTGATGCATGCACACAGACCATACCTCACAACTTGTGTCAGTATAATAATTACATGACTGATGCATGCACACAGACCATACCTCACAACTTGTGTCAGTATAATAATTACAACATGACTGATGCATGCACACAGACCATACCTCACAACTTGTGTCAGTATAATAATTACATGACTGATGCATGCACACAGACCATACCTCACAACTTGTATAAGTATAATAATTACAACATGACTGATGCATGCACACAGACCATACCTCACAACTTGTGTCAGTACAATAATTACATGACTGATGCATGCACACAGACCATACCTCACAACTTGTGTCAGTACAATAATTACATGACTGATGCATGCACACAGACCATACCTCACAACTTGTGTCAGTACAATAATTACAACATGACTGATGCATGCACACAGACCATACCTCACAACTTGTGTCAGTATAATAATTACATGACTGATGCATGCACACAGACCATACCTCACAACTTGTGTCAGTATAATAATTACAACATGACTGATGCATGCACACAGACCATACCTCACAACTTGTGTCAGTATAATAATTACATGACTGATGCATGCACACAGACCATACCTCACAACTTGTACAAGTGTAATAATTACAACATGACTGATGCATGCACACAGACCATACCTCACAACTTGTGTCAGTACAATAATTACATGACTGATGCATGCACACAGACCATACCTCACAACTTGTGTCAGTACAATAATTACATGACTGATGCATGCACACAGACCATACCTCACAACTTGTATAAGTATAATAATTACATGACTGATGCATGCACACAGACCATACCTCACAACTTGTATAAGTATAATAATTACAACATGACTGATGCATGCACACAGACCATACCTCACAACTTGTGTCAGTACAATAATTACATGACTGATGCATGCACACAGACCATACCTCACAACTTGTGTCAGTACAATAATTACATGACTGATGCATGCACACAGACCATACCTCACAACTTGTATAAGTACAATAATTACATGACTGATGCATGCACACAGACCATACCTCACAACTTGTATAAGTATAATAATTACAACATGACTGATGCATGCACACAGACCATACCTCACAACTTGTATAAGTATAATAATTAAATGACTGATGCATGCACACAGACCATACCTCACAACTTGTATAAGTATAATAATTACAACATGACTGATGCATGCACACAGACCATACCTCACAACTTGTGTCAGTACAATAATTACAACATGACTGATGCATGCACACAGACCATACCTCACAACTTGTATAAGTATAATAATTACAACATGACTGATGCATGCACACAGACCATACCTCAAAACTTGTGTCAGTACAATAATTACATGACTGATGCATGCACACAGACCATACCTCACAACTTGTATAAGTAGTTTGCGAACCGTGTGCCTGTATGTGCTCTCTCCCTCTATTTGTACATTGTGAATGTATGTGTCTATGTGTGAATGTACGTGTCTACATGTGTATGGACATGTCTACACGTGGATGTGTCTACATGTGTATGTATGTCCATATGTGAATGCATGTGTCTACAAGTGTCTGTATGTCTACATGTGTGTGTACATGTCTACATGTGTATGTATGTGTCTACATATGAATGTGTACCTATATGTGAATGTGTACCTACATGTGTATGTGTCTACATGTGTATGTAAGTGTCTACATGTGAATGTATGTGTCTACATATGTATGTATGTATCTACATGTGTATGTATGCATCTACGTGTATGTGTCTACATGTGAATGTATGTGTCTGCATGTGTATATACATATCTACATGTGTATGTGTCTACATGTGAATGTATGTGTCTACATGTGAATGTGTCTACATGTGAATGTGTGTCTACATGTGAATGTGTGTGTCTACATGTGAATGTATGTATCTACATGTGTATGTGTCTACATGTGAATGTATGTGTCTACATGTGTGTGTGAATGTCTACATGTGAATTTGTGTGTCTACATGTATATGCATGTGTCTACATGTGAATGTATGTGTCTACACATGAATGTATGTGTCTGTGTGAGGAGTTTGGTTCACCATGCAGGCTACACTGAAAGAACAGGGTCCTCTCTCACACAGCAACATCCAATGCCTGGTGCCCCAGCAAGTGTGGCTACCTCCTGTGGTACACAAGAAGACGGACACTTCAATTTGTCAATAGTTTATTTGTGATAATGAGTATATATTGTTGTTACTTACTCTTTCTCTCATATATATATATATATATAGGCATATTGTACAATGATATTTGTAGCATGACCCCCAGCAAGACTGGTGACTCACTTACCCACATGATACACACAATACAGGTAGACCACACATACACCTTAAAATACATGCACAGACAACATACACATGTATCACCACACATAAAGTAACACCACACGTAGACCAGACATCACACATATATCAACCACACACAGAGCAGGCGCCATACATATATATTTATATCAAAACATGTGGACAAGCTGATGTTAAAGAACCCCATAGTAACCTTGCATATAAATAACATGTAACAAATATGTGTAAAGATCCCATGTTGAATTTTGAGACAATGTAAGTATGCTGATTTTACGAGAGGCATTGAAACAAGACAACAGACAAGTCTGGTTTAAACCCAAATACAAGACAACAGACAAGTCTGGTTTATACTCAAATACAAACAACAGACAAGTCTAGTTTATACCAAATACAAGACAACAGACAAGTCTGTTTTATACCCAAATACAAGACAATGAAGTCTGGTTTATACCCAAATACAAGACAACAGACAAGTTTGGTTTATACCCAAATACAAGACAACAGACAAGTCTGGTTTATACCCAAATACAAGAAACAGACAAGTCTGGTTTATACCCAAATACAAGACAACAGACAAGTCTGGTTATACCCAAATACAAGACAATGAAGTCTGGTTTATACCCAAATACAAGACAATAGACAAGTCTGGTATACCCAAATACAAGACAACAAAGTCTGGTTTAACCCAAATACAAGACAATAGACAAAGTCTGTTTATACCAAATACAAGACAACAAAGTCTGGTTTATCCCCAAATACAAGACAATAGACAAAGTCTGGTTTATACCCAAATACAAGACAACAAAGTCTGGTTTATACCCAAATACAAGACAACAGACAAGTCTGGAGTATACACAAATATTGTTGGCTGTGGCTGTATATTTGAATTGTTGGTTGTGACTGTATATTTGAATTGTTGGTTGTGACTGTATATTTGAATTGTTGGTTGTGACTGTATATTTGAATTGTTGGTTGTGACTGTACAGTTGAATTGTTGGTTGTGACTGTACAGTTGAATTGTTGGTTGTGACTGTATATGCCAGATGTACATATGAAGATCACAATGTTGGTGGTGATTATATGCCAGTAGATAACAGAGAGCAGTTGAGTCAACTCTCAACAGCCCAGGGATAGAAGGTGAACAAAGACTGAACACACCTGTAAGGTATCTCTAGACACACCCCAGGGATAGAAGGTGAACAAAGACTGAACACACCTGTAAGGTATCTCTAGACACACCCCAGGGATAGAAGGTGAACAAAGACTGAACACACCTGTAAGGTATCTCTAGACACACCCCGGGTTAGAAGGTGAACAAAGACTGAACACCCTGTAAGGTATCTCTACACACATGCCAGGGATAGAAGGTGAACAAAGACTGAACACACCTGTAAGGTATCTCTAGACACACCCCAGGGATAGAAAGTGAACAAAGACTGAACACACCTGTAAGGTATCTCTAGACACACCTCCAGGATAGAAGGTGAACAAAGACTGAACACACCTGTAAGGTATCTCTAGACACACCCCAGGGATAGAAGGTGAATAAAGACTGAACACACCTGTAAGGTATCTCTAGACACACACCAGGATAGAAGGTGAACATAGACTGAACACACCTGTAAGGTATCTCTAGACACACCCCAGGGATAGAAGGTGAACATAGACTGAACACTCCTGTAAAGTATCTCTAGACACACCCAGAGATAGAAGGTGAACAAAGACTGAACACACCTGTAAAGTATCTCTAAAACACAATGTAAAAGAGAGAAAAAAAAAACAGATGAAGGTAGCTCAACATACAGGGTAATAGACTAAGGTAGCAAAACACCCAGGGTAACAGTAAACAGACTAAGGTAGCTCAACACCCTGGGTAACAGTTAACTGGCTAAGGTAGCCCAACACCCAGGGTAACAGTAAACAGACTGAAGTAGTCCAACACCCAGGGTAACAGGAAACAGACTAAGGTAGCCCAACACCCAGGGTAACAGTAAACAGACTAGGGTAGCCCAACACCCAGGGTAACAGTAAACAGACTAAGGTAGCCCAACACACAGGGTAAACAGGAAACATACTAAGGTAGCCCAACACCCACAGGGTAACAGTAAACAGACTAGGGTAGCCAACACCCAGGGTAACAGTAAACAGACTAAGGTAGCCCAAACACACAGGGTAACAGGAAACATACTAAGGTAGCCCAACACCCACAGGGTAACAGTAAACAGACTAGGGTAGCCCAACACCCAGGGTAACAGTAAACAGACTAAGGTAGCCCAACACACGGGGTAACAGTAAACAGACTAAGGTAGCCCAACATTCAGGGTAACAGTTAACTGGCTAAGGTAGCCCGACACCCAGGGTAACAGTAAACAGACTAAAGTAGCCCAACATTCAGGGTAATAGTAAACAGACTAAGGTAGCCCAACACCCAGGGTAACAGTAAACAGACTAAGGTAGCCCAACACCCAGGGTAACAGTAAACAGACTAAGGTAGCCCAACACCCACAGGGTAACAGTAAAAAGACTAAGGTAGCCCAACACCCAGGGTAACAGTAAACAGACTAAGGTAGCCCAACACCCAGGGTAACAGTAAACAGACTAAGGTAGCCCAACATCCAGGGTAACAGGAAACATAGCCCAACACCCACAGGGTAACAGTAAACAGACTAAGGTAGCCCAACACCCACAGGGTAACAGTAAACATAGCCCAAAACCCACAGGGTAACAGTAAACAGACTAAGGTAGCCCAACACCCACAGGGTAACAGTAAACAGACTAAGGTAGCCCAACACCCACATGGTAACAGTAAACATAGCCCAACACCCACAGGGTAACAGTAAACAGACTAAGGTAGCCCAACACCCACAGGGTAACAGTAAACAGACTAAGGTAGCCCAACACCCAGGGTAACAGTAAACAGACTAAGGTAGTCCAACACCCAGGGTAACAGTAAACAGACTAAGGTAGCCCAACACCCAGGGTAACAGTAAACAGACTAAGGTAGCCCAACACCCAGGGTAACAGTAAACAGACTAAGGTAGCCCAACACCCACAGGGTAACAGTAAACAGACTAAGGTAGCCCAACACCCAGGGTAACAGTAAACAGACTAAGGTAGCCCAACACCCACAGGGTAACAGTAAACAGACTAAGGTAGCCCAACACCCACAGGGTAACAGTAAACAGACTAAGGTAGTCCAACACCCAGGGTAACAGTAAACAGACTAAGGTAGCCCAACACCCAGAGTAACAGGAAACAGACTAAGGTAGCCCAACACCCAGGGTAACAGTAAACAGACTAAGGTAGCCCAACACCCAGGGTAACAGGAAACAAACTAAGGTAGCCCAACACCCAGGGTAACAGGAAACAAACTAAGGTAGCCCAACACCCAGGGTAACAGGAAACAAACTAAGGTAGCCCAACACCCAGGGTAACAGTAAACAAACTAAGGTAGCCCAACACCCAGGTAACAGGAAACAAACTAAGGTAGCCCAACACCCGGGTAACAGGAAACAACTAAGGTAGCCCAACACCCAGGGTAACAGGAAACAACTAAGGTAGCCCAACACCGGGTAACAGTCAAACTAAGGTAGCCCAAACCCAGGGTAACAGAAAACAACTAAGTAGCCGAACAGCCCTCACAGGGTAACAGTAAACAAACTAAGGTATAGCCAACACTCACAGGTAACAGAAACAACTAGGAGCCCATCACGGGCACATGGTAACCTAGTAATCATACCCATACCCACAGGTACATAACATGACGAAGCCATGCCATGAGGCACTCTCTACTTTATGCTTCACCTCGACACCGCAAGTACAAGTGAGATGAGATGATGGACGCACTCTCACCTGTTAATGCTTCACCTCGACACGCAAGAAACAAGTGAGATGAGATGATGGACGGGCACTCTCTGCTGTTTATGCTTCACCTCGACACCGACAAGACAAGACAAGTGAGATGAGATGATGACGGGCACTCTCCTGCTGTTTATGCTTCACCTCGACACCGCAAGGACAAGTGAGATGAGATGATGGGACGGGCACTCTCCCTGTTTATGCTTCACCTCGACACCGCAAGGAACAAGTGAGATGAGATGATGGACGGGCACTCTCCTGCTGTTTATGCTTCACCTCGACACCGCAAGGAACAAGTGAGATGAGATGATGGACGGGCACTCTCCTGCTGTTTATGCTTCACCTCGACACCGCAAGGAACAAGTGAGATGAGATGATGAGAGTCACAAACACAGTCCTTGGAGCCTCACCTCACTCTGTGTTCTATAAACAACTTAGGTGTCAATATAAACATCACTCAAGTTTGAATTTCAAATAAAATATCAACTCAGATCTGAACACTATCCTACCAACTGAGATTACTTGTTTATAAACATCATATCACGTTTGAATAGATTTATAAACATCATTCAAGTTTGAATAAATTCATAAACATCAAATCTCGTTTAATTATAACTATAATGTCAATTCAAATTTGATAAGAGGCATAAAAATAATATCAACTGACATGTGAATACATAAACATCCTATAAATTCAGGTTGTGTGAATATAATTATCACATCAACTCATGTGCGGAATTCTGCCACAGACAGCGAGCATTTCCACCCCTTTGCATGTCCTATCAGCCATACATGGTGTGACGTCAAGCAAGCTGTGTTCTAGACACCCAAAATACCATGGTTACAATACAGTGGAGTATTATGCTCAGATATTTATAAAATAATGGACTAATAAAAGATAAAATAATCACGGTCCGTGATCTGATAATTGTGCTATGAAACTGTTGATTCCCAGTACTTGATGTGAAATTGACAATCCCCAGTACATGATGTGAAACTGATGATCCCCAGTACATGATGTGAAACTGTTGATCCCAGTACATGATGTGAAACTTGATCCCAGTACATGATGTGAAACTGCTGATCCCAGTACATGATGTGAAACTGATGATCCCAGTACATGATGTGAAACTGTTGATCCCAATACATGATGTGAAACTGTTGATCCCAATACATGATGTGAAACTGACAATCCCCAGTACATGATGTGAAACTGTTGATCCCAGTACATGATGTGAAACTGTTGATCCCAGTACATGATGTGAAACTGTTGATCCCAGTACATGATGTGAAACTGAAATTCCTACTTATAATGGTAAGACAGTGATGAGGCCCTGTCTGAAACCTAATGACAGTTGCATGACAGTGATGAGGCCCAGTCTATAACCTAATGACAGTTGCATGACAGTGATGAGGCCCAGTCTGTAACCTAATGACAGTGATGAGGCCCAGTCTGTAACCCAATGACAGTGGTATGACAGTAATGAGGCCGTCTGAAACCTGATGACAGTTGTATAACAGTGATGAGGCCCTGTCTGAAACCTGATGACAGTTGTATGACAGTGATGAGACCGTCTGTAGCCTAATGATAGTGATGAGGCCGTCTGTAACCTGATGACAGTGGTATGACAGTGATGAGGCCCAGTCTGTAACCTGATGACAGTGGTATGACAGTGACGAGGCCCAGTCTGTAACCTGATGACAGTGGTATGACAGTGACGAGGCCCAGTCTGTAACCTGATGACAGTGGTATGACAGTGATGAGGCCCAGCTCTAACCTAATGACCGTTATATGACAGTGACAAGGCCCAGTCTCTAACATGATGACAGTGGTATGACAGTCATGTGGCCCAGTCTCTAACATGATGACAGTGGTATGACAGTCATGTGGCCCAGTCTCTACATGATGACAGTGGTATGACAGTCATGTGGCCCAGTCTCTAACACGATGACAGTGGTATGACAGTGACAAGGCCCAGTCTCTAACATGATGACAGTGGTATGACAGTCATGTGGCCCAGTCTCTAACATGATGACAGTGGTATGACAGTCATGTGGCCCAGTCTCTAACATGATGACAGTGGTATGACAGTCATGTGGCCCAGTCTCTAACATGATGACAGTGGTATGACAGTCATGTGGCCCAGTCTCTAACATGATGACAGTGGTATGACAGTCATGTGGCCCAGTCTCTAACATGATGACAGTGGTATGACAGTCATGTGGCCGTCTCTAACATGATGACAGTGGTATGACAGTCATGTGGCCCAGTCTCTAACATGATGACAGTGGTATGACAGTGACAAGGCCAGTCTCTAACATGATGACAGTGGTATGACAGTGACAAGGCCAGTCTCTAACATGATGACAGTGGTATGACAGTCATGTGGCTCAGTCTCTAACATGATGACAGTGGTATGACAGTCATGTGGCCCAGTCTCTAACATGATGACAGTGGTATGACAGTGATGAATCCCAGTCTGTAACCTGATGACAGTTGTATGACAGTGATGAGACCCAGTTTATAACCTGATGACAGTGATGAGGACCAGCTGTAACTTAATGACCATTGCATGACAGTGATGAGGTCCAGTCTTAACCCAATGACAGTGGTATGACAGTGATGAGGCCCAGTCTGTAACCCAATGACAATGGTATGACAGTAATGAGGCCCAGTCTGTAACCTGATGACAGTGGTATGACAGTGACAAGGCCTAGTCTGTAAGATGAAAGTGTTATGACAGTGATGATACCCAGTCTGTAACCTGATGACAGTGGTATGGCAGCAATGAGGCTGTCTGTAACCTGATGACTGGTATGACAGTCATGAGGCCCAGTCTGTAACCTAATGACAGTGGTAAGGCCCAGTCTGTAACCTAATGACAGTGGTATGACAGTGATGAGGTCCAGTCCGCAACCTAATGACAGTGGTATGACAGTGACAAGGCCTAGTCTGTAACATGATGAAAGTGTTATGACAGTGATGATACCCAGTCTGTAACCTGATGACAGTGGTATAACAGTAATGAGACTGCCTGTAACCTAATGACAGTGGTATGACAGTCATGAGGCCCAGTCTGTAACCTAATGACAGTGGTAAGGCCCTGTCTGTAACCTAATGACAGTGGTATGACAGTGATGAGGCCCAGTCTGTAACCTAATGACAGTGGTAAGGCCCAGGATGTAACCTAATGACAGTGGTATGACAGTGATGAGGCCCAGTATGTAACCTAATGACAGTGGTAAGGCCCAGTCTGTAACCTAATGACAGTGGTATGACAGTGATGAGGCCCAGTCTGTAACCTAATGACAGTGGTAAGGCCCAGTCTGTAACCTAATGACAGTGGTATGACAGTGATGAGGCCCCGTCTGTAACCTAATGACAGTGGGAAGGCCCAGTCTGTAACCTAATGACAGTGGTATGACAGTGATGAGGCCCAGTCTGTAACCTAATGACAGTGGTATGACAGTGATGAGGCCCAGTCTGTAACCTAATGACAGTGGTAAGGCCCAGTCTGTAACCTAATGACAGTGGTATGACAGTGATGAGGCCCAGTCTGTAACCTAATGACAGTGATGAGGCCCAGTCTGTAACCTAATGACAGTGGTAAGGCCCAGTCTGTAACCTAATGACAGTGATGAGGCCCAGTCTGTAACCTAATGACAGTGGGAAGGCCCAGTCTGTAACCTAATGACAGTGGTATGACAGTGATGAGGCCCAGCCTGTAACCTAATGACAGTGGTATGACAGTGATGAGGCCCAGTCTGTAACCTAATGACAGTGGTAAGGCCCAGTCAGTAACCTAATGACAGTGGTATGACAGTGATGAGGCCCAGTCTGTAACCTAATGACAGTGGTAAGGCCCAGTCTGTAACCTAATGACAGTGATGAGGCCCAGTCTGTAACCTAATGACAGTGGTATGGCAGTGATGAGGCCCAGTCTGTAACCTAATGACAGTGGTAAGGCCCAGTCTGTAACCTAATGACAGTGGTATGACAGTGATGAGGCCCAGTCTGTAACCTAATGACAGTGTATGGCAGTGATGAGGCCCAAACTCTAGTGCCGAGTCATCTATTGAGGACAACACATGATGTTGATGATGGTGTCCTTCCTCCACCTCATACCTTGCCTGTTAGATAAAGTGGGCAAGAAGATCTTGTGCAAGTTGTGTGTTAAACTAAGGGTTAGTTCCATGATTATCAGAGAACTAATGGATAGTTCCATAGTGATCAGAGAACTACTAGATAGTTCCATAATGATATGAGAAATAAGGTATGATACACAATGGTCAGAAAACTAATAGATAGTCCCTTGATGATCTGAGAACACAATGTATAGTTCCACAATAATCTAAGACTGAATGGATAGTCCCATAATGGTCAGAGAACTAAGGGATAATTCCACAATGAATTAAGAAATAAATGATAGTTCCACAATGATCTAAGAACTATATGATAGTTCCACAATATGATTATGAATGTCCCAGAATCCATATGTCTAGTATACCACATATCTGATACCTGAAAGTGTCTGTCAACTATCCCACATACCCCAAACATCAAGGTGTCTGTCAACTAACCAGATATCGAAAACATCAATGTGTCTATCAACTATCAGACATATCCCAAACCTCAATGTGTCAGTCAACTATCCCACAGATCCAAACCTCAATATGCCTGTCAACTATCCCACAGACTCCAAACCACATGATGAATGTATGTGTCTGTGTGAGGAGTTTGGTTCACCATGCAGGCTACACTGAAAGAACAGGGTCCTCTCTCACACAGCAACATCCAATGCCTGGTGCCCCAGCAAGTGTGGCTACCTCCTGTGGTACACAAGAAGACGGACACTTCAATTTGTCAATAGTTTATTTGTGATAATGAGTATATATTGTTGTTACTTACTCTTTCTCTCATATATATATATATATAGGTATATTGTACAATGATATTTGTAGCATGACCCCCAGCAAGACTGGTGATCACTTACCCACAATGATACACACAATACAGGTAGACCACACATACACCTTAAAAATACCATGCACAGACAACATACACATGTATCACACAACACATAAAGTAACACCACACGTAGACCAGACATCACACATATATCAACTCACACACAGAGCAGGCGCCATACATATATATTTATATCAAAACATGTGGACAAGCTGATGTTAAAGAACCCCATAGTAACCTTGCATATAAATAACATGTAACAAATATGTGTAAAGATCCCGTGTTGAATTTTGAGACAATGTGAGTATGCTGATTTTACGAGAGGCATTGAAACAAGACAACAGACAAGTCTGGTTTAAACCCAAATACAAGACAACAGACAAGTCTGGTTTATACTCAAATACAAGACAACAGACAAGTCTAGTTTATACCCAAATACAAGACAACAGACAAGTCTGGTTTATACTCAAATACAAGACAACAGACAAGTCTGGTTTATACACAAATACAAGACAACAGACAAGTCTGGTTTATACCCAAATACAAGACAACAGACAAGTCTGGTTTATACCCAAATACAAGACAACAGACGAGTCTGGTTTATACCCAAATACAAGACAACAGACAAGTCTGGTTTATACCCAAATACAAGACAATGAAGTCTGGTTTATACCCAAATACAAGACAATAGACAAGTCTGGTTTATACCCAAATACAAGACAACAAAGTCTGGTTTAACCCAAATACAAGACAATAGACAAAGTCTGGTTTATACCCAAATACAAGACAACAAAGTCTGGTTTATCCCCAAATACAAGACAATAGACAAAGTCTGGTTTATACCCAAATACAAGACAACAAAGTCTGGTTTATCCCCAAATACAAGACAACAGACAAGTCTGGAGTATACACAAATATTGTTGGCTGTGGCTGTATATTTGAATTGTTGGTTGTGACTGTATATTTGAATTGTTGGTTGTGACTGTACAGTTGAATTGTTTGGTTGTGACCTGTATATTTGAATTGTTGGTTGTGACTGTACAGTTGAATTGTTGGTTGTGACTGTACAGTTGAATTGTTAGTTGTGACTGTATATGCCAGATGTACATATGAAGATCACAATGTTGGTGGTGATTATATGCCAGTAGATAACAGAGAGCAGTTGAGTCAACTCTCAACAGCCCAGGGATAGAAGGTGAACAAAGACTGAACACACCTGTAAGGTATCTCTAGACACACCCCAGGGATAGAAGGTGAACAAAGACTGAACACACCTGTAAGGTATCTCTAGACACACCCCCGGGTTAGAAGGTGAACAAAGACTGAACACTCCTGTAAGGTATCTCTAGACACACCCCCGGGTTAGAAGGTGAACAAAGACTGAACACTCCTGTAAGGTATCTCTACACACATGCCAGGGATAGAAGGTGAACAAAGACTGAACACACCTGTAAGGTATCTCTAGACACACCCCAGGGATAGAAGGTGAACAAAGACTGAACACACCTGTAAGGTATCTCTAGACACACCCCAGGGATAGAAGGTGAACATAGACTGAACACACCTGTAAGGTATCTCTAGACACACCCCAGGGATAGAAGGTGAACAAAGACTGAACACACCTGTAAGGTATCTCTAGACACACACCAGGGATAGAAGGTGAACATAGACTGAACACACCTGTAAGGTATCTCTAGACACACCCCAGGGATAGAAGGTGAACATAGACTGAACACTCCTGTAAAGTATCTCTAGACACACCCCAGAGATAGAAGGTGAACAAAGACTGAACACACCTGTAAAGTATCTCTAAACACACTGGTAAAAGAGAGGAAAAAAAAACAGATGAAGGTAGCTCAACATACAGGGTAATAGTAAACAGACTAAGGTAGCCCAACACCCAGGGTAACAGTAAACAGACTAAGGTAGCTCAACACCCTGGGTAACAGTTAACTGGCTAAGGTAGCCCAACACCCAGGGTAACAGTAAACAGACTGAAGTAGTCCAACACCCAGGGTAACAGGAAACAGACTAAGGTAGCCCAACACCCAGGGTAACAGTAAACAGACTAGGGTAGCCCAAACACCCAGGGTAACAGTAAACAGACTAAGGTAGCCCAACACACAGGGTAAACAGGAAACATACTAAGGTAGCCCAACACCCACAGGGTAACAGTAAACAGACTAGGGTAGCCCAACACCCAGGGTAACAGTAAACAGACTAAGGTAGCCCAACACACAGGGTAACAGGAAACATACTAAGGTAGCCCAACACCCACAGGGTAACAGTAAACAGACTAGGGTAGCCCAACACCCAGGGTAACAGTAAACAGACTAAGGTAGCCCAACACACGGGGTAACAGTAAACAGACTAAGGTAGCCCAACATTCAGGGTAACAGTTAACTGGCTAAGGTAGCCCGACACCCAGGGTAACAGTAAACAGACTAAAGTAGCCCAACATTCAGGGTAATAGTAAACAGACTAAGGTAGCCCAACACCCAGTGTAACAGTAAACAGACTAAGGTAGCCCAACACCCAGGGTAACAGTAAACAGACTAAGGTAGCCCAACACCCACAGGGTATACAGTAAAAAGACTAAGGTAGCCCAACACCCAGGGTAACAGTAACAGACTAAGGTAGCCCAACACCCAGGGTAACAGTAAACAGACTAAGGTAGCCCAACATCCAGGGTAACAGGAAACATAGCCCAACACCCACAGGGTAACAGTAAACAGACTAAGGTAGCCCAACACCCACAGGGTAACAGTAAACATAGCCCAAAACCCACAGGGTAACAGTAAACAGACTAAGGTAGCCCAACACCCACAGGGTAACAGTAACAGACTAAGGTAGCCCAACACCCACATGGTAACAGTAAACATAGCCCAACACCCACAGGGTAACAGTAAACAGACTAAGGTAGCCCAACACCCACAGGGTAACAGTAAACAGACTAAGGTAGCCCAACACCCAGGGTAACAGTAAACAGACTAAGGTAGTCCAACACCCACAGGGTAACAGTAAACAGACTAAGGTAGTCCAACACCCAGGGTAACAGTAAACAGACTAAGGTAGCCCAACACCCACAGGGTAACAGTAAACTGACTAAGGTAGTCTAACACCCACAGGGTAACAGTAAACAGACTAAGGTAGTCCAACACCCAGGGTAACAGTAAACAGACTAAGGTAGCCCAACACCCACAGGGTAACAGTAAACAGACTAAGGTAGCCCAACACCCACAGGGTAACAGTAAACAGACTAAGGTAGTCCAACACCCACAGGGTAACAGTAAACAGACTAAGGTAGCCCAACACCCAGAGTAACAGGAAACAGGCTAAGGTAGCCCAACACCCAGGGTAACAGTAAACAGACTAAGGTAGCCCAACACCCACAGGGTAACAGTAAACAGACTAAGGTAGTCCAACACCCAGGGTAACAGTAAACAGACTAAGGTAGCCCAACACCCACAGGGTAACAGTAAACAGACTAAGGTAGTCCAACACCCACAGGGTAACAGTAAACAGACTAAGGTAGCCCAACACCCAGAGTAACAGGAAACAGACTAAGGTAGCCCAACACCCAGAGTAACAGGAAACAGACTAAGGTAGCCCAACACCCAGGGTAACAGGAAATAAACTAAGGTAGCCCAACACCCAGGGTAACAGTAAACAAACTAAGGTAGCCCAACACCCAGGGTAACAGGAAACAAACTAAGGTAGCCCAACACCCACAGGGTAACAGTAAACAAACTAAGGTAGCCCAACACCCAGGGTAACAGGAAACAAAATAAGGTAGCCCAACACCCACATGGTAACAGTAAACATAGCCCAATACCCACAGGGTAGCATGAAACATACAGAAGCCCATGCCTTGAGGATGTTACATGGTACTAACCCCTCTATCTGGTATCATCCAACCAGAACTCGATCTGTGATATAGAAAACAACAATAGTCGAGGGCGGTTTTGCATCAGGGTATGAATGGTAACCTAGTATATACAACCCATACAGACACAGACAACATCAACCTGACAAGGCTCAATGAAGCCCATAAACGGGCACTCTCCTACTGTTTATGCTTCACCTCGACACCGCAAGGTACAAGATGAGATGAGATGATGGGCAGGCACTCTCCCACTTTTATGCTTCACCTCGACACCGCAAGAAACAAGATGAGATGAGATGATGGACGGGCACTCTCCTGCTGTTTATGCTTCACCTCGACACCGCAAGGAACAAGTGAGATGAGATGATGGACGGGCACTCTCCTGCTGTTTATGCTTCACCTCGACACCGCAAGAAACAAGATGAGATGAGATGATGGACGGGCACTCTCCTGCTGTTTATGCTTCACCTCGACACCGCAAGGAACAAGTGAGATGAGATGATGGACGGGCACTCTCCTGCTGTTTATGCTTCACCTCGACACCGCAAGGAACAAGTGAGATGAGATGATGGACTGGGCACTCTCCTGCTGTTTATGCTTCACCTCGACACCGCAAGGAACAAGTGAGATGAGATGATGAGAGTCACAAACACAGTCCTTGGAGCCTCACCTCACTCTGTGTTCTATAAACAACTTAGGTGTCAATATAAACATCACTCAAGTTTGAATTTCAAATAAAATATCAACTCAGATCTGAACACTATCCTACCAACTGAGATTACTTGTTTATAACATCATATCACGTTTGAATAGATTTATAAACATCATTCAAGTTTGAATAAATTCATAAACATCAAATCTCGTTTAATTATAACTATAATGTCAATTCAAATTTGATAAGAGGCATAAAAATAATATCAACTGACATGTGAATACATAAACATCCTATAAATTCAGGTTGTGTGAATATAATTATCACATCAACTCATGTGCGGAATTCTGCCACAGACAGCGAGCATTTCCACCCCTTTGCATGTCCTATCAGCCATACATGGTGTGACGTCAAGCAAGCTGTGTTCTAGACACCCAAAATACCATGGTTACAATACAGTGGAGTATTATGCTCAGATATTTATAAAATAATGGACTAATAAAAGATAAAATAATCACGGTCCGTGATCTGATAATTGTGCTATGAAACTGTTGATTCCCCAGTACTTGATGTGAAATTGACAATCCCCAGTACATGATGTGAAACTGATGATCCCCAGTACATGATGTGAAACTGTTGATCCCAGTACATGATGTGAAACTTGATCCCAGTACATGATGTGAAACTGCTGATCCCAGTACATGATGTGAAAACTGATGATCCCAGTACATGATGTGAAACTGTTGATCCCCAATACATGATGTGAAACTGTTGATCCCAATACATGATGTGAAACTGACAATCCCCAGTACATGATGTGAAACTGTTGATCCCAGTACATGATGTGAAACTGTTGATCCCAGTACATGATGTGAAACTGTTGATCCCAGTACATGATGTGAAACTGAAATTCCTACTTATAATGGTAAGACAGTGATGAGGCCCTGTCTGAAACCTAATGACAGTTGCATGACAGTGATGAGGCCCAGTCTATAACCTAATGACAGTTGCATGACAGTGATGAGGCCCAGTCTGTAACCTAATGACAGTGATGAGGCCCAGTCTGTAACCCAATGACAGTGGTATGACAGTAATGAGGCCGTCTGAAACCTGATGACAGTTGTATAACAGTGATGAGGCCCCTGTCTGAAACCTGATGACAGTTGTATGACAGTGATGAGACCGTCTGTAGCCTAATGATAGTGATGAGGCCGTCTGTAACCTGATGACAGTGGTATGACAGTGATGAGGCCCAGTCTGTAACCTGATGACAGTGACGAGGCCCAGTCTGTAACCTGATGACAGTGGTATGACAGTGACGAGGCCCAGTCTGTAACCTGATGACAGTGGTATGACAGTGATGAGGCCCAGCTCTAACCTAATGACCGTTATATGACAGTGACAAGGCCCAGTCTCTAACATGATGACAGTGGTATGACAGTCATGTGGCCCAGTCTCTAACATTATGACAGTGGTATGACAGTCATGTGGCCCAGTCTCTAACATGATGACAGTGGTATGACAGTCATGTGGCCCAGTCTCTAACACGATGACAGTGGTATGACAGTGACAAGGCCCAGTCTCTAACATGATGACAGTGGTATGACAGTCATGTGGCCCAGTCTCTAACATGATGACAGTGGTATGACAGTCATGTGGCCCAGTCTCTAACATGATGACAGTGGTATGACAGTCATGTGGCCCAGTCTCTAACATGATGACAGTGGTATGACAGTCATGTGGCCCAGTCTCTAACATGATGACAGTGGTATGACAGTCATGTGGCCCAGTCTCTAACATGATGACAGTGGTATGACAGTCATGTGGCCGTCTCTAACATGATGACAGTGGTATGACAGTCATGTGGCCCAGTCTCTAACATGATTGACAGTGGTATGACAGTGACAAGGCCAGTCTCTAACATGATGACAGTGGTATGACAGTGACAAGGCCAGTCTCTAACATGATGACAGTGGTATGACAGTCATGTGGCTCAGTCTCTAACATGATGACAGTGGTATGACAGTCATGTGGCCCAGTCTCTAACATGATGACAGTGGTATGACAGTGATGAATCCCAGTCTGTAACCTGATGACAGTTGTATGACAGTGATGAGACCCAGTTTATAACCTGATGACAGTGATGAGGACCAGCTGTAACTTAATGACCATTGCATGACAGTGATGAGGTCCAGTCTTAACCCAATGACAGTGGTATGACAGTGATGAGGCCCAGTCTGTAACCCAATGACAATGGTATGACAGTAATGAGGCCCAGTCTGTAACCTGATGACAGTGGTATGACAGTGACAAGGCCTAGTCTGTAAGATGAAAGTGTTATGACAGTGATGATACCCAGTCTGTAACCTGATGACAGTGGTATGGCAGCAATGAGGCTGTCTGTAACCTGATGACTGGTATGACAGTCATGAGGCCCAGTCTGTAACCTAATGACAGTGGTAAGGCCCAGTCTGTAACCTAATGACAGTGGTATGACAGTGATGAGGTCCAGTCCGCAACCTAATGACAGTGGTATGACAGTGACAAGGCCTAGTCTGTAACATGATGAAAGTGTTATGACAGTGATGATACCCAGTCTGTAACCTGATGACAGTGGTATAACAGTAATGAGACTGCCTGTAACCTAATGACAGTGGTATGACAGTCATGAGGCCCAGTCTGTAACCTAATGACAGTGGTAAGGCCCTGTCTGTAACCTAATGACAGTGGTATGACAGTGATGAGGCCCAGTCTGTAACCTAATGACAGTGGTAAGGCCCAGGATGTAACCTAATGACAGTGGTATGACAGTGATGAGGCCCAGTATGTAACCTAATGACAGTGGTAAGGCCCAGTCTGTAACCTAATGACAGTGGTATGACAGTGATGAGGCCCAGTCTGTAACCTAATGACAGTGGTAAGGCCCAGTCTGTAACCTAATGACAGTGGTATGACAGTGATGAGGCCCAGTCTGTAACCTAATGACAGTGGGAAGGCCCAGTCTGTAACCTAATGACAGTGGTATGACAGTGATGAGGCCCAGTCTGTAACCTAATGACAGTGGTATGACAGTGATGAGGCCCAGTCTGTAACCTAATGACAGTGGTAAGGCCCAGTCTGTAACCTAATGACAGTGGTATGACAGTGATGAGGCCCAGTCTGTAACCTAATGACAGTGATGAGGCCCAGTCTGTAACCTAATGACAGTGGTAAGGCCCAGTCTGTAACCTAATGACAGTGATGAGGCCCAGTCTGTAACCTAATGACAGTGGTAAGGCCCAGTCTGTAACCTAATGACAGTGGTATGACAGTGATGAGGCCCTGTCTGTAACCTAATGACAGTGGTATGACAGTGATGAGGCCCAGTCTGTAACCTAATGACAGTGGTAAGGCCCAGTCAGTAACCTAATGACAGTGGTATGACAGTGATGAGGCCCAGTCTGTAACCTAATGACAGTGGTAAGGCCCAGTCTGTAACCTAATGACAGTGATGAGGCCCAGTCTGTAACCTAATGACAGTGGTATGACAGTGATGAGGCCCAGTCTGTAACCTAATGACAGTGGTAAGGCCCAGTCTGTAACCTAATGACAGTGGTATGACAGTGATGAGGCCCAGTCTGTAACCTAATGACAGTGGTATGGCAGTGATGAGGCCCAAACTCTAGTGCCGAGTCATCTATTGAGGACAACACATGATGTTGATGATGGTGTCCTTCCTCCACCTCATACCTTGCCTGTTAGATAAAGTGGGCAAGAAGATCTTGTGCAAGTTGTGTGTTAAACTAAGGGTTAGTTCCATGATTATCAGAGAACTAATGGATAGTTCCATAGTGATCAGAGAACTACTAGATAGTTCCATAATGATATGAGAAATAAGGTATGATCCACAATGGTCAGAAAACTAATAGATAGTCCCTTGATGATCTGAGAACACAATGTATAGTTCCACAATAATCTAAGACTGAATGGATAGTCCCATAATGGTCAGAGAACTAAGGGATAATTCCACAATGAATTAAGAAATAAATGATAGTTCCACAATGATCTAAGAACTATATGATAGTTCCACAATATGATTATGAATGTCCCAGAATCCATATGTCTAGTATACCACATATCTGATACCTGAAAGTGTCTGTCAACTATCCCACATACCCCAAACATCAAGGTGTCTGTCAACTAACCAGATATCGAAAACATCAATGTGTCTATCAACTATCAGACATATCCCAAACCTCAATGTGTCAGTCAACTATCCCACAGATCCCAAACCTCAATATGCCTGTCAACTATCCCACAGACTCCAAATCTCAATGTGTCTGTCAACTATCCCACACACCTCAATGTGTCTGTCAGCTATCCCACACACCTCAATGTGTCTGTCAACTATCCCACACACCTCAATGTGTCTGTCAACTATCCCACACACCTCAATGTGTCTGTCAGCTATCCCACACACCTCAGTGTGTCTGTCAACTATCCCACACACCTCAATGTGTCTGTCAACTATCCCATACACCTCAATGTCTCTATCAACTATCCCACACACCTCAATGTGTCTGTCAACTATCCCACACACTCCAAACCTCAATGTGTCTGTCAACTATCCCACATATCTCAATGTGTCTGTCAACTATCCCACACACCTCAATGTGTCTGTCAGCTATCCCACACACCCCAAACCTCAATGTGTCTGTCAACTATCCCACACATCTCAATGTGTCTGTCAACTATCCCACATACCTCAATGTGTCTGTCAACTATCCCACATATCTTAATGTGTCTGTCAACTATCCCACACAGCTCAATGTGTCTGTCACTATCCCACACATCTCAATGTGTCTGTCAACTATCCCACATATCTCAATGTGTCTGTCAACTATCCCACACACCTCAATGTGTCTGTCAACTATCCCACACACCTCAATGTGTCTGTCAGCTATCCCACACACCCCAAACCTCAATGTGTCTGTCAACTATCCCACACATCTCAATGTGTCTGTCAACTATCCCACATATCTCAATGTGTCTGTCAACTATCCCACATACCTCAATGTGTCTGTCAGCTATCCCACACACCCCAAACCTCAATGTGTCTGTCAACTATCCCACACATCTCAATGTGTCTGTCAACTATCCCACACACCTCAATGTGTCTGTCAACTATCCCACACACCTCAATGTGTCTGTCAGCTATCCCAAACAGCTCAATGTGTCTGTCAGCTATCCCACATACCTCAGTGTGTCTGTCAACTATCCCACACACCTCAATGTGTCTGTCAACTATCCCACACACCTCAGTGTGTCTGTCAACTATCCCACACACCTCAATGTGTCTGTCAACTATCCCACATACCTCAGTGTGTCTGTCAACTATCCCGCACACCTCAATGTGTCTGTCAACTATCCCACACACCTCAGTGTGTCTGCACATTTCAGTGTGTCTGTCAACTATCCCACACATCTCAGTGTGTCTGTCAACTATCCCACACACCTCAATGTGTCTGTCAACTATCCCACACATCTCAATGTGTCTGTCAACTATCCCACACATCTCAGTGTGTCTGTCAACTATCCCACAGATCTCAGTGTGTCTGTCAACTATCCCACACATCTCAGTGTGTCTGTCAACTATCCCACACATCTCAGTGTGTCTGTCAACTATCCCACACATCTCAGTGTGTCTGTCAACTATCCCACACATCTCAGTGTGTCTGTCAACTATCCCACACATCTCAGTGTGTCTGTCAACTATCCCACACACCTCAATGTGTCTGTCAACTATCCCACACATCTCAATGTGTCTGTCAACTATCCCACACATCTCAGTGTGTCTGTGAAACTATCCCACACACCTCAGTGTGTCTGTCAACTATCCCACACATCTCAATGTGTCGGTCAACTATCCCACACACCTCAATGTGTCTGTCAACTATCCCACACACCTCAATGTGTCTGTCAACTATCCCACACACCTCAATGTGTCTGTCAACTATCCCACACACCTCAATGTGTCTGTCAACTATCCCACACACCTCAATGTGTCTGTCAACTATCCCACACACCTCAATGTGTCTGTCAACTATCCCACACACCTCAATGTGTCTGTCAGCTATTCCACATACCCCAAACCTCAATGTGTCTGTCAACTATCCCACACACCTCAATGTGTCTGTCAACTATCCCACACACCTCAATGTGTCTGTCAGCTATTCCACACACCTCAATGTGTCTGTCAGCTATTTCACATACCCCAAAACTCAATGTGTCTGTCAACTATCCCACACACCTCAATGTGTCTGTCAACTATCCCACACATCTCAATGTGTCTGTCAACTATCCCACACACCTCAATGTGTCTGTCAGCTATTCCACACACCTCAATGTGTCTGTCAGCTATTTCACATACCCCAAAACTCAATGTGTCTGTCAACTATCCCACACACCTCAATGTGTCTGTCAACTATCCCACACACCTCAATGTGTCTGTCAACTATCCCACACACCTCAATGTGTCTGTCAACTATCCCACACATCTCAATGTGTCTCACACACCTCAATGTGTCTGTCAACTATCCCACACATCTCAATGTGTCTGTCAACTATCCCACACATCTCAATGTGTTTGTCAACTATCCCCACACATCTCAATGTGTCTGTAACTATCCCACACATCTCAATGTGTCTGTCAACTATCCCACACACCTCAATGTGTCTGTCAACTATCCCACACACCTCAATGTGTCTGTCAACTATCCCACACACCTCAATGTGTCTGTCACCTATCCCACACACCCCAAACCTCAATGTGTCTGTCAACTATCCCACATACCTCAGTGTGTCTGTCAACTATCCCACACACCTCAATGTGTCTGTCAACTATCCCACACACCTCAATGTGTCTGTCAGCTATCCCAAACAGCTCAATGTGTCTGTCAGCTATCCCACATACCTCAGTGTGTCTGTCAACTATCCCACACACCTCAATGTGTCTGTCAACTATCCCACACACCTCAGTGTGTCTGTCAACTATCCCACACACCTCAATGTGTCTGTCAACTATCCCACATACCTCAGTGTGTCTGTCAACTATCCCACACATCTCAGTGTGTCTGTCAACTATCCCACACATCTCAGTGTGTCTGTCAACTATCCCACACACCTCAATGTGTCTGTCAACTATCCCACACATCTCAATGTGTCTGTCAACTATCCCACACATCTCAGTGTGTCTGTCAACTATCCCACACATCTCAGTGTGTCTGTCAATTATCCCACACATCTCAGTGTGTCTGTCAACTATCCCACACATCTCAGTGTGTCTGTCAACTATCCCACACATCTCAGTGTGTCTGTCAACTATCCCACACATCTCAGTGTGTCTGTCAACTATCCCACACATCTCAGTGTGTCTGTCAACTATCCCACACACCTCAATGTGTCTGTCAACTATCCCACACATCTCAATGTGTCTGTCAACTATCCCACACATCTCAGTGTGTCTGTGAAACTATCCCACACACCTCAGTGTGTCTGTCAACTATCCCACACATCTCAATGTGTCGGTCAACTATCCCACACACCTCAATGTGTCTGTCAACTATCCCACACACCTCAATGTGTCTGTCAACTATCCCACACACCTCAATGTGTCTGTCAACTATCCCACACACCTCAATGTGTCTTCAACTATCCCACACACCTCAATGTGCCTGTCAACTATCCCACACACCTCAATGTGTCTGTCAACTATCCCACACACCTCAATGTGTCTGTCAGCTATTCCACATACCCCAAACCTCAATGTGTCTGTCAACTATCCCACACACCTCAATGTGTCTGTCAACTATCCCACACACCTCAATGTGTCTGTCAGCTATTCCACACACCTCAATGTGTCTGTCAGCTATTTCACATACCCCAAAACTCAATGTGTCTGTCAACTATCCCACACACCTCAATGTGTCTGTCAACTATCCCACACATCTCAATGTGTCTGTCAACTATCCCACACACCTCAATGTGTCTGTCAACTATCCCACACACCTCAATGTGTCTGTCAGCTATTCCACATACCCCAAAACTCAATGTGTCTGTCAACTATCCCACACACCTCAATGTGTCTGTCAACTATCCCACACATCTCAATGTGTCTGTCAACTATCCCACACACCTCAATGTGTCTGTCAACTATCCCACACACCTCACTGTGTCTGTCAGCTATCCCACACACCTCAATGTGTCTGACAACTATCCCACACACCTCAATGTGTCTGACAACTATCCCACACATCTCAATGTGTCTGTCAACTATCCCACACATCTCAATGTGTCTGTCAACTATCCCACACACCTCAATGTGTCTGTCAACTATCCCACACACCTCAATGTGTCTGTCAACTATCCCACACACCTCAATGTGTCTGTCAACTATCCCACACACCTCAATGTGTCTGTCAACTATCCCACACATCTCAATGTGTCTGTCAACTATCCCACACACCTCAATGTGTCTGTCAACTATCCCACACACCTCAATGTGCCTCAATGTGTCTGTCAACTATCCCACACACCTCAATGTGTCTGTCAACTATCCCACACACCTCAATGTGTCTGTCAACTATCCCACACACCTCACGGTGTCTGTCAGCTATCCCACACACCTCAATGTGTCTGACAACTATCCAGATATCCCAAACATCAATATGTCGACTATGCCACCTGACTGTATCACTCAGACAGTGGTTTCTGTTCTGTTCTGCAACTAGGTCCATGTCCTGGCAACGACCTGGCGTCAATGACTGGGTCCATGTCCTGGCAAAGTCCTGGCATCAACAACTGTGTCCACGTCCTGGCAAAGTCCTGACATCAACGACTGGGTCCATGTCCTGGCATCAACGACTGGGTCCATGTCCTGGCAAAGTCCTGGCGTCAACGACTGGGTCCATGTCCTGGCATCAATGACTGGGTCCATGTCCTGGCAAAGTCCTGGCATCAACGACTACAAAGAAGATGTCCCTGGGGCATGTGTTGTGCTGAAGAGTTTTGGGTCAGGGTTACAGCTGTTCTAGAGGTGTAATAGCGTTCTCACCTGCAAATAAAAACAATACACAACCAAGAGATGGTCACATAACTGAGACTGCAGCAGTCAGCAGACATACAGCTCCAATCAGTAGACATACATCTCCAGTCAGCAGACATACAGCCCCAGTCAGGAGACATACAGCTCCAGTCACACAGATCCAGTCAGCAGACATACAGCTCCAGTCAGTAGACATAAAACTCCAGTCAGCAGACATACAGCTCCAATCACACAGCTCCAGTCAGCAGACATACATCTCCAATCAGCAGACACACAGCTCCAGTTAGTCACCTTCAGCGATGCAGCATGTGTGGGTCTCCGTGGCAGAAAGGTCGGCCGCAAGCTCTGAAGATCATGGTTTGCTGTTTGCTTCATGGGGTCAGATTTGTGTCAGAGACCCCTGTGAGTCATCATTGGAGCTACAGAGTTGACTGTTGGCAGGCCACTCCACAAACAGAAACCAAGCCATACGGGATCAAACACCCCCTCCGCCATGTCTCCACCTTACTGAGGTAGAAGGATTGTGTGTTCAAATGACCAAGAGCTAAATGATGGTAGCGCAGCTGCTGGTAGGGTCTCCCATGTCGGACAGTTCAAGGGATCAGAACCAGATAAAGAAAGGCACAAACCTGCTGCCTTGTAGGTAGACTGCGGATAGTCAAATGCTAGGGAGAGCACATCTGAAAAATGCTTATCGAAGACATACTGAGCCACAGCTTGACAATACAGTGCAACGTAATTCAATAAATTCACAATGCAACAATTAAAATAAATGCTGCTAATCCCATGAAGTCCTGCCAGGCGGTGATAGTGCCAGGCCCTTCGCCTCAAAAGGGTCAACCCAATGCTACTTGAGGTCACCTTCTCCTGTTCTGTGGGGGTCAAGGCAGAGAGGGATAGAATAAGAGCTACTGACCAAACACCCCAGACACTCAACATACTACAGCGGATTGCCGAAGGAGTTCTTAACAAGAAAGTTCCCGTAACAAATTATCCTTATAAAAAGAGAATGGATATGGCATGCCAAGAGACACACCCAGCAGATAAGGACCTAACTTTCAAGCATGAAAATAACTGACACAAACTGCATTATAGTCGGAGACTTATAGCCGCTCAGAAAGATGGGGATGCCCAGATACTGACAACAGAGGAGATGAAGTGGACTAGGAAATAGACTCTAATCTCCACCAACTCAACAAGTTGGATGATACACTGAGCTTCTACTTTAGAAGAAAGTGTACCACTTCCACTCCAGACTTAGCCTTCTGCACAGGAGACATACTCCACAAAACTGATCGCCATGTGCTTGACCATTATCAGGCAGTGACCACAGACCAATCAAACTTGTAATGAATATGGAGTATGTTCCACAGGAGCAAAGGCCTGTGCCTAGCTGAAATTAAAACAAGCTGATTGGGATAGATTTGCCATACTAACAGATAAATACTGTGAAAACAAAAACATGACATGGCAACATGAAACAAATGGTGAACAGTTTAAATTTCAAGAAGGGCAAAGGAAAATTACAAACCATACTGGAATGAAGAACTACACATTTTGGAGAACACAGGTGAAGATGCCACAAAGATAGCTGAGAGAGAATAAACAACTGAAGCGAGCATCTTGCTCAAAGTCATCTTAGCAAAATACAATACAACATTAAATCAAACAAAATATTGTTGGAGGAAAAAACAGAAAAGCTGAACTTTGACATGGATGGAAGCAAACTGGCATGAACAGCCGTAAACAATGAAAGGCCCAGAAACAAACAAATAACATTTAAACAAGGAAATGCCAAGCTTGCAGGTGGAAAATCTGCACATGAAGTGCTGGAAGAGTATGCTAGTGCAAACTACATTCATATCACAACAGCATAGAAGAAAGCAATCAAAGGAGAATAGGTTCATCATAATAATACAGAGACAGCAGCAAAATATATAGTGGCAAATTTTACAATGGAACAGGCAAAGAAGAAATCACCAGAAAGGATCGAATCACAAATTAAATGCTAAAGGAACTGGGTACTTAAGGGAAAAAAGAAACTACTAGCAGTCCTAAATTACAGTTGGAAGAAAGGAATAGTCCCACAGGCATGGAAGGAAGCTATACTAATATCTTCTTCTTCTTCTGCGTTCATCCGGAGTTTTTTTTGGACGTGATTGCGATGTGCCTGTTTACAGCAGAGCTGCGTTCTTGCGCCATTAGGCCGACACATCCGACTTCTGCGGGCATTTGTTGACTGGGTTAACCTTCCCGGGGGCTATACTAATATCAGTCCCAAAGAAAGAAAGAGACCTGGAGGAAACCCCCCCCCCCCCCACCCACACACCACACCAGGGACTGACTACACAATACTTACATGATTTACACACACATAACCAGTAAATGACCACAAAATGCTTACATAATGTACACACACAATCAGGGACTGACAACACAATACTTGCATAATGTACACACACACAACCAGGGACTGACCACACAATACTTTCATAATGTACACACACACAAGCAGGGACTGACCACATAATACTTACATAATGTACACACACACAACCAAGGACTGACCACATAATACTTTCATAATGTACACACACAACCAGGGACTGACCACATAATACTTACATAATGTACACGCACACAACCAGGGACTGACCACATAATACTTACATAATGTACACACACACAACCAGGGACTGACCACACAATACTTACATGATGTACACACATACAACCAGGGACTGACCACACAATACTGTCATAATGTACACACACACAACCAGGGACTGACCCCATAATACTTACATAATGTACACGCACACAACCAGGGACTGACCACATAATACTTACATAATGTACACACACACAACCAGGGACTGACCACACAATACTTACATGATGTACACACATACAACCAGGGACTGACCACACAATACTGTCATAATGTACACACACACAACCAGGGACTGACCCCATAATACTTACATAATGTACACACACACAACCAGGGACTGACCACATAATACTTACATAATGTACACACACAACCAGTGACTGTCCACACAATACTTACATAATGTACACACACACACAACCAGGGACTTACCACATAATACTTACATAATGTACACACACAACCAGTGACTGACCACACAATACTTACATAATGTACACACACAACCAGTGACTGACCACACAATACTTACATAATGAACACACACACAACCAGGGACTGACCACGTAATACTTACATAATGTACACACACACAACCAGGGACTGACCACATAATACTTACATAATGTACATACAACAAGGTGACGAGGTAAAGAGCAACAATTGCAATCAGCAGGATATACTGGGTGTAGTTGAGGAACTCCTGCAACAACAATAATACAATAATAATTACAATAACAGCAATATAATAATAATTACAAAACAACAATAATACAATACACAATAATTACAAAACAACAATAATTACAACATCATCGAACACATGAGATCAAGGTGTACTTGAGAAACTGATGCAACAACAACAATAACAATAATATAATACAATACCCTCATAATTACAACAACAACATCACCGTTGCCAAAATGTAGTTGAGAAACTCCTATATCACACACCTCCTTAGTGATACTAACTGTGAAGACACTACACTTCCCTGTCACACACCTCTCTTCCAGTGATACTAACGGTGAAGGCACTACACTTCCCTGTCACACACCTCTCTAGTGATACTAACTGTGAAGACACTACACTTCCCTGTCACACACCTCTCTTCCAGTGATACTAATGGTGAAGGCACTACACTTCCCTGTCACACACCTCTCTTCCAGTGATACTAACGGTGAAGGCACTACACTTCCCTGTCACACACCTCTCTTCCAGTGATACTAACTGTGAAGGCACTACACTTCCCTGTCACACACCTCTCTAGTGATACTAACTGTGAAGGCACTACACTTCCCTGTCACACACCTCTCTTCCAGTGATACTAACGGTGAAGGCACTACACTTCCCTGTCACACACCTCTCTTCCAGTGATACTAACTGTGAGGACACTACACTTCCCTGTCACACACCTCTCTAGTGATACTAACTGTGAAGGCACTACACTTCCCTGTCACACACCTCTCTTCCAGTGATACTAATGGTGAAGGCACTGCACTTCCCTGTCACACACCTCTCTTCCAGTGATACTAACTGTGAGGACACTACACTTCCCTGTCACACACCTCTCTAGTGATACTAACTGTGAAGACACTACACTTCCCTGTCACACACCTCTCTAGTGATACTAACGGTGAAGGCACTACACTTCCCTGTCATACACCTCTCTTCCAGTGATACTAACTGTGAAGGCACTACACTTCCCTGTCACACACCTCTCTTCCAGTGATACTAACGGTGAAGGCACTACACTTCCCTGTCACACACCTCTCTTCCAGTGATACTAACTGTGAGGACACTACACTTCCCTGTCACACACCTCTCTAGTGATACTAACTGTGAAGGCACTACACTTCCCTGTCACACACCTCTCTTCCAGTGATACTAACGGTGAAGGCACTACACTTCCCTGTCACACACCTCTCTAGTGATACTAACTATGAAGACACTACACTTCCCTGTCACACACCTCTCTAGTGATACTAAATGTGAAGACACTACACTTCCCTGTCATACACCTCTCTAGTGATACTAAATGTTAAGACACTACACTTCCCTGTCACACACCTCTCTAGTGATACTAAATGTTAAGACACTACACTTCCCTGTCACACACCTCTCTAGTGATACTAAATGTTAAGACACTACACTTCCCTCTCACACACCTCTCTAGTGATACTAAATGTTAAGACACTACACTTCCCTGTCACACACCTCTCTTCCAGTGATACTAACTGTGAAGGCACTACACTTCCCTGTCACACACCTCTCTAGTGATACTAAATGTGAAGACACTACACTTCCCTGTCACACACCTCTCTAGTGATACTAAATGTGAAGACACTACACTTCCCTGTCACACACCTCTCTAGTGATACTAAATGTTAAGACACTACACTTCCCTGTCACACACCTCTCTAGTGATACTAACTGTGAAGAAACTACACTTCCCTGTCACACACCTCTCTAGTGATACTAACTGTGAGGACACTACACTTCCCTGTCACACACCTCTCTATTGATACTAACTGTGAGGATACTACACTTCCCTGTCACACACCTCTCTAGTGATACTAAATGTTAAGACACTACACTTCCCTGTCACACACCTCTCTATTGATACTAAAAGTGAAGACACTACACTTCCCTGTCACACACCTCTCTAGTGATACTAACTGTGAGGACACTACACTTCCCTGTCACACACCTCTCTAGTGATACTAAAAGTGAAGACATTACACTTCCCTGTCACACACCTCTCTATTGATACTAAAAGTGAAGACATTACACTTCCCTGTCACACACCTCTCTATTGATACTAAAAGTGAAGACATTACACTTCCCTGTCACACAACTCTCTGTTGATAATAAAAGTGAAGACATTATACTTCCCTGTCACACACCTCTCTATTGATACTAAAAGTGAAGACATTACACTTCCCTGTCACACAACTCTCTATTGATACTAAAAGTGAAGACATTACACTTCCCTGTCACACAACTCTCTACTACCCCTCCCTGTCACACACCTCCCTTCACGAAATGTGAAGACTTCACTTCCCTGATCTACTGCATTATCAGTTTTTTTATGGCAGCTTGTTGTTATCAATAAAAGTTCTTAGCAATACAGATCTCTTTCAGTGTCTCATCTCTTTGTCATCAATTTCTCATCTCTTTCTTATCACTGTCTCATCAATTTCTAATCTCTTTCTTAACTCTTTTGCATCTCTTTCTCATCAATTTCTCATCTCTTTCTATCAATGTGAAGATCTGAAAGCATCTTTATCATGTCAACATGTTCTTGACTGAAAGCCTGTGCAGTCCATGAATCAAAATCTGAGATGTTTGTGTATGAATGCTCTATTATTGTTCCCAGCAAACACACAGCATTTGTTATGCCCTTGCTTTCTACAACCCACACTATTCTTACCCTATTTCTGGTTGAATTGCCTTCCTAACCTCTTGTATGATGATTCTTTGCAAAATGTTTGTGATGTGACTCATTTTGTATACTGTTCAGTTATGGTCTCATTCTAAGGCTCCTGATGTCTTTAGGATTGCAATAAAAATAGATTTACATAAACCAGAAGGTATATCTCCAGTGCCAGTCTCCGTGGAGAAGGACTTACGGACGCGGTTCGCAATCCCGTATACCCACATTTGAAACTCAGCTGCATGCGATTTGGCAGTAAACTCTGTTGCGTTGGTTTTGCGTTGGTATGGGTGCCAGTCATTCAGAAAGCAATGGCAAACTACTGAACGTAAACTTGCCAAGCGATCACAGTGGCAGAAATGCTGGTGTTGACTGTGATCTCCCGTAAAAAAGGATATGCAAAAAAAATATCTCCAGCAACATATATATTGCGTTCAGCATTTCATCATCTGGTCTATTCCATATTCTACTCAGGCATTGATAATTTCTGTTGTGATGCTGTCTGGACTGGGGGTCGTGCCAGTTTTCATGTGGTTAAGCCAATTCTGAACTTCCATCGTTAAAACTGGTGCTCCTTCAGTATTATTGGCAATATCATACTGTTGCTCATGTGAATCTTTGTGAAGGTTATCCTAATGTCTTCTTGAGCTCTTCTAATGTCTTCTCAGGTTCTTCTAATGCAGTGGTTCTCAACCGGTGGGGAATTCCCCCCAGGTTTTTTTTTTGGGGGGGGGGGGGGGGGGGAAATTAAGATTATTTCAAGGTCACGTTAATACAAGAACCGATTACTTGACATTGCGGGGGGAATTTATAGGGAGGAAATATCGAAAGAGGGCGGGGGAATGACATTCTAAAAATATGGTGAAGGGGTACACGGGCCAAAAAAGGTTGAGAACCACTGTTCTAATGTCTTCTTTACATGGTTTCTCACAGCGAATATCAATGTTGTCATCCCATATCTGGCTGAAGCAGCCTCGTTCTCATTCACCACTATGCTCATGTGGATGAAGTTGCTGTGGGATTGTCCTCTAGTGAGCCAGCATAGAAACATATACTGGCCCACTAGATCAGCATCAAACTCCAAGCTGGTTCAGCACCAAACTCCAAGCTGGTTCAGCACCAAACTCCAAGCTGGTTCAGCACCAAACTCCAAGCTGGTTCAGCACCAAACTCCAAGCTGGTTCAGCACCAAACTCCAAGCTGGTTCAGCACCAAACTCCAAGCTGGTTCAGCACCAAACTCCAAGCTGGTTCAGCACCAAACCCCAAGCTGGTTCAGCACCAAACTCCAAGCTGGTTCAGCACCAAACTCCAAGCTGGTTCAGCACCAAACTCCAAGTTCTCTCAGCACCAAACTCCAAGCTGGTTCAGCACCAAACTCCAAGCTGGTTTAACACCAAACTCCAAGCTCTGTCAGCACCAAACTCCAAGTTGGTTTAACACCAAACTCCAAGCTCTGTCCACACCAAACTCCAAGCTCTGTCAGCACCAAACTCCAAGCTGGTTCAGCACCAAACTCCAAGCTGGTTCAACACCAAACTCCAAGCTCTGTCCGCACCAAACTCCAAGCTCTGTCAGCACCAAACTCCAAGCTGGTTCAGCACCAAGCTGGTTCAGCACCAAACTCCAAGCTGGTTCAGCACCAAACTCCAAGCTGGTTCAGCACCAAACTCCAAGCTGGTTCAGCACCAAGCTGGTTCAGCACCAAACTCCAAGCTGGTTCAGCACCAAATTCCAAGCTGGTTCAGCACCAAACTCCAAGCTGGTTCAGCACCAAACTCCAAGCTGGTTCAGCACCAAACTCCAAGCTGGTTCAGCACCAAACTCCAAGCTGGTTCAGCACCAAACTCCAAGCTGGTTCAGCACCAAGCTGGTTCAGCACCAAACTCCAAGCTGGTTCAGCACCAAACTCCAAGCTGGTTCAGCACCAAACTCCAAGCTGATTCAGCACAAAACTCAAACTCTGCCAGTACTAAACTCCAAGCTAGTTCAGCTCCAAACTCCAAGCTGTAGGCAACTAAATTCATCATGTGAACTCACCTAATGGTGTAATAATCAATGAAGCAATCCCAAAGAGTAGGAGAAGTGAAAGAAGAAAAAAGAAGAAAGTAAAGTAGATGACAGATGATAATGTAATGACAGAAGTGTGAATAACTAGATATGTCATATCCAGAACTAGAGTGAACATGTTGGTAGAAGTGTGAACAACTAGATAGGTCATGTCCAGAACTAGAGTGAACATGTTGGTAGGAGTGTGAATAACTAGATATGTCATATCCAGAACTAGAGTGAACATGTTGGTAGAAGTGTGAACAACTAGATATGTCATATCCAGAACTAGAGTGAACATGTTGGTAGAAGTGTGAACAACTAGATAGGTCATATCCAGAACTAGAGTGAACATGTTGGTAGAAGTGTGAACAACTAGATAGGTCATATCCAGAACTAGAGTGAACATGTTGGTAGAAGTGTGAACAACTAGATAGGTCATATCCAGAACAAGAGTGAACATGTTGGTAGGAGTGTGAATAACTAGATATGTCATATTCAGAACTAGAGTGAACATGTTGGTAGAAGTGTGAACAACTAGATAGGTCATGTCCAGAACTAGAGTGAACATGTTGGTAGAACAACTAGATTTGTACATGTCCAGAACTAAAGTGAACATGTGTGTAGAAGTGTGAACAACTGGATATATCATGTTCACAAATTAGAGATGACAAGCCGATATTAGCACAAACAGAGTTCAAAATGTCTGAACTGTGTGCAACTGACAAGGCAAATATAAGCAGCAACATTTACACACAAAACCAACAAATAAATTGCAACAGAACTGATGTCAACCAGAAACTCAACGATCCACTCACAAACTGCTGACCATGTCCGCAATCTTTGTTGTCTGGGCAGCTGGAGACCGGCCAAGAAATTATTATTATTCCAGCACACTATATACAACTGTTGTATAGAACAACTCTACACAACACAGACTATATACATCTGTTGTGTAGAACTCAAAATAACACTAAACCATATACATCCGTTTCATAGAACATCTCAGCACAACACTAAACTCTTTACAACTGTTGTATAAAACAACACAGCATTAAACTATGTACAACTGTTGTTTAGAACAACACAACACAAACTATATACAACTGTTGTATAAAACACAACAAACTATATATAACTGTTGTATAGAGCAACACAACACAAACTATATACAACTGTTGTGTAGAACAACACAACACAACAAAACTATACACAACTGTTGTATAGTACAACACAACACTCAACTATATGCAACTGTTGTATAGAGCAACACAACACAAACAATATACAACTGTTGTATAAAACAACCCAACACAACAAAACTATACACAACTGTTGTATAGTACAACACAACAATAAACTATATGCAACTGTTGCACAGAACAACACAAACTATATACAACTGTTGTTTAGAAAAACACAACACAAACGATATACAAATGTATAGAATAACACAGCACAAACTATATACAACTGTTGTATAGAACAAAACAACACTAAATTAGAAAAACACAACATAAATGATACACAACTGTTATATAGAACAACATAACACTAAACTATATACAAATGATGTATAGAACAACACAACACTAAACTACATACAACTGTTATATAGAACAACACTAAACTATATACAACTGTTGTATTAAACTATATACAAGTGTTGTATAGAACAACACTACACAAACTATATACAACTATTGTATAGAGCAACACAACACAAACTATACACAACTGTTGTATAGAACAACACAACACTAAACTAAATACAGCTGTTGTATAGAAGAACACAACAATCAACTATATACAGCTATTGTATGGAACAACACAACACTATACTAAACTACAATCAACGGTTGTATAGAATAAAACAACACTAAACTATATACAACTGTTGTATAAAACAACACTACACAAACTATATACAACTGTTGTATAGAGCAACACAACATTAAACTATATACAACTGTTGTATAGAACAACACAACACATCTGATGACCACACAATGCCTGTATTCAACCACACAAGAGCATCCACAGAATTGACAGCTGAAGGCAAGGCCAATTAGGAGACTGGCTCACACAGTGAAAATCACACATTGATATGCTTAAGAACATAAACAAGGCAACTCACCCACACCTTGTCTACAACACTTGGACCGCACTAATATTGTTGCAGTCAGCAGACAATAGAAGGGGTATACAAAAGACTTGAGCGAGGAAAGTAACAAGGCAACTCACCCATACCTTGTCTACAACACTTGGACTGCACTAATACTGTTGCAGTCAGCAGACAATAGAAGGGGTATACAAAAGACTTGAGCGAGGAAAGTAACAAGGCAACTCACCCACACCTTGTCTTCAACACTTGGACTGCACTAATACTATTGCAGTCAGCAGACAATAGAAGGGGTACACAAAAGACTTGAGCAAGAAAAGTAACAAGGCAACTCACCCATAATTTGTCTATAACAATTGGAATCAGCACATACTGTAGGAGGGCTTGTGCTTCCAACAGTCTCCAGATGTATATAATCACAATGGTTGTAATGGAATGGGACAGTTCAAACTGTAGTTCCTAGTAAACAACACAATTAAATATCATGTTAACATACTAATCTCACTGTGTATACAGTGACGTGGGTTCAAACTCCAAGAGTACAGCTCTGGAGCTGACCAAATATGACTAGTAGGTGGTGGGTCACTTGCAGAATTGTGTGCTGATTGTCTGGGAATGAGGCAGGCAGGTGATCATGATGTCCTGACCTAGTATGTGTGAAGATCTCTAGATCCATTCATGTACAGCCACACAGGCACCTTTTTAACTAATTCAGTGCCATGCGCCACTTTATTGACAGAATGGAACTATACTGGCCTGCCGTGCACCACTTTATTGACAGTCCGTTATTTGTTTTATTTTGCTTATCTTCCGCAATTTTAATGCCCGGTAAATGATAATTTACACACAGGAAACATATGCCCTTTAGACAGTATCAGACTTGACTCCTGGCTTCATTGTTTTTTTACGCTTGTTTAAGTTGTTTGTTTTTATTATTTTAGAAATGGTAACGCCTTCTGGTTCACGACTGCATAGATTTTCATCAAATTAGCGTTTTAAACAATTCTAGAATATAATTATTCTTATTTAAAGGCTATATGAAATGGCTATGGCCACTAACTTAGAAGGAAACCAATGGCAAACTACCTTCTGCAAAACTTGCCAAGAAACCTTAACAACAATGAAAGAAAGCTCTAGTTTAGTTTAGTTTAGTTTAGTTTAGTTTAGTTTAGTTTAGTTTAGTCGATGGATCAACATCACGGCACACGGGTGTAACCCATAAATGCTCCGTTCTCCTCCTAACTCAAATCTGAGTCTGGAGAAACACAACTCAGTGCACGAACTCCATAGCACTGGCGAGGATCCTGAAAATACTTTGGGTAGATTTTTAACTCAAAATTTTGCCCAGGCAGCGCCATTAGGCTACTCTTTTTCGATATCCAACTGCCAAGGGATTTTTTACGTGTGCAACAATACACACGGGCATCCGATCTCACTACCCAGAGACCAGGGGAAATTTTATTACTAGAAGTCCACGTGAAAAAATCCTGGTCATCACCGGGGCTTGAACCCGGGACCTTCAGCACTCGAGGTGGACACCATACCTCGATACCATGCAGCCCCACGAAAGAAAGCTCTTCAAAGACTAAAGCAACTGAATAAATTGTGGAGTGGACAGATAGAACTACAAAAATTTGATTTTAAAGAGCTTGCATCCTTCACATTGCAACATATGCCTGTGAGACCTGGACACTTACTAAACAAGCTGAATAGTGCATACATACCTTTGAATATAAATGTTATAGACGAGTTCTAAGAATATCTTGGATAAAGAAAAGAACAAATGTATTCATACTTCAAGAGATAAATACTGAAGAAGGTTGGCTATTGACGATGATAAAACAAAGAAAATTGAAATATTTGGTCACTTGAAACGTCACGAAAGTTTGGAGAGAACAATAATGAAGGGGTATATGCCTAGGAAAAGAGGAAGAGGAAGGCCAAAGAGAAGATGGGAGCAGGATGTGGTGGACAATCTCCAGATGGGTGTATCGGAAAGGAGACATCTTGCTTATGATCGAGAGGTTTTCCAGAAGGTTGTTTTAGGAGTGAGGTTATGCAAAGGATATAATACTGAATGAAGTAATGATTTAAAGGACTTTGTGAAAGATTGTAAAACTAATACCACGTGCAGTATTCAGTTAAATTATTTAGCATGTGGTCATGATGGAAAACAAAACTAACAGTGAAAGTTCATCATCACATGATGCTTATGTCGAATTAGGCTTGCTCTAATAGGCCACACTTGTGCCCCTAAGTTTGCTTTGCCTATCACAAATAAGCTGAGGAGTACTTAATTAAATTCAAAATAATAATAATAATTATAACTAAATAGAAAATAGTGTATATACTGTTTCTCAGTACAACTCTGCCTCATGTGTTCCTGACATTTTCCATTTTTTGTGAAAATGATGTGCTTCAAAATATGTGTTTAATTGTGTTTTATTGGTGTTATGGAGTAGTTCTAGCTATATTGGTGAAGAAAATTGGTGTATTTATCATTATTCAGTAAATTTCATTGGATTATCCATCAGCGATTGAGAATTAGTGCCGTGGTAAATGGAAATTTTAAATAATTGTCACCCCTGTCTTCAATTTTTTTTTTTTACATCTGATATTATTATTATATTTCTAACCTATAACAATAGTAGCAACACCAACTTGTTCCTTGTGTAATCTAATTTAATTTGATATATAAAACAATATAATTGCTACCATTTTAACCCCTTAATACCCATACTTCCCATTTTCTGCCATCATTTTTTGTTTGGTCCAAACCTACTTTTTTGTTTGGCACTGAATCAGTTAATGTGCTTCAGGGGGCAATACTCAGTGCTCTCTCTCTCTCTCTTTTTCTCTCTCTCTCTGTATCATTCTATCCTCTATGTCTCCTTCTACCTCTTTTTCTGTCTCTCTCTAACTGTATGTCTCTCTTTGGTCTAGCTCTGTCTCTTTTTATCTCTCTGTCTCCCTCTCTATCAATGTCTCAATCTGTGTCTTTATGTGTTCAACTGTATATGTCTGTGTTTGTTTGACTGTCTCTGTGTCTGACTGTCTGTGTGTCTATATGATAGAAGAGACTGCAACAACAATCGCAGCATTTCCCTACTCAGCATTACAGGCAAGGTTTTCGCTCCAGTAGTCCTAAAAAGATTACACATTCTTGCTGAAAGAATCTACCCCAAATCACAGTGCTGATTTACACGCAACAGGTAAACCACTGATATGAGTTTCTTACTCAGGCAGCTCCAAGAGAAGTGCAGAGAACAGAGGAAGCCATTATATATTGCCTTCACTGACCTCACAAAGGCATTTGACCTCTTGAGTAGAAATGGCCTATTTAAGATCCTTGAGAAAATATGATGTCCACCCAAACTGTGTCCATGTGTATGTGTTGTGTGTGTACATACTGAACTGTGTACATATCACATGCCAGCTATCCTGTGTTTATGTGTATGTGTTGTGTGTGTACATACTGAACTGTGTACATATCACATGCCAGCTATCCTGTGTTAATGTGTATGTGTTGTGTGTGCACATACTGAACTGTGTACATATCACATGCCAGCTATCCTGTGTTCATGCGTATGTGTTGTGTGTGTACATACTGAACTGTGCACATATCACATGCCAGCTATCCTGTATTCATGTGTATGTGTTGCGTGTGTACATACTGAACTGTGCACATATCACATGCCAGCTATCCTGTATTCATGTGTATGTGTTGTGTGTGTACATACTGAACTGTGTACATATCACATGCCAGCTATCCTGTGTTCATGTGTATGTGTTGTGTGTGTACATACTGAACTATGTACATATCACATGCCAGCTAAACTTGTCTACCCTACAGGAGTTTCACACCTATAATATTCACTGCTCAGTGTTTAATATTGCGACAATACAGTTCAATTGTTCTCAAAACGCTGTGCTACTTTACAAAATGATCTAAGGAGGTGAAAACAATGCTTTTGTGGTAGCAGTTCCCGCGACACTCCTGTCTGCAGAAGTGCGCTGACCTGTCACAGGGCCACAGGCGAGTACCGGCACTGATGACAATACAACCTCACAGGAGGCAGGAAACAGTTGCTGGCCTTGCTTGATAAGATGTGCTCAAAATCAGAAGGTGTGGTCATACAGGCGTGAGATGTACTTCACCAGACGGAATGGTAGACAGGGTGGCAATCGCTGATCAATTTGGCAAATATTGCTTCACGTGTTTATACTAGGCTGTCAGGTTTCGGTGAGGTGTCAGAGTGCACGCCAGACACATGTTTATACTGTGTTTCAGGTGTCAGAGTGCACACCAGACATGTTTCAGGTGTCAGAGTGCACACCAGACAGTGTTTATACTGTCAGGTTTCAGTGAGGTGTCAGAGTGCACACCAGACATGTGTTTATACTGTCAGGTTTCAGTGAGGTGTCAGAGTGCACACCAGACAGTGTTTATACTGTCAGGTTTCAGTGAGGTGTCAGAATGCATGCCAGACATGTGTTTATACTGTCATGTTTCAGTGAGGTGTCAGAATGCATGCCAGACATGTGTTTATACTGTCATGTTTCAGTGAGGTGTCAGAGTGCACGCCAGACATGTGTTTGTACTGTCAGATGTCAGTGAGGTGTCAGAGTGCACGCCAGACACATGTTTATAATAGGCTATCAGGTGTCAGTGAGGTGTCAGAATGCATGCCAGACATGTGTTTATACTGTCATGTTTCAGTGAGGTGTTGCATGCCAGACATGTGTTTATACTGTCATGTTTCAGTGAGGTGTCAGAGTGCATGCGAGACATGTGTTTATACTAGGTGGTCAGGTGTCAGTGAGGTGTCACGAGTGCACGCCAGACATTTGTTTATACTAAGCTGTCAGGTGTCGGTGAGGTGTCAGAGTGCATGCCAGACGTGTTTATACTGTCAGGTTTCAGTGAGGTGTCAGAGTGCACACCAGACATGCGTTTATACTAGGTTGTCAGGTGTCAGAGTGCACCTAGACATGTGTTTATACAAGGTTAAAAAAGTCAACAGGGTCGACTTCATCGCACCGGGTTTTATCCCATATGGCTTGGTCTCTTTCCGCAGCGCAGAAAGCGCCGCACTAAGCACGAACTCCGTAACTTTTAGCGACGACCCACAGGAGTCTCCGAAACATTTAAATCGTAAACTGAAGGGTGCGGCCCGGAATCGAACCCACAACCTTCGAAGCACGAGTCAAACGGCTTGACCACTTCACCACAGAGACTCCCGTTTATACAAGGTTGTCAGGTGTCAGTGAGGTATCAGAGTGCACGCCAGACATTTGTTTATACTAGGTTGTCAGGTGTCAGAGTGCACCTAGACATGTGTTTATACTAGGTTGTCAGGTGTCAGTGAGGTGTCAGAGTGCACACCAGACATTTGTTTATAATGTCAGGTTATAGTGAGGTGTCAGAGTTCACGCCAAATATTTGTTTATACTAGGCTGTCAGGTTGAAACCCTATGGTAAATGTTATACAATTTTGTTGTAGTTGGTGTTTGAAACATAAGTGTTAGGTTGTATAAACACTGCCCAAACTATATGATGGGTACATGATGTGTGTAACCATTACAGGTGCGTAATGAACATGCTGCTCATCATAACTCACATGAGACTGCTCACCGACAGGTAAGCCCAGAAATCAGGCGCTCTTGTATTAACACCATTGAACACTTAATCTGCAGAACCAACTTTCAGTAAGGAATGGCTGCATTATATCTTGTGTTGGCATGATGAAGAGAAACCCATTGTGGGTGAAATAATATTTATGCTCTACATGGTGCCTGATTGAAAAGACATCCATCAAGCCATTCGATAGTTTGTAAAATGAAGTTGCACCTCTCCACAGCACAAAGCCTGGGCTGAATTTAGAGACCTATATGTTACTCAAGCAGCATGATCCCTCTGTCAACCTGCCTAGTTTACTCCAGAGGAAAGGTAACACCAATACACCTGCAACAAGACAAGCTGCAGAAACTGCCGGATCAGCAAAACAATGCTCAAACTGTCCACCTGTTGGAGCTTTAATTCTAGATCAGCTGCCGACCAAGGCTAAGGGCCTGGTCTGGCCTGCCATGACATTTAGTCTTTAGGTTGCAATTACTCGCACCAAGGTAAGGCTTGTACCCGCCCTAACAAACACACAAGTTGTCTAAGTTATTCCATGATATGTAAATAAAACATACAGAGATAAATTACCAAACTACACTTACAGACATCTTGGCATCCTTCATGGGAACCTGGAACGTATTCTCAAAATGTTCAACTGCCCAGTCCCAGAACATGCCAGCACAAGCCAGGCAGATCCCAAAGCAAAAGACTTTCCAGAAGAGATACTTCTTGCTGTAGGTTTCTTTACTGTTGGAACTGTGTCCGTTGGCTGACAGGAGAGACTTGCTGGCAGAGTCCTGAACCATGAATGTGGGCAGCTCCTGCTTGCAGTGATCGAATCGCTTGAACAAGTAAAACAGAATGCCAAAACATAGAAAGACACCGCCAAAAGCGTCACAGATGATATCCACATAATATCCTAACGATGTCCTAATGGACTGGAATTGCAGGTGTTTGTTGTTCTGTGCCCGAAAGACGACTCCATCGAAGGCATCCAGCCAGATACGGATCTGGAAAATGACCACCCCGACTCTGCGATCATGCAGGTTCTCTGAGGCGATGAACTTGCCGGCCACAAGACTCAGCAGCAGGTGAGTCAAGGAGATCATGTTTGGGGTGATGAAGCTGAAGACGCTGGAGAAGCCTGTGATCATGTCAAAGTATTCAGCACTGGGGGCGATGATGAACTGACTTGTGGGGTCATTCATGATTGTCTTAATGGATAAGTGGGTGAAGGGTGAGTAGATCTCATCAGCTGGCCCAGGCTTGGAGTCCTCCACTATGCTGATGGTCTGGAATCTCATGAACAGGATGATGTCCATCACAAAAAAGTAGGCCACAAGAAGAGCACAGACAAACACACAAGTTGTCTTAGCGTCACGAAACAAGACTGCACCAAACAGTGGCATCTTTCCTGATGATTCACAGCAGCAGACTCGCCGAGGGCAGGATGGAGGTGGGGTCCAGTATGCTGTCAACTGAGGGCAGGGACACAGCCTGTTAAATACAACAACAGACCCGCATGTAACTGAAGACAATATAGGATAGCAATCACAACATGTCACACACTGACAACACAACAATAGATTGCATGTAACTGGAGACAATATAGGAGGATAGCAATAACAACATGTCACCAATAATTGACAATACAACAATAGATGTGCATACTGGAGACAGACAAGGTATGACAAGGAACCAGACAGAGTATGACAAATAGACAGACAAGGTATGACAAGGAGACAGACAGGGTATGACAAGGAGCCAGAAGGGTATGACAAGGAGACAGACAGGGTATGACAATTAGACAGACAGGGTATGACAAGGAGACAGACAGGGTATGACAAGGAGACAGACAGGGTATGACAAGGACACAGACAGGAGACAACATGGAGACAGACAGGGTATGACAAAGAGACAGACAGTGTGTGATAAGGAGACAGACAGGGTATGACAAGGAGACAGACAGGGTATGACAAGGAGACAGATGATATGACAAGGGGACAGACAGGGTATGACAAGGAGACAGACAGGGAATGACAAGGAGACAGACAACAAGGAGACAGACAACAACCAATCAACAAACAAACAACACAACAACCAGTCAACAAACAACACAACCAGCCAACAAACAACACAACAAACAGCCAACAAACAACACAATAACCAGTCAACAAACAACACAACAACCAGTCAACAAACAACACAACCAGCCGTCAACAAACAACACAACCAGCCAACAAACAACACAACAAACAGTCAAAAGACAACAAGGCAAATAGTGTCGCAAAATTCCCAATAGGCATGACCTCGCTGAAAGGAAACTCCCAGTAGGCGGGGCTTTGCAGAGCTATCTGGTTGCCGAGCTAATTTTAATCTCAGGGGAAGCCGGACTAGATCTCACGGCCTAGAAGGTTCTTTCTCTTTCTCATGTTGTTATTTCGGGTGGCTTTCTGCACCCGAAGACCCCTGAGCTGAAAATAGATGAGTTTCTCATGGGGAGAACTCATGATTCTCGGGGAAAGTGATTTTCCCCAGAAACCGTGACTTCTGCTTGCTTCAAGAGTATGCTTGGAGACGCAGAAGACAGCCATTGTGCACTCAATTCTCTCCCTGACAAGACGTGTGTGTTTTTCGGTCCATAGTTGTCTTTATGGAGCGGCCCAGTACCCACCAACTTTATGGCTGATTGCAGTATTGGTTCACGCTCTAAGGTAATACCACTATTAATTCTTTAATTGTCTTGTTTAATTGTATTACGCGATTATCAAAGCCACGTGATGGGTGTTGTTAGCTGCCCGGCTCATGAATATTAATGAAGTGCTATCGATCAATGCTAGGCATAGAACAGGGAGGACGTAGTGTTTATTTCTCTTTCTAACCGTTAATTCTTTGAATACTGATTAGAGAGGGTGATTCATTTAAGTCCTTTAGTACAGGCCTGTGTTTGTTCGATAGTTAGAATAGCTGTGTAATTTAGGCACTTGCATTCAGTTGTGAGAAGTGCAGGATAAATGCTGTGATGTCAGTTTCAGTAGGCTGAGACAGGACGGGATGAAGTAAGGCAAGTGGTATGATAAATTGATTGTTGATTTAGTAACATGATTGTGGTGCTGAAGCCTTATCCTGGTGCGAGGAAATGCAACCCAAAGACAAAATAAGTCATGGCAGGGCAGACCAGGCCCTAAGCCTTGGTTGGCAGCTGGTCTAGGATCTAAGCTCCGACAGGCGGACAGTTAGAGCATTGCTTTGCTGATCCGGCAGCTTCTGCAGCTTGTCTTGTTCCAGATGTATAGGTGTTAACTTTCCTCTAGAGTGAACTAGGCAGGCCGAGAGAGGGATCATGCTGCATGGGCAACACATGGTTTCTTTATTTTAGCCCAGGCTTTGTGCTATGGAGAGGCAATAACTCCATCCCTGGTCTTAACCGGTCTCGGAATCAAAGCGAGAGGCAACTGTTACGGGTTATAAGTCCTTGTCAGTTGGCGTAGACATGGGGCGCCACGCGTTGCCTCTGACGGTGGGAGACACCTACAGGTGTCACTGATCAGCTACTGCCCGCCTCAAGCTGGGCAGCCCCCGGCCAATTGGGTGCTGATCCGCCACAGCCTGCTTCAATGGGTGCTTGGGGCTAGGACAAAATCTGAATCGCAGGCTGTAAAACCAATGCACCAGGTACTAATAAAAAGAATAATAGAAACCTCAAGCTACGGCTTGCAACCTGGAATGTGAGAACCATGTGTCCAGGATTTTCCACTGACTTGACAAATATTGACGATGTGAGAAAAACGGCTGTGATTGATGCTGAACTCAATCGTCTTAACACTGATATTGCTGGCCTGCAGGAGACTCGCCTCGCTGAGGAAGGGTCACTCAGGGAAAACAATTACACCTTTTTTTGGAAGGGAAGAGGGCAGGCAGAAAAAAGGCAACATGGTGTGGGCTTTGCAGTGAAGAATTCGCTACTGGGAATGATTGATATCCCAGCTGGAGGTAATGAAAGATTATTATCACTGCGCTTGGCAACCTCTTGTGGATTTGCCACCATTCTCACTGCATATGCACCGACACTCGCTTCCTCTGATGATGTGAAGGATACGTTCTATGAGCAGCTAGACTCTGCGATCAAGGCAGTTCCAAAATCCGACTACATTTATATGCTCGGTGATTTCAATGCTCGTGTGGGCAAGGACTCGAGTTCATGGCCAGTGTGCCTTGGAAAATACAACATCGGTCACATGAATGATAATGGGCAAAGGCTGCTGGAGCATTGCACTAGAAATGACCTATGTATTACAAACTCCTTTTTTAAAACAAAAGAAATGCATAAGGTCACATGGAAACATCCAAGATCCGGCCATTGGCATCAGCTGGACTTCATTATCACACGGAGACAACATCTGAACCATACATCATTAACTCGAAGTTACCACAGTGCTGACTGTGATACAGATCATTCTTTGGTTGTTGCAAGGGTTAGACTGAGACCAAAGAGAATCTACACAGCTAAACACAAGTCTAGCCCCAGGATTAATATTATTAACACTCACGATCCTGGAAAGTGCTTTGAATTTCAACAGCAACTTGAAGACGCTTTCCATGATACATCAGAAAATTGTATAGTAAATGATAAATGGAGTAAACTTAAGGAAACTATTTATAAAACAGCGGTAGGGGTTTACGGCACTGTGGATCATAAGAGGCAGGACTGGTTTGCGGCAAACAGCCAGATACTGCAGCCCTTGATTGATAAAAAGAAGATAGCTCTCTTAAGAAACAAGGAAAGACCAACGCGTAACACTCTGAGTGAGCTGAAGCAAGCGAGGAAGGATGTACAAAAGGCTGCCAGGCAATGTGCGAATGACTATTGGATCAAGTTATGTGAGTCCATTCAAATCGCAAGTGATAAGGGAAACATCAGAAGCATGTATGAAGGGATAAAGAAAGCCTGTGGTCCAATGATCAAAAGAAGTGCACCGCTGAAAACCTTGACTGGAGAAATCATCACTGATAAGAAACAACAGATGGATAGATGGGTCGAGCACTATTTAGAGCTTTACTCAAGTGAAACCAAGCTAGCGGATGATGCCCTCAACACCATAGAGGCTCTACCAACTCTTGACCACCTGGACACACTTCCCACCATAACAGAAGTTAAGTGTGCTATAAATGAGCTTGCATCTGGCAAGGCTCCAGGTAAGGATGGGATTCCAATAGAGGTAATCAGGAGTGGGCTATTAAGACACACTCGCTCTACAGATCCACCAGCTAATAGAGCTATGCTGGCGAGAAGGACAAGTCCCACAGGATTTCAAAGATTCAAACATCATAACGCTGTACAAGAACAAGGGAGATCGGAGCGACTGTAACAACTATAGGGGTGTCTCACTTCTGTGTATTGTTGGGAAAGTATTTGCCAGAATTGTCCTGCGCAGACTTCAAGTCCTGGGAGATCAAGTCTACCCCGAATCACAGTGCGGCTTCCGTCAGAACCGGTCTACCATTGATATGATATTCTCATTGCGACAGATGCAAGAAAAATGTCGGGAACAAAATCAGCCACTGTTTATTGCCTTCATCGACCTCACAAAGGCATTCGATTTGGTCAGTCGTGAGGGTCTGTTCAAAGCACTAAAGAAGATTGGCTGCCCACCAACTCTTCTGTCCATTGTGGAATCGTTCCACACAGGCATGAAGGGTATAATCAAGTCTGATGGCTCAACTTCAGAAGAGTTTGAAATCAAGAGTGGAGGTACTAACCCCCACCCTCTTTGGGATATACTTTTCACTTCTACTGAAATATGCCTTTCGTGATCAGGATGACGGTATATACATTCACTCACTGCTCAGATGGTGGCCTCTATAATGCTCAGAGATTGAAGGCCAAGACCAAAATTAGCAGGGTACTAATCAGAGAGTTGCTTTTTGCGGATGATGCTGCGATTACGACCCACTCTGAGGAAGAATTACAACATCTACTATCTGCATTCTCCAATGCTTGTTCTGAATTTGGTTTAACAATTAACAAAAAGAAGACACAGATTATGTCACAAGGTGCACATGGTGTACCATCAATCTTTATTGACGACGCCGAACTGGAGATAGTAGACCATTTTACATATCTAGGATCAGAGGTAAATAGCAAATTATCCCTCGATCAGGAAATCAACATCAGGATTGGCAAGGCAGCAACAACAATGAACATGTTAGCAAAAAGAGTCTGGGAGAACAGGAAGCTTACTGCCAAAACAAAAGTCCTCGTCTACCAAGCCTGTGTCCTGAGTACTCTTCTTTATGGCAGTGAAACCTGGACAACTTACTCACACCAAGAGAAACGTTTAAACAGCTTTCATATGCGGTGTCTGCGAAGAATACTTGGTATTAAGTGGCAAGACAAAATCACAAATACTGAAGTATTGGAAAGATCAGGTTGTGTGACGGTGTATTCCATGCTCAGTCTTCGTAGACTTAGATGGATAGGACACGTTAGGAGGATGGATGATGGTAGAATACCAAAGGACATCTTTTTTGGTGAATTACAGACGGGTAGGAGATCTCAGGGTCGGCCTCTACTACGATACAAAGATGTGTGTAAGCGGGACATGATTGATACAAGCATTGATAATGCACATTGGGAGCACGTCGCCGCTGAACGTGTTGCATGGAGGGCAACTATCAGAAATGGAATAAAGACAAAGGAGAAAATGATTGCAGATAAAGCACACACAGAGCGTGAGAGACGTAAGATGGTGCAAAATGGTGGAAATGACCATGTTTTCACATGCACCTACTGTGGGCAAACATTTGCAGCAAGAATTGGCCTTACCAGCCACACTCGCCACCGCCATGGATCTTAGTTATTAAGCCTTTTTAAAGCACAATGTACCAAACTATCGTCTGTCAAGACGGAAAGGTGCCAATGAGTAATGTGGTGCTGATTATTCAAGGTGATTGTGATACTGATTATTCAATCATGTGGTGGTGGTGTGTTGATTCATCGCGATTCTGGAAGGAACAGCGTGTGTTGGTTCGGCACGATTCTGGGAGGGGTAGTGTGTGTATTTGCATCGTGATTCATAGAGAAACGATGTGTCTTCTATGCTATTCTTACCCCACCCTATCTACATTTCTTGGGAGAACTATACTTGGGATAGGTCGTTGAGGTGGGTTCTTCTTTACCTTGAGAGAGGAGAGAAACCAAGGGATGGGATGCGAACAGCATTCTAAATATGAGATGACTGGTCCTACCCAAACAGGGTAGCCGTTCATGCTTGGACCACCGCTAATTAATGGGGTAAGGGAACGGGTTTGGACTTTCACCATCTACATGTGATGCGTTATCATGTAAAATAATAATACTCTTTACCTTTCAGGGAGAAGAGTTGACAAGGAGAGTTTCTCTTGGGTCTGGGACGAAGATCCCAGAAGAGAAACAGATCATGAGGATGATGATGATTATGAAGAGGAATTGTCCGGACGGACAATTCTCAATGAGAGTAACCCCTACACTTATATAAGATTTCGGTGTTATTATAGTGATTGAAGAGGGAAGAAGAAAGAGGGAGTGGTAGGTACCGGGATCAGGTGACAGGGGTACGGCAACGATAAGACCGGTACTTACTGGAACCGTGCCTCCAAGACGAGCAATTCCAGGTCTGCCTGACAACGGTAGTGCGCTCATGCGTGCACTCTTTCTTTATTGAATATGATCATTTAAGCCGGAATGTATGGTTTACATATTTTGTTGACTGAGGGCAATTAATTCTGATTGATGAAATGTATGTCAGAGTTTTTGCCGAATGCTTTCACTTGATCCTATTCATTGCAGGGTCGGCCTTCTAGTATTGTACTCAAGATGCCTTCAACTGTGGTAGTCAAGACGAATCTACTGAGACGGAGGAACTTGGCTATATGCTCACTCCAGTAATACCATTCATGCTATATGTGTGGTCAACGTACTGGGAGCAAGCCAAATCAATCACCCTCAGTGAGAAGACCACCGAAGGTTACAACTTATATGGACCTGACTGGTTCATATCGAAGGTGTATGTCAACACGCAGGTGAGAGAGGTACAATGATGATGAGTACCCTTATGACACTCCTGTTACCTTGCCAGACCCAGATGGGGTTGAAAAGACCGATCGTCTTATGTGACTTTAGTTTTGTGATCTTCAAGGTGACATCCACCCTATGTGACCAGACCCAGATGGGGTCCGAACTGTTATATTGTTAGTCACCTAGATCTTTGACATTCACCAGAATATTGGCGATGGAGTGTATCCTTACTTCTCAGACCCAGGACGGGTCAGTCAGAACTGTGTGATTCCGGTGTGAGTCACCTGAGCTTCATGTTATTTGCTCATCTTATAGATCTTCATAGGGGGAGCTTAATGCTATAGGGTCTCCCCAGTTAGACTTTGCAGTGAAGAATCAACCTCGTGTCCACTACGTCACAGGGTGACAGCTTTATTGGACACTGTTACGTACTGACATCCTATCACAGACATTCAGGATGACTAGTCCCGGCGGTAATCCACATGGAACTGTGATGAGACCGGGTGCTTCACACTTCTCAAGTCAACTCTTGCATGGAGGGATCCCGGTGAGCTCACGTAACCGACCTGATGTACGCATACAGAATCTCACTTGCCCTATGATGATACTTGGATCATCCCTGATTCTTCTACACTCTTTTGTCTAGCTGTACATAGACCTGCTCTCTATCCCAATCTCCATCCTTCTGATCTGGACTATTTTGTACAATACATTTCGCAGTTTGGTAACATGCCTTTGCTTCAGTTTATGTGTGTCTTTTGGACTGACCCCCCTAGGCATACTGGTCCATAGGTTGAGAGAGTGAACGAGAGGTGGAGTCCAGAGTCTGTGGGGGTTCAGTAGACAAACCATACTTGTGTTGTGGTCAGTACAGGGTGGGAATGTCAAGGTGTACCCCTACCCAGTCAAACCCTAGGGGTTTCAGTACAAATAGTCAACAATCAACACAACAAACAGCCAGTAAACAACACAACAAACAGTCAACAAACAACACACAAATTGCCAACAAACAACCAACAACTAGCCAACAAACAACCTACAACTAGCCAACAAACAACCAATCAATAAACAATCAACACACAACCAACAACTAGCTAACAAATAACACAACAAACTGCCAACAAACACAACAAGCAATCAACACACAACCAACAACTAACACAACAAACTGCCCAAAAAACAACAACACAACAACCAATCAACACACAACCAACAACTAGCCAACAAATAACACAACAAACTGCCAACAAACAACACAACAACCAATCAACACACAACCAACAACTAGCCAACAAATAACACAACAAACTGCCAACAAACAACACAACAACCAGCCAGTAAACAACAGAACAAGTCAACAAACAACCAACAACTAGCCAACAAACAACACAACAAACAACCATCAAACAACACAACAACCAATGAACAAACACAACAACCAGCCAGTAAACAACACAACAACCAGTTAACACACAACCAACAACTAGCCAACAAACAACATAAAAAACTGCCAACAAACAACACAACAACCAATCAACAAACATAATTAGCCAGTAAACAATACAACAACTAGCCAACAAACAACCAACAACTAGCCAACAAATAACACAAACAACACCAATCAAAAACACAACAATTAGCCAGTAAACAATACAAAAACAAGCCACCAAACAACACAACAACCAGCCAGTAAACAACAGAACAAGTCAACAAACAACCAACAACTAGCCAACAAACAACACAACAACCAATCAACAAACATAACAATTAGCCAGTAAACAATACAACAACCAGCCAACAAACAACACAACAATCAGCCAGTAAACAAAAGAACAACAAGTCAACAAACAACCAACAACTAGCAAACAAACAACACAACAACCAATCAAGAAACAACACAACAAATAACACAACAAACAACACAACAACCAATCAACAAAACAAACAGCAACTAGCCAATAAACAAGACAACAAATAAGAAAACAAACAAAACAACAAACAACCAATCCACAAACAATCAATAACTAGCCAACAACCAACACAACAAACAAAAACAAACAACATACAAAACAATGCAACAAACAACACAACAACCAATCAACAAAACAAACAGCCAGTAAACAACACAACAACTAGCCAACAAACAACACAACAAACAGTCAGTATATAACATGAACACCAACCAACAAACAACATAACAACCAATCAACAAACAACACAACAACCAATTAATAAACAACACAACAACCAGCCAACAAACAACACAACAAACAGCTAATAAACAACATGACAACCAGCCAATAAACAACACAACAACCAGCCAACAAACAACACAAGATACAGCCAATAAACAACATGACAACCAGCCAATAAACAACATGACAACCAGCCAATAAACAACACAAGAAACAATCAACAAACAACACAACAACCAGCTAGCAAACAACACAAAAACCAGCTAGCAAACACCACAACAACAAACCAACAAACAATGCAACAATCAGCTAGCAAACAACACAACAAGAAGCCAACAAACAACACAAAACCCAGCTAGCAAACAACACAACAATCAGCTAGCAAACAACACAACAACAAGCCAACAAACACAACAACCAGCTAGCAAACAACACAACAACAAGCCAACAAACACAACAACCAGCTAGCAAACAACACAACAAGCCAACAAACAACAACCAGCCAGCAAAAAACACAACAACCAGCAAGCAAACAACACAACAAACAACAAGCCAACAAACAACACAACAACCAGCTAGCAAACAACAAAACAAACAACCAACAACAAGCCAACAAACAACCAGCTAGCAAACAACACAACAACCAATAAACAAACAACAAAACAATCAACAAACAATGCAACAACCAATCAACAAACAATACAACAATCAATCAACACAACAACACGACAACCAGCTAGCAAACAACACAACAAGAAGCCAACAAACAACACAACAACAAGCCAACACACAACACAACAACCAGCTAGCAAACAACACAACAAACAACCAATAACAAGCCAACAAACACCACAACAAACAACCAATAACAAGACAACAAACAACACAACAACCAGCTAGCAAACAACACAACAACAAGCCAACAAACAACACAACAACCAGCAAGCAAACAACACAACAAACAACAAGCTAACAAACAACACAACAACCAGCTAGCAAACAACACAACAACAAGCCAACAAACAACACAACAACCAGCTAGCAAACAACACAACAAGCCAACAAACAACACAACAAGCCAGCAAACAACAACAACCAGCCAGCAAAAATCACAACAACCAGCTAGCAAACAACACAACAAACAACCAACAACAAGCCAACAAACAACCAGCTAGCAAACAACACAACAACAAACCAACAAACAATACAACAACAATCCAACAAACAACACAACAACCAGCTAGCAAACAACACAACAACCAGCTAGGAAGCAAACAACAACCAGCTAGCAAACAACACAACAAACAACACAACAACCAGCTAGGAAGCAAACAACAACCAGCTAGCAAACAACACAACAAACAACACAACAACCAGCTAGGAAGCAAACACAACAACCAGCTAGCAAACAACACAACAAACAACCAACAACAAGCCAACAAACAACACAACAGCCAGCTAGCAAACAACACAACAAACAACCAACAACAAGCCAACAAACAACACACCAACCAGCTAGCAAACAACACAACAAACAACCAATAACAAGCCAACAAACAACACAACAACCAGCTAGGAAGCAAACAACAACCAGCTAGCAAACAACACAACAAACAACACAACAACCAGCTAGCAAGCAACACAACAACAAGCCAACAAACAACACAACAACAAGCCAACAAACAACACAACAAACAACCAAAAACAAGCCAACAAACAACACAACACAACCAGCTAGCAAACAACACAACAACAAGCCAACAAACAACACAACAAACAACAACAACCAGCCAGCAAAAACCACAACAACCAGCTAGCAAACAACAAAACAAACAACCAACAACAAGCCAACAAACAACCAGCTAGCAAACAACACAACAATCCAACAAACAACACAACAACCAGCCAGCAAACAACACAACAAACAACCAACAACAAGCCAACAAACAACACAACAATCAGCTAGCAAACAACACAACAAACAACCAACAACAAGCCAACAAACAACACGACAAACAACCAATAACAAGCCAACAAACAACACAACAATAAGCCACCAAACAACAATCAGCCAGCATAAAACACAATAACCAGCTAGCAAACAACAAAACAAAAAACCAACAACAAGCCAACAAACAACCAGCTAGCAAACAACACAACAACAATCCAACAAACAACACAACAACCAGCTAGCAAACAACACAAAAACAATCCAACAAACAACACAACAACCAGCTAGCAAACAACACAACAAACAACCAACAACAAGCCAACAAACAACCAATAACAAGCCAAAAAACAACACAACAATAAGCCAACAAACAACAATCAGCCAGCAAAAAACACAACAACCAGCTAGCAAACAACAAAACAAACAACCAATAACAAGCCAACAAACAACCAGCTAGCAAACAACACAACAACAATCCAACAAACAACACAACAACCAGCTAGCAAACAACACAACAAACAACACAAAAACAATCCAACAAACAACACAACAACAATCCAAAAAAAAACACAACAACCAGCTAGCAAACAACACAACAAACAACCAGCTAGCAAACAACACAACAAACAACCAACAACCAGCCAGTAAACAACACAACAACCAGCCAGCTAGTGTGGGACACCAACGTGTGTATGTGTGTAAACGGAAGCGTGACGTTTCAGCACGTATGATATTCGAGACACCTGTGTTTAGATGTGTGTAGACGGCAAACAAACCATCAACTAGAAGGATACATGTGTGTATCGACATATCGGCACGAATGGTACTCCATGTCAAATAAGGAAAATACATCAACCAGAACGAGGCAGCTGTATGTAGACGGCAGCTCGACATGTCGGCACTATGATATTCTATGTCGAACATGAACCTACCTGTTGCCTGACAACATGCTGGAGACTGAAATCAATGAAAGGGGTCGACCCACGGCGCGCTACTCCCCGTCAAAGTTATAGACAACAGGTGTTCCGTGCAAAAGTGAACTAGCCTGAGTCGCGATGTCTACATGTGCTAACTGCTGCCAATAGCTGGTTGTAACACCGAGAGATGGCAGGCCACATACCACAACAGTCAAACAATCTGTGGGGGAAACTGGCGTCCAGCCTGCAGGCTCCATCAACAACAGTCACACAATATGTGGGGGAAACTGGCCTCCAGCCTGCAGGCTCCATCAACAACAGCCACACAATCTGTGGGGACAACTGACGTCCAGCCTGCAGGCTCATCAACAACAGTCACACAAGATGTGGGGACAACTGCAGGATTCAACGGCACATCTACGGGGTTCAATGGCGATTGGCGATCGTCCACGGCGATCCTTACACCCAACGCGTCACGCTGAATCTTCTCCCTGGTGACTAACCAGGTCAGTGTCCGACCCAGGCTGACAGGTAACTGACCAAGTCCGTGTCCGACCCAGGCTCACAGGTAACTGACCAGGTCCGTGTCCGACCCAGGCTGACAGGTAACTGATCAGGTACGTGTCCGATCCAGGCTGAAAGGTAACTGACCATGTCCGTGTCCGACCCAGGCTCACAGGTAACTGACCAGGTCCGTGTCCGACCCAGGCTGACAGGTGACTCTTTTTTCTACGTAGTGCGGGCCATGTTTACAAGATTACAAGAACCAGTTCGCAAGTTGCGCCCCGCGCACGTTAAAATCCACAACAGTGGGGAAGTCGCTTGGAGAAGGACATGAGGTGAATGTATGTGGGGAAATACATTTGGCACACTTCCAAGCTGGACGTAATGACCTCCGAGTTACTGGTATGGGGAGACCGGGAGGAGGAGCAGTGGCAGAGGAAAAGGAAGGCGAGGAAGAAGATGAAAAAGGGGGGGGGGGGGGGGGGGAGAGGAAGTGGATGAAGAAAACGATCATAAATGTCCCAGTAGTCGGTAATTGGTTGCAGATCTTGGCAGGCGAATGACACATCCTCTGCCCGACTTCACGTGACCCGAAAACATGATCCTGAATGAGGAGAATCACGAGGCGCCCTGTTCAAGTCTGAATTTCAAAGAGCATAGAAAATGGTCCCGGACTCTCAATGACGAGCACGCCTACACAGCTGACCTACCAGCAGAGACACGTGACCTGGGGTTACAGTTCACTGCGGCGGCCTTTTCACGGGTTGCTACAAGTTTAGGCCTAGGCAGAGACAGGGGGGGGGGGGGGGGGGAGACACATAAAACACCCGTCTTAACCTAACACCGTCCCACGTATTTCTTGTGTTCACGTACAAAGAAGCTGCCAGAATTACCCGCACACAACATTCGCCCAAGAAATCTGTCTGGTGTTGTGTGTCCCGGCCCCACGAATGAACACACCGCGTAGGCCATCGAGGACAGGGAAGACAGCACAGGTGCTGGCAAACGTTTCCACCAGTCTTTATACAGAAACAATAGAAGCAGAATACTGAGCTAGAAAAGGGAAACAATCACAAATAAGTCACGCACATGGTTCACTGACATGACAGTTGACCCCAGCGACATGGACGGGACAACAACTGAACTGGAGAGAGTGCGCCGTTCAGCAGCCCAGGACAAGTACACCACTGGTACATGTCCAGGAGCATTGTCATCATAATGTTCCACGCCGATAGGCGTAGGCGATTGTGGTTTGCCATCTCAGACGGTCACCAGTCTTGGATCAAACATGTATACATGTCTTGTGGCCAGCCCATCCAGGTCTCCCTGTCTCCCCACTGCTCTTGTCCCATCCAGTTTGACAAGGAAATACACCAAGTCTTTCATAGGTTCCCACACCCACTTCCCAAGCTCTTCGTTACAATATCTGCTCCTGGTTACAATATCCGCTCCTCGTTACAATATCGTGCGTACGTGTGTGTGTGTGTGTGTCCCTCCCCCCCCCCCCTCTCATGCAGGTATGGACTACACTATACTGGTCCAGTGAATCAACACTGGACCCATGTACAGAAAGTTAAGACTACACTATACTGGCCCAGTGAATCAACACTAGACCCCTGTACAGAAAGCTAAGTCTATATTATACTGGCCTAGTGAATCAACACTAGACCCAATTTGTAGGCAATCAACCAGCGAGTGACTCCATCTAGCCGTTGAGTTTAATGTGAACACGAGCTTGCCGGTGCAACCAGGCATGAAACCATAGATTTGATCAAGGATGGAATTATCACAAGGGGAACTTTAAAATCTTGTCTCACTCACCACCAATGTTGTTTATAATAGGTTATTATATGTGTGTCAGGTCACCCCATTACTTCTACATGAACCCATACACAACAATGAAGGCAACTCTCCTACAGTATAACAATGGAGGTGAAGAGGTAACTTTCCTACATATAACAACAGAGTTAAAGAGGTAACTTTCCTACACTATAACAACGGAGGTGAAGGTAACATTACTACAGTATAATAATGGAGGTGAAGAGGTCACTTTCCTACATTATAACAATGGAGTTAAAGAAGTAACTTTCCTACACTTTGACAATGGAGGTGAAGGTAACTCTCCTACAGTATATCAATGGAGGTGAAGGTAACTCTCCTACAGTATTACAATGGAGTTAAAGAGATAACTTTCCTACACTATAACAATGGAGGTAAAGGTAACTTTCCTACAGTATAACAATGGAGGTGAAGAGGTAAATTTCCTACATTATAACAATGGAGGTGAAAGTAACTTTCCTACATTATAACAACAGAGGAGAATGTAACTTTCCTACACTATAACAGCAGATGTGAAAGTAACATTACTACAGTATAATAACGAAGGTGAAGAGGTAACTTTCCTACATTATAACAATGGAGGTTAAGAGGTAACTTTCCTACATTATAACAATGGAGTTAAAGAGGTAGCTTCCCTACATTATAACAATGGAGGTAAAGATGTAACTTTCCTACACAATAACAACACAGGTGAAGGTAACTTTACTACATTATAACAATGGAGTTAAAGAAGTAACTTTCCTACACTATAACAACACAGGTGAAGATAACTTTACTACAGTATAACAACAGAGGTGAAGAGGTAAGTTTCCTACATTATATCAACAGAGTTAAAGAGGTAGCTTCCATACACTATAACAATGGAGGTGAAGAGGTAGCTTCCCTACATTATAACAATGGAGGTAAAGAGGTAACTTTCCTACACTATAACAACACAGGTGAAGGTAACTTTACTACAGTGTAACAACGGAGATGAAGAGGTAAATTTCCTACATTATAACAACAGAGTTAAAGAGGTAGCTTCCTTACATTACAACAAAAAAGAAATAACTTTCCTAAACTATAACAACGGAGTTAAAGAGGTAACTTTCCTACATTATGACAATGGAGTTAAAGAGGTACCTTTCCTACATTATAACAACGGAGTTAAAGAGGTAACTTCCCTACATTATAACAATGGAGTTAAAGAGGTAACTTCCCTACATTATAACAACAGAGTTAAAGAGGTAACTTTACTACACTATAACAACAGAGTTAAAGAGGTAACTTTCCTACATTATAACAACAGAGTTAAAGAGGTAACTTTACTACACTATAACAACAGAGTTAAAGAGGTAACTTTCCTACATTATAACAACAAAGTTAAAGAGGTAACTTCCCTACATTATAACAACAGAGTTAAAGAGGTAACTTATAACAACGAAGAGGTAACTATAGCAACGAAGGTGAAGGTCACTTTCCTATGGTATAACAATGGAGGTGAAGCGGTAACTTTCCTACATTATAACAATGGAGTTAAAGAGGTAACTTTCCTACACTATAACAATGGAGGTGAAGGTAACTTTATTACAGCATAACAATGGAGGTAAAGAGGTAACTTTCCTACAGTATACCAATGGAAGTATATGACTATGGCTGTAAACTACAGCATGATGGTGCCACCTCAAGCCATGTCCAGTGCTGACATAACTGAGGCTGATCATCACATGGGAAGTAAATCTCTTGGACCATTCACCTGTTTGCCTCGTTTACTGCACACTGTCCCTTACCACCCACATATGTCTGTCTGTCCATTCTCTAGGCAGTCATAACTCCCAGTTATTAACCCAGAGACTGTTGTGTGACCAGATATTAATCCAGTGACTGTGGTGTGACCAAATATTAACCCAGTGACTGTGGTGTGACCAAATATAAACCCTGAGACTGTGGTGTGACCAAATTTAACCCAGAGACTGTGGTGTGACCAGATATTAATCCAGTGACTGTGGTGTGACCATATATTAACCCAATGACTGTGGTGTGACCAAATATTTATCTTACATCAGCAACATCAGGAATCTGATGTCACAAATATGTGAATATTTATATGTATCTGCTGACTGTAATGTGACAAATTTATCTCCTCCCTGGTTTGACAGAATATTTATCTCCTCCCTGGTGTGACAGAATATTTATCTCCACCATGGTGTGACAGAATATTTGTACTTATAATTATTTATGTGACAAATCAGATGTACTTTCTCTCAAACTGACGTGACAAACATTACTTGCATAAATGCCATGCTGTGACAGAATGTGTCCATACAGTTACCAGAAGTGAAATAAGTGTGAACTCACTGTGACGTCCCGACCAAGTCCTCTGTGCTTGACGTAATTAACCTTTTGTCTAACATATCTCCTGTCTGAAAACAAATCACATACATATAATAAACATACACACGCACATGCATGGAAACTCTGACAAATGCTCCCACACAAAACTGACAGCTACATGACATGTCACTGAGACTTGGACACAGACACCACAAGACTGTGACAGCTACATGACTTATGTCACTGAGACATGGACACAGACACCACACGACTGTGACAGCTACATGACTAATGTCACTGAGACTTAGACACACATGCCACAAGGCTGTGACAGCTACATGACTAATGTCACTGAGACTTAGACACAGACACCACAAGACTGTGACAGCTACATGACTAATGTCACTTAGACTTGGACACAGACACCACAAGGCTGTGACAGCTACATGACTAATGTCACTGAGACTTTGACACAGACACCACAAGACTGTGACAGCTACATGACTAATGTCACTGAGACTTAGACACACATGCCACAAGGCTGTGACAGCTACATGACTAATGTCACTGAGACTTAGACACAGACACCACAAGACTGTGACAGCTACATGACTAATGTCACTTAGACTTGGACACAGACACCACAAGGCTGTGACAGCTACATGACTAATGTCACTGAGACTTGGACACAGACACCAGCAGGCTGTGACAGCTACATGACTAATGACACTGAGACTTGGACACAGACACCAAAAGACTGTGACAGCTACATGACTAATGTCACTGAGACTTGGACACAGACACCACAAGGCTGTGACAGCTACATGACTAATGTCACTGAGACTTAGACACACATGCCACAAGGCTGTGACAGCTACATGACTAATGTCACTGAGACTTGGACACAGACACCACAAGGCTGTGACAGCTACATGACTAATGTCACTGAGACTTGGACACAGACACCACAAGACTGTGACAGCTACATAACTAATGTCACTGAGACTTAGACATACATGCAACAAGGATGTGACAGCTATATGACTAATGTCACAGAGACTTGGACACAGACACCACAAGACTGCGACAGCTACATGACTAATGTCACTGAGACTTGGACACAGACACGACAAGACTGTGACAGCTACATGACTAATGTCACTGAGACTTGGACACAGACACCACATGACTGTGACAGCTACATGACTAATGTCACTGAGACTTGGACACAGACCCACATGACTGTGACAGCTACATGACTAATGTCACAGAGACTTGGACACAGACACCACAAGACTGTGACAGCTACATGACTAATGTCACTGAGACTTGGACACAGACACCACAAGACTGTGACAGCTACATAACTAATGTCACTGAGACTTAGACACACATGCAACAAGGATGTGACAGCTATATGACTAATGTCACAGAGACTTGGACACAGACACCACAAGACTGCGACAGCTACATGACTAATGTCACTGAGACTTGGACACACATGCCACAAGGCTGTGACAGCTACATGACTAATGTCACTGAGACTTGGACACAGACACCACAAGGCTATGACAGCTACATGACTAATGTCACAGAGACTTGGAGACAGACACAACAAGACTGTGACAGCTACATGACTAATGTCACTGAGACTTGGACACAGACATGACAAGACTGTGACAGCTACATGACTAATGTCACTGAGACTTGGACACAGACACCACAAGGCTGTGACAGCTACATGACTAATGTCACTGAGACTTGGACACAGACACCACATGACTGTGACAGCTACATGACTAATGTCACAGAGACTTGGACACAGACACCACATGACTGTGACAGCTACATGACTAATGTCACAGAGACTTGGACACAGACACCACAAGACTGCGACAGCTACATGACTAATGTCACTGAGACTTGGACACAGACACCACAAGACTGTGACAGCTGACATGACTAATGTCACTGAGACTTGGACACAGACACCACATGACTGTGACAGCTACATGACTAATGTCACAGAGACTTGGACACAGACACCACATGACTGTGACAGCTACATGACTAATGTCACAGAGACTTGGACACAGACACCACAAGACTGTGACAGCTACATGACTAATGTCACTGAGACTTAGACACACATGCAAAAAGGATGTGACAGCTATATGACTAATGTCACAGAGACTTGGACACAGACACCACAAGACTGCGACAGCTACATGACTAATGTCACTGAGACTTGGACACAGACACCACAAGACTGTGACAGCTACATGACTAATGTCACTGAGACTTGAACACAGACACCACAAGGCTGTGACAGCTACATAACTAATGTCACTGAGACTTAGACACACATGCAACAAGGATGTGACAGCTACATGACTAATGTCACTGAGACTTGGACACAGACACCACAAGGCTGTGACAGCTACATGACTAATGTCACTGAGACTTGGACACACATGCCACAAGGCTGTGACAGCTACATGACTAATGTCACTGAGACTTAGACACATATGCAACAAGGATGTGACAGCTACATGACTAATGTCACCGAGACTTGGACACAGAAACCACAAGGCTGTGACAGCTACATGACTAATGTCACTGAGACTTGGACACAGACACCACAAGACTGTGACAGCTACATGACTAATGTCACTGAGACTTGGACACAGACACCACAAGACTGTGATAGCTACATGACTAATGTCACTGAGACTTAGGACACAACATGCCACAAGGCTGTGACAGCTACATGACTAATGTCACTGAGACTTAGACACAGACACCACAAGACTGTGACAGCTACATGACTAATGTCACTTAGACTTGGACACAGACACCACAAGACTGTGACAGCTACATGACTAATGTTCACTGAGACTTGGACACAGACACCAGCAAGGCTGTGACAGCTACATGACTAATGTACACTGAGACTTAGGACACAGACACCACAAGACTGTGACAGCTACATGACTAATGTCACTGAGACTTGGACACAGACACCACAAGACTGTGACAGCTACATGACTAATGTCACTGAGACTTAGACACACATGCCACAAGGCTGTGACAGCTACATGACTAATGTCACTGAGACTTGGACACAGACACACAAGGCTGTGACAGCTACATGACTAATGTCACTGAGACTGGACACAGGACACCACAAGACTGTGACAGCTACATAACTAATGTCACTGAGACTTAGACATACATGCAACCAAGGATGTGACAGCTCTATGACTAATGTCACAGCGACTTGGACACAGACACCACAAGACTGCGACAGCTACATGACTAATGTCACTGAGACTTGGACACAGACACGGACAAGACTGTGACAGCTACATGACTAATTTGTCACTGAGACTTGGACACAGACACCACATGACTGTGACAGCTACATGACTAATGTCACTGAGACTTGGACACAGACCCACATGACTGTGACAGCTACATGACTAATGTCACAGAGACTTGGACACAGACACCACAAGACTGTGACAGCTACATGACTAATGTCACTGAGACTTGGACACAGACACCACAAGACTGTGACAGCTACATACTAATGTCACTGAGACCTTAGACCACATGCAACAAGGACTGTGACAGCTACTATGACTAATGTCACAGAGGACTTGGACACAGACACCACAAGACTGCGACAGCTACATGACTAATGTCACTGAGACTTGGACACACATGCCACAAGGCTGTGACAGCTACATGACTAATGTCACTGAGACTTGGGACACAGACACCACAAGGCTATGACAGCTACATGATAATGTCACAGAGACTTGGAGACAGACACAACAAGACTGTGGACAGCTACATGACTAATGTCACTGAGACTTGGACACAGACATGACAAGACTGTGACAGCTACATGACTAATTTCACTGAGGACTTGGACACAGACACCACAAGGTTGTGACAGCTACATGACTAATGTCACTGAGACTTGGACACAGACACCACATGACTGTGACAGCTACATGACTAAGTCACAGAGACTTGGACACAGGACACCACCATGACTGTGACAGCTACATGACTAATGTCACAGAGACTTGGACACAGACACCACAAAGACTGCGACAGCTACATGACTAATGTCACTGAGACTTGGACACAGACACCACAAGACTGTGACAGCTACATGACTAATGTCACTGAGACTTGGACACAGACACCACATGACTGTGACAGCTACATGACTAATGTCACAGAGACTTGGACACAGACACCACATGACTGTGACAGCTACATGACTAATGTCACAGAGGACTTGGACACAGACACCACAAGACTGTGACAGCTACATGACTAATGTCACTGAGACTTAGACACACATGCAAAAGGATGTGACAGCTATATGACTAATGTCACAGAGACTTGGACACAGACACACAAGACTGCGACAGCTACATGGACTAATGTCACTGAGACTTGGACACAGACACCACAAGACTGTGACAGCTACATGACTAATGTCACTGAGACTTGAAACACAGAACCCACAAGGCTGTGACAGCTACATAACTAATGTCACTGAGGACTTAGACACACATGCAACAAGGATGTGACAGCTACATGACTAATGTCACTGAGACTTGGACACAGACACCACAAGGCTGTGACAGCTACATGACTAATGTCACTGAGACTTGGACACACATGCCACAAGGCTGTGACAGCTACATGACTAATGTCACTGAGACTTAGACACATATGCAACAAGGATGTGACAGCTACATGACTAATGTCACCGAGACTTGGACACAGGAAACCACAAGGCTGTGACAGCTACATGACTAATGTCACTGAGACTTGGACACAGACACCACAAGACTGTGACAGCTACATGACTAATGTCACTGAGACTTGGACACAGACACCACAAGACTGTGACAGCTACATGACTAATGTCACTGAGACTTGGACACAGACACCACAAGACTGTGACAGCTACATGACTAATGTCACTGAGACTTGGACACAGACACCACAAGGACTGTGACAGCTACATGACTAATGTCACTGAGGACTTGGACACAGACACCACATGACTGTGACAGCTACATGACTAATGTCACAGAGACTTGGACACAGACACCACATGACTGTGACAGCTACATGACTAATGTCACTGAGACTTGGACACAGACACCACAAGACTGTGACAGCTACATGACTAATGTCACTGAGACTTAGACACACATGCAAAAAGGATGTGACAGCTATATGACTAATGTCACAGAGACTTGGACACAGACACCACAAGACTGCGACAGCTACATGACTAAGTCACTGAGACTTGGACACAGACACCACAAGACTGTGACAGCTACATGACTAATGTCACTGAGACTGAACACAGACACCACAGGCTGTGACAGCTACATAACTAATGTCACTGAGACTTAGACACACATGCAACAAGGATGTGACAGCTACATGACTAATGTCACTGAGACTTTGGACACAGACACCCAAGGCTGTGACAGCTACATGACTAATGTCACTGAGACTGGACACACATGCCACAAGGCTGTGACAGCTACATGACTAATGTCACGAGACTTAGACACATATGCAACAAGGATGTGACAGCTACATGACTAATGTCACGAGACTTGGACACAGAAACCACAAGGCTGTGACAGCTACATGACTAATGTCACTGAGACTTGGACACAGACACCACAAGACTGTGACAGCTACATGACTAATGTCACTGAGACTTGGACACAGGCACACCACAAGGACTGTGACAGCTACATGACTAATGTCACTGAGACTTAGACACACATGCACCAGGCTGTGACAGCTACATGACCTAATGTCACTGAGACTTAGACACAGGACACCACAAGACTGTGACAGCTACATGACTAATGTCACTTAGACTTGGAAACAGACACCACAAGGCTGTGACAGCTACATGACTAATGTCACTGAGACTTGGACCACAGACACAGCCAGGCTGTGACGCTACATGACTAATGACACTGATGAGACTTGGACACAGACACCAAAAGACGGACAGCTACATGACAATGTCCTGAGACTTGGACACAGACACCACAAGGCTGGACAGCTACATGACTAATGTCACTGAGACTTAGACACACATGCCACAAGGCTGTGACAGCTACATGACTAATGTCACTGAGACTTGGACACAGACACCAAAAGACTGTGACAGCTACATGACTAATGTCACTGAGACTTGGACACAGACACCACAAGGCTGTGACAGCTACATGACTAATGTCACTGAGACTTGGACACAGACACCACAAGGCTGTGACAGCTACATGACTAATGTCACTGAGACTTGGACACAGACACCACAAGACTGTGACAGCTACATAACTAATGTCACTGAGACTTAGACATACATGCAACAAGGATGTGACAGCTATATGACTAATGTCACAGAGACTTGGACACAGACACCACAAGACTGCGACAGCTACATGACTAATGTCACTGAGACTTGGACACAGACACCACAAGACTGTGACAGCTACATGACTAATGTCACTGAGACTTGGACACAGACACCACATGACTGTGACAGCTACATGACTAATGTCACTGAGACTTGGACACAGACCCACATGACTGTGACAGCTACATGACTAATGTCACAGAGACTTGGACACAGACACCACAAGGACTGTGACAGCTACATGACTAATGTCACTGAGACTGGACACAGGACACCACAAGACTGTGACAGCTACATAACTAATGTCACTGAGACTTAGACACACATGCAACAAGGATGTGACAGCTATATGACCATGTCACAGAGACTTGGACACAGACACCACAAGACTGCGACAGCTACATGACTAATGTCACTGAGACTTGGACACACATGCCACAAGGCTGTGACAGCTACATGACTAATGTCACTGAGACTTGGACACAGACAACCACAAGGCTATGACAGCTACATGACTAATGTCACAGAGACTTGGAGACAGACACAACAAGACTGTGACAGCTACATGACTAATGTCACTGAGACTTGGACACAGACATGACAAGACTGTGACAGCTACATGACTAATGTCACTGAGACTTGGACACAGACACCACAAGGCTGTGACAGCTACATGACTAATGTCACTGAGACTTGGACACAGACACCACATGACTGTGACAGCTACATGACTAATGTCACAGAGACTTGGACACAGACACCACATGACTGTGACAGCTACATGACTAATGTCACAGAGACTTGGACACAGACACCACAAGACTGCGACAGCTACATGACTAATGTCACTGAGACTTGGACACAGACACCACAAGACTGTGACAGCTACATGACTAATGTCACTGAGACTTGGACACAGACACCACATGACTGTGACAGCTACATGACTAATGTCACAGAGACTTGGACACAGACACCACATGACTGTGACAGCTACATGACTAATGTCACAGAGACTTGGACACAGACACCACAAGACTGTGACAGCTACATGACTAATGTCACTGAGACTTAGACACACATGCAAAAAGGATGTGACAGCTATATGACTAATGTCACAGAGACTTGGACACAGACACCACAAGACTGCGACAGCTACATGACTAATGTCACTGAGACTTGGACACAGACACCACAAGACTGTGACAGCTACATGACTAATGTCACTGAGACTTGAACACAGACACCACAAGGCTGTGACAGCTACATAACTAATGTCACTGAGACTTAGACACACATGCAACAAGGATGTGACAGCTACATGACTAATGTCACTGAGACTTGGACACAGACACCACAAGGCTGTGACAGCTACATGACTAATGTCACTGAGACTTGGACACACATGCCACAAGGCTGTGACAGCTACATGACTAATGTCACTGAGACTTAGACACATATGCAACAAGGATGTGACAGCTACATGACTAATGTCACCGAGACTTGGACACAGAAACCACAAGGCTGTGACAGCTACATGACTAATGTCACTGAGACTTGGACACAGACACCACAAGACTGTGACAGCTACATGACTAATGTCACTGAGACTTGGACACAGACACCACAAGACTGTGACAGCTACATGACTAATGTCACTGAGACTTGGACACAGACACCACAAGACTGTGACAGCTACATGACTAATGTCACTGAGACTTGGACACAGACACCACAAGACTGTGACAGCTACATGACTAATGTCACTGAGACTTGGACACAGACACCACAAGACTGTGACAGCTACATGACTAATGTTACTGAGACTTGGACACAGACAACACAAGGCTGTGACAGCTACATGACTAATGTCACTGAGACTTAGACACACATGCACCAAGGATGTGACAGCTACATGACTAATGTCACTGAGACTTGGACACAGACACCACAAGACTGTGACAGCTACATGACTAATGTCACTGAGACTTAGACACACATGCCACAAGGCTGTGACAGCTACATGACTAATGTCACTGAGACTGGGACACAGACACCACAAGACTGACAGCTACATGACTTATGTCACTGAGACTTGGACACAGACACCACAAGACTGTGACAGCTACATGACTTATGTCACTGAGACTTGGACACAGACACCACAAGACTGTGACAGCTACATGACTAATGTCACTGAGACTTAGACACACATGCAACAAGGATGTGACAGCTACATGACTAATGTCACTGAGACTTGGACACAGACACCAAAGACTGTGACAGCTACATGACTAATGTCACTGAGACTTGGACACAGACACCACAAGACTGTGACAGCTACATGACTAATGTCACTGAGACTTGGACACAGACACCAGAAGGCTGTGACAGCTACATGACTAATGTCACTGAGACTTGGACACAGACACCACAAGGCTGTGACAGCTACATGACTAATGTCACTGAGACTTGGACACAAACACCACAAGGCTGTGACAGCTACATGACTAATGTCACTGAGACTTAGACACACATGCCACAAGGCTGTGACAGCTACATGACTAATGTCACTGAGACCTGGACACAGACACCACAAGACTGTGACAGCTACTTGACTAATGTCACTGAGACTTGGACACAGACACCACAAGACTGTGACAGCTACATGACTAATGTCACTTAGACTTGACCACAGACACCATGCCACATGGCGTTTAGACAGAATGACGTCATCGGAATAGGCAGTAGAAAATCATATAGGGAAAATCCACTCGGACACGAAAGTGGACGTCAACAAAGGAATCCAAGGAGAATGTGGAGAACGTAATTGGACAGCAATGGAGACGCTGGGACTCGGGATACGAACAAGATGTGTTTCTGAAGGCTCGAGGTGAAGGTGACACCTGGATGCCGTGATTTCGGGATGAGACAGCAGGGAGTCTGGTAAGGAATTTATTGAGGACGACACAACAGTGAAAAGGACCGGGAATGGAAAATCCACCTAGACTGAATCTTAGTATCTAAGAAATTGAGCTGAAGAATGGATAGGAAGGCTTCAAGGGCGACGAGCTGGTTTGGGAGCTCAGGGGTAGATGTATTTGAGTAGGTGCCGATCCTGTGGTTAGGGATCAGCCTGCTTTTCTGCCAGAGTTTTAATCCTATTACCGGTGGCGGATATAAACGTCTGGAAAATCGTTCGCTTCACTTGAGTATGCTATTCTGAATCGTTCTGTTATCAAGTTCCGATTTTTCGATGATGCTTTTTGTGTTTGCTCCAGTTGCAGTTTAGCGGACAGGCACATTGAGACACACCACAAGACTGTGACAGGTACATGAGTAATGTCACTGAGACTTGGACACAGACACCACAAGGCTGTGACAGCTACATGACTAATGTCACTGAGACTTGGACACAGACACCAGAAGGCTGTGACAGCTACATGACTAATGTCACTGAGACTTGGACACAGACACCACAAGACTGTGACAGCTACATGACTAATGTCACTGAGACTTGGACACAGACATGACAAGACTGTGACAGCTACATGACTAATGTCACTGAGACTTGACCACAGACACCACAAGGCTGTGACAGCTACATGACTAATGTCACTGAGACTTGGACACAGACATGACAAGACTGTGACAGCTACATGACTAATGTCACTGAGACTTGAACACAGACACCACAAGACTGTGACAGCTACATGACTTCTTCTTCTTCTTCGTTCATCCGGAGTTTTTTTCCGGATGTGATTGCGTTGTGCCTGTTTACAGCAGAGCTGCGTTCTTGCGCCGTTAGGCCGACACATCCGACTTCTGCGGGCATTTGTTGACCGGGTTAACCTTCCCGGGGGTTTCTTAGGACGTTTGACTCTCACTGTTGTGGTGTTATCCCCCATCCCAGCTGGTCCATATAGAACAGCCAATGATCCTGGTCAGCCCTCAAGGGAAGGCAGGGGCAGACCATGGGCATTCCCCGCCATCCAAGGAGGCTTCCATACTTGCAGAGCCGATACATAGCGCTCTGGTACTGGGCTCACCCAAGGAATCGTCACGTCCTGCACATGGCTGCTTAGCCTCACTTCCGTATATTGGGCCTTCCGTTCACCATAGGCTGTTCTTCCGGAAACCAGAAGTATACAGTCTGCAGATGACATCCACACAGTGAGCTTTCGATTCGGACTTTCCACGTAATGGATTTGCTATCCAAGCAATATTCCATTTCATGCCACTAGGACACTTTTCCACCTTTTATGAAGCCCACACAATGGGCTTTTGATTCAGACTTTCCACGTAATGGATTTGCTATCCAAGCAATATTCCATTTCGTGCCACTAGGACACTTTTCCACCTTTTATGAAGCCCACACAGCGAGCTTTCGATTTGGACTTTCCACATAATGGATTTGCTATCCAAGCAATATTCCATTTCATGCCTCTGGGTCTTCATGCACCTTTAAATGTCAACCTGTATGTAGTTAAAGTAAGCTGCGGTCAACTTGAGCTTGTTGATATCTCCATAGGAGCTTGTCCTCAAATGAAGCAGGTGTGGGCCAAAATATCTTCTCTGTTCTGCATACGTTGGGCAATCCTGCAGCAAATGTTTTGCTGTCATTTTTCCAGTTCTACAATTACATTCATCAGTATCTCCTATCTTTAGTTTATTGAACAAGTGGTATTTCAGCCTGTTATGTCCTGTGCGGAGTCTGAAGATTGCTACTTGTTCTCTTCGGTCGAGTTTGTAATATGCATCATCCTTCTGATGGCCTGGATGCTCTGATTCCCATTTGGTTCTATAAGTGCTTTTTATCAACCTCTTTGCCTCATTATAGGTTATGTCTATGTCAGGCTGTGGTAGTCGTCCGCCCTCTTTTGCCAGTTTGTCAGCCTCTTCGTTTCCAGGTATACTGCAATGTGATGGGATCCACTGTATTACAACTTTTTTGGATTTCTGGCATAGACCATGGAGTGCTGCTCTTAGGTCAGTTAGTTCTGTGCTGTTATTGCTCTTGAGTATTGAGACAGCTGACTTTGCATCTGTGAAGATAGCTATTTGCTTCTCTTTATTTTCCTCCTCCATCAGGAGCATCTCTGCTGCAGTTTTCAAAGCCTCTACCTCCGCTTTGAAGTTACTTGAAAATTTTCCAGTTGCCATTGAATGTGTTTTTTTCAGTCCATTTTTAAATTTAGGGAGAATTCCTCCTCCTCCATTCTCTATTGAATTTTTGGCTGATCCATCTGTATATGCATGGGTCCAATTCCTGCTTGGGTAATGTTCTTTTATGTAGTTTAGGGTTATTTCTCTTCTTTCGGTTTCATGCTGAGTGTTCTTTTTCTCAATACCAGGAATGTTTTCTATCATCTCAGGCAGTTGCTGCTGTCTCCAAGCTGGGAAGTTGTGTGCATTGTGTATGGGCTTGACTGTTGATATGTTAAGTATAGGATCTGCCCTAATCCTTCGTTTTGCAGTTTCTACAAAGTTGCTACGCTTCAGTCTTCCCTTTCCAAAACCATTAAATCTGTTGTACATAGGGTGGTCTGTCAATCTTCTAAATTTTTCTGCTTGTTGCTGGGCTCTGCTATCTCTTCTATCCTGCATTGGTTGTAAACAAGTGATCTTTTCTAGTTCATTAATAGGCGTTGTCTTCAGGCTTCCAGTTATGATTCGCATTCCTTGGTTTTGGACTCTACTTATTTTGTTAAAGTTTGACTTAGCTGCTGTTGCCCAAGCTGTAATGCCATATTCCAGTACTGGCCTCACCCGTCCAGTATATAACTTCTTGAGAACTTTCTCATCTGCTCCCCACGTTGTAAAAGCAAGCTTTTTCATGATTGCCATTCTCTGCCTTGCTCTTGTTCGATTTTTCTCAACCTGTGTCTTCCATGTCAGGCGACGATCAAAGGTGACTCCTAGATAGTTTGGATTTTCTTCATGGCGCAATATTTTTCCATTCAATACCAGCTTAGGTTGCTGAGTTTTATTTGAGAGGGAGAACACTGTGCATGTTGTTTTCTCCTCACTTATCTTCACTAGCCATGATTTTGACCAGTCCTCTAGCGCTAATAAGGCTTGCTGTATTCTGCTGTTAGCTGTACTAATATATTCTTCAGATGTCCATATGGCTAGGTCATCTGCAAAGGAGGATGTGTGTACTCTGGCTGGAAAATTTTCTGTGATGTCATTTATATATGCTAGGAATAATGTTGGTGAAAGAACTCCTCCTTGGGGGACACCTTGCTCCAGCAGCATCATTTTGCTTGTTTGTCCTTGTACTTTTGTCCTGGCAGTTCTGTTCTCAAGGTAGTGGCTGATCCATTTATACATTTTTCCACAAACATGCATGTTTTGCAGTTTTTACTTTCAGTCCTTCCTTCCATACTTTATCAAATGCTTTTTCTAAATCTATCCAGACTGCTAGTGTGTGCTTTTTCTCTTGGAAGGCATCCTCTATTTCCTGAGCTATATAGGTTATTTGATCTTCAGTGGATCTGTATTTTCTAAATCCTGCTTGGTGTGGTGTTAAGAGTTTGTTTTCTTCCAGATGCCATGTTAGCCTGCCATTGATAATGCGTTCCATTAATTTTCCTACACAGCTAAGTAGACTGATAGGTCGATAGCCATTTGGTTCTTCCAGGTCTTTTCCTTTCTTTGGGACTGGTATTAGTATAGCTTCCTTCCATGCCTGTGGGACTATTCCTCTCTTCCAGCTGTTATTTAGGACTGCTAGTAGTTTCTTCTTTGCCTTGGTGCCTAGTCCTATTAGCATTTCATTTGTGATTCCATCCTTTCCTGGTGATTTCTTCTTTTTTAGGGTATTCATTGCCTGTTCCATTTCTTCCATTGTTAGATTTGCCATCATATATTCTGCTGCTGTCTCTGTATTTCTATGATGTATCTGTTTGTCTTTGGTTGCTTTCTTCTGTTCGGTTGTAATATCAATGTGGTTTGCATTTGCATAGTGTTCCATTAGTGCATTTGCAGCCTTTTTGCCTGTAAGCAAGGCATTTCCTTGTTTAATTGTTATTTGTTTGTTTCTAGGTCCTTCATTGTTCATGGCTTTCACTAGTTTCCATAGTTTGTTTCCATCCCTGTCAAAATTCAGGTTTTCTGTTTTTTCCCTCCAACAATCTCTTGTTGTTTGATTTACTGTTCTTTTATATTTTGCTGAGATGGCTTTGAGAGAGATGTTTGCTTCAATTGTTTGTTCTCTCTCTGCTGTCTTCCTGGCATCTTCAACTTTGTCCTCCAAACTTTGCAGTTCTTCAGTCCAGTATGGTTTGTAATTTTTCCTCGCTCCTCTTGGAATGGACTCAGTGGCTGCCTGTATTATCGCTCTGTTTAGACTTTCCACCATTTTGCACCCAATCTGCTTGTTTGTAATTCCAGTGGGGCAAGGGCTTTTGCTCCTGTGGAACATACTCCATATTCATTTCAAGCTTGATTGGTCTGTGGTCACTACCTGCTAATTGGTCCAGCACATGGCGATCGATTTTGTGGAGGATGTCTCCTGTGCAGAAAGCTAAGTCTGGAGTAGAAGTGGTAAGCCATCTTCTGGAGTAGAAGCTCGGTGTGTCATCCGCTTTGTTGAGTAGATGGAGATTTGAGTCTATTTCCCAGTCCTCCAATTCATCTCCTCTTTTGTCAGTATCTGGGTATCCCCATCTTTCTGAACGGCTATTAAAGTCTCCGACAATAATGCAGTTTGTGTCAGTTATTTTCATGTTTGAGAGTGTAAGGTCCTTATCTGCTGGCTATACAGATTGTAGATTCTTATTTTCACGTCCTTTATCATTATATCAACACCTATAATTTCCGTTTGGTTGTCAGAGATCACAGATACTTCGCTGCAAGGTATTGTATTTCGTGTAAGTATTAGAACTCCTCCTTTGTGTCCTTCGCGGTCGAAACGTGTGGCCTGATATCCTCTGACTGAGAATTTGTGATTGGCGTTGAGGTGTGTCTCTTGAATGCATGCCACATCTATTCTATCTTTATGAAGACGCTGTGTTAGGGAGTTTTTCTTCTTGTAAACTCCTTCGGCATTCCACTGTAGTATGTTGAGTGTCCGGGGTATTTGGTCAATAGCTCTTAACCTACTCCTCTGTGCCTTGACTCCACAGCACAGGGGAAGGTGACCACCAGTAGTCATGGGTGGACCCCCTCGAGGCAGGGGGCCCGGCACTATCACCGCCTGATGGGACTTCACGGGATTAGCACCATATCGATTAATTTTGATTTGTGACATCATGAATTAAGTTACGTTGCACTGCTTTGTCAAGCCTGTGGCTCAGTACATCCGATTTCGACAAGCATTTATTCGGGATGCTTTCCCTAGCCTTTGACTGTCCCCAGTCTACCTACAAGGCAACAGGTTTGTGTGTCTCTTCGTCTGGTCCCTCTCCCTTGACCTGTCCGACATGGGAGGCCCTACCAGTAGCTGTGCTACCGTCGGCATAGCTCTTGGGGTCATTGGGACGCACAAGCCCCTCTACCTCGTCACGGTGGACACACAGCAGAGGGGGCTACATGACTAATGTCACTGAGACTTAGACACAGACACCACAAGGCTGTGACAGCTACATGACTAATGTCACTGAGACTTAGACACACATGCCACAAGGCTGTGACAGCTACATGACTAATGTCACTGAGACTTGGACACAGAAACCACAAGACTGTGACAGCTACATGACTAATGTCACTGAGACTTGGACACAGACACCACAAGACTGTGACAGCTACATGACTAATGTCACTGAGACTTGGACACAGAAACCACAAGACTGTGACAGCTACATGACTAATGTCACTGAGACTTGGACACAGACACCACAAGACTGTGACAGCTACATGACTAATGTCACTGAGACTTGGACACAGAAACCACAAGACTGTGACAGCTACATGACTAATGTCACTGAGACTTGGACACCGAAACCACAAGACTGTGACAGCTACATGACTAATGTCACTGAGACTTGACCACAGACACCACAAGATTGACAGCTACATGACTAATGTCACTGAGACTTGGACACCGAAACCACAAGACTGTGACAGCTACTTGACTAATGTCACTGAGACTTGACCACAGACACCACAAGACTGTGACAGCTACATGACTTATGTCACTGAGACTTGGACACAGAGACCACAAGACTGTGACAGCTACATGACTAATGTCACTGAGACTTGGACACAGACACCACAAGACTGTGACAGCTACATGACTAATGTCACTGAGACTTAGACACACATGCCACAAGACTGTGACAGCTACATGACCAATGTCACTGAGACTTGGACACAGACACCACAAGACTGTGACAGCTACATGACTAATGTCACTGAGACTTGGACACAGACATGACAAGACTGTGACAGCTACATGACTAATGTCACTGAGACTTGGACACAGACACCACAAGGCTATGACAGCTACATGACTAATGTCACTGAGACTTAGACACACATGCCACAAGACTGTGACAGCTACATGACCAATGTCACTGAGATTTGGACACAGACACCACAAGACTGTGACAGCTACATGACTAATGTCACTGAGACTTGGACACAGACACCACAAGACTGTGACAGCTACATGACTAATGTCACTGAGACTTGGACACAGACACCACAAAGACAACATCACCACAATCACAGCAGATCCTAAATGCTAGTCTCTCTTCACAAACACCATGGTACGTGACATCATCATCAAGTGCTGTGTTGACTGGTGTGGGTGATCATGCTTCTCCACATCTTGTGATAGTTGTACCTTTTTTGCCAGTTTGATCCTGACAGTTGTTGTCCAGTCTCATCTTCCTGGGAATGTTGGTAAAGCCATCTCACCAGCAGTTTCAGTTACCAGTTGTTGGATACCTAGCTCCTCCAACAACAGCACCACTCCATGCACTTCCTGGTCAAGTGTAATGGTGAAGTCTTCTGTGCCATGATTACTGCAGACCCAGTGCTTCCAAGAAAACATGCTCCATCGTGGTCACCTGTCAATATGCTGTCCCTGTTCCTGGCATCCATGCCCCATCATGGTCACCTGTCAATGTGCTGTCTCTGTCTGTGGCATCCATGCTCCGTCGTGGTCACCTATCAATGTGCTGTTTCTGTTCCCAGCATCCATTCTCCATCATGGTCGCCTGTCAATGTATGTCTCTATTGCCAGCATCCATGCCTCATCGTGGTCACCTGTCAATGTACTGTCTCTGATCCCAGCATGCATGCCTCATAGTGGTGATCTGTCAATGTACTATCTCTGTTCACAGCATCCATGCCTCATCATGGTCACCTGTCAATGTACTATCTCTGTTCCCAGCATCCATGCCTCATAGTGGTGATCTGTCATTGTACTATCTCTGTTCACAGCATCCATGCCTCATCATGGTCACCTGTCAATGTACTATCTCTGTTCCCAGCATCCATGCTCCGTCATGGTCACCTGTCAATGTGATGTCCCTGTTCTTGGCACCCATGCTCCGTCGTGGTCACCAGTCAATGTGCTATGTTCCCGGCATCCATGACAACTAAGATGGTTCACTGACTGGTAATACTTCACAGCAAGGTGGCCAATGCTGACACAATCAATGTGAAATTGAGAGAGTGTGTCTAAGCCTTTCATCATCATCATGTGCCCTATAAACTGGCATAGGTGTTCATGCCTCTCCACAGATCCGGTCCATGGTGTTCTGGATCACCTCTGCTGATATTTCTCCATGCCACTGTCTCAGTCCATCCATCATCATTTCTCTTGGTCTGCCTCTGCCTCTTTTTTCTACTGATCTTCCTAGTTGCCATGTTTTCCAACGCCTCTCTACTCATTATATGACCAAGACTATTTATTGTCTCTTTCTTATAATTATATATATGTTCTACTAACATTACCTCTTCCAATCGTTAGTTACACAGGCAGTCCAAAGTATTTGCAACATTTGTCACAGGAACCACATCTCCGTTGTTTCCAAACTCCTAATGTGTTCATAAACGTTCCAAGATTTACTGGGCCTCTGCATTGTCCATCATAGTTTTAAGATGTAGTGTTGGTGGGTAACTGCAGTGAATTAAAAAATATGGCCACTTGAAATTAAAAAACCTACGATAATAATGATACAATGAAGACTTCAATAAATGCTGGTCCCAGCCACTGCTGTGTTTCAGGAATGACTTCAAGGACATAGAGAAACAGGTACTTTGTCAGCAATACAAGATATGGATAAAGCTGAGTACAATCTGACATACAGACACTGACAGCAGGTGGCAGGTTACAATTCTAGGTGCCATGAAGACAGGTGTCCTGGATTTTTCTATCACTATACAGTGATGTATGTATATCACATACAGCATTAGTATGTGTGTATGTGTGTGTGTATATATATATATATATATATATATATATATATATATATATATATATATATATATACATATAATAAAATGATGGACACAAACACAACACACTCGCTCAGTGTTAAATAATATAAAATACACAACTAGAACGACTTTATGTCTGTCTAAAACTAAAAGAAACTGAAAATTGTCGAAGTTATATGTTACAGGTGCCACTATAACAGTCCCACAAATAATAATAAATATCATTTACTAAAGCAAACCTTACATTTTAAGTAAGCACACGTAATTCACGCTTTAAGTTCTGACTTTGTTAACGAAATAAAGTGTCCGCGACTTGCTTTAAATGATCAGTCACAGTCCACTGAACCAGGTCACCCAGTAGGTAACTATGACTTCCGTGTGTTGTATGACGCGATACCTCCTGGTCCACACACAAGAGAAAGCACCTTTGTCAATTTACAATTAAAATAAACATGAATTCAGTAATTCATGAATGTTGTATTAGAATTGAATAAACACAAGTGTTTAAGTTTAGTGACTAAGTAAGAGTGGCCAAGTATTTTAATCGGTAAGGAAATTATGGCACTCAGCTATACAGAGTTGATAAATTCCCCGTCGCCAAGTTCAAACTGCCCAACAGGCCACAACAAGTGAAACTTTCAACAAAACCAAATATTGTAAACAAGTACTACTTACCTGGGCTGCTGATAAATATTATACTAATAATATCCACAACAAACATCAAGGTTTCGCCGAGTTTAAGCTCTAGGGGATCTCGAGTTCAGACAGCTGACATTTGTTGATTAAACTTTAGAACAGATGTACATTAAGAAAGAAGAACTTGCGTGAAATCCTCCCGGGAAGGGACCAGAAGCCGCCTGTCCGTCCCACTGTCGCAGCAGACGATCTCGCGACCTGGCCTCTCCCTGGCCCTGTCGCCGCCCACTGGCCTGTGTTGCCGGCTGTACTGTTGCGTGCTAAACCATTCTTGCTTGCATAAGAATGACTGAAATATAATCTATATCATTTGTCGTGCAGAAAACAATGGCAAACTACTGAACATAACACTGCAACACATACCACAAGTTTAAGATGTGTTCGTTGTACCATAGTGTGTATGAGTATGACAACAGCCTCATGCCGGCCGGTCGCCTTCTACAGGCCTGCCCAACTTACAACAATCTACACAAACAAATACAGCTCCAAATAACTTCATTCCGCGAAAAACTACACCGGAGTTTCGTGAACCAGAGGCTAACTAATTCTTGTGCTAGAGTCATAAACATGCAAGTGTGAGTGCGAGCCAGGAAATCGACAAATCAACATTTGTTGTTCCAAACTGGACAATTCCTTTCTGCTCAAGCATGAACACAACTACGGCCCCACGCTACACTAAACATGTCCTTATAGTGAGAAATAAATTCACAGATACTGACATCCAACATATCTTCAACGTTTAAAGTCCTGTGCCTGTGATCATGCTGGTCGACCTCCGCCGTTCCTTCGGGAACCGTGCCTCAGGAAACCGTGACTCCCGGAACCGTGCCTCCTGGAACCGCGACTCATGTTTCTATTATAATATTGACAGATATCCTCTACATTATCCTCTACTACATCGGCCATGTACTCAGAATGGACAAGACAAGACTCCCCTACCAAGCCCTCATATGGTCACCAATAGGGAAAAGAAAACGGGGAAGACCAAGAGAGACCCTGCGTAGAACCATCATCAGAGAAGGCTCATTCAACGGCCAAGTAAACATCCAAGATCTACAACAGGTAGCAGCGAACCGCCAGGCATAGAGAGCCATGACTTCTGCTCTATGCGCCGCCTTGGGCTCAAGAGGAAAGACTAACTAACTAATCCTCTACTCGTGTTTCTATATATTGACAGATATCCTCTACATTATCCTCTACTCATGTTTCTATATATTGACAGATATTATTTACATTATCCTCTACTCATGTTTCTATATATTAATAGATATCCTCTACATTATCTTCTACTCATGTTTCTATATATTCACAGATAGCCTCTACACCAGTGGTTCTCAACCTTTTTTTTTGGCCCATGCACCCTGTAACCATATGTTCAGAATGTCATCCCCCCCCCCCTCTTTCGTATTTCCCCCGTCCCTACACAGTATACGTACAAATGGAAGCTAAATTTAATAACACATACTATAACACGTCTAGACGTCTACATAAAACGTGATTTACGGGTCTAAATACGTTATAAAACGAATTTCAGAAGGGCGAGAAGTACAGAACCGTAAATGATGGAGGGAAAAACAATATCAAGTAACCGGTTCTTGTATTAACGCGATCTTGAAATAATCCTAATTCCCCTCCCCCACCCCCTGGAAACACTAAAATCCCCGGGTGGGGAGGGGGAATTCCCCACCGGTTTAGAAGCACTGCTCCACACCATCCTCTGCTCATGTTTCTATTTATTCACAGATAGCCTCCATGCCATCCTCTACACATGTTTTTATATATTCACAGATCGCTTCTACATCATCCACTACCCACGTGTCTGTATATTCACAGGTAGTCCCTACACCAGTGTTTCCCAACCTTTTTTGTGCTATGCCCCACCTAAGCCTTTCTAAAATTCTTATGTCCCCTCCCCCGCCTAACATATACATTATTTTTAATATTCAAAAATTGAAATGTTCACTAAAGAAACTTGAATGATAGGTTTTAGGAAGAAATCAATAGGAAATTATTGAGCAAACACAGTAAGTAAATTTTCAAAACATATAATGGAGAACTGAAATTCAAGTACAAAATAATTTTAATGAAAGATTTTTCTATATTATTTTAATCATTAGTAATTATTTATTATTTAAATTTAGTGAGATCCTTGCGCTTAATGCTTGCTGCAAAGAGATTTTATGTCAGGTTCCAATTTAGTTAACTCCAGTCTCAAGTCTCCCCGTTTTGTTATATCCAGCCGATTTCTTCCATTTTCAAATTGCCCCCCTTAACAATCGAATTGCCCCCCTGTGGGGAGTGGGCCCCACGTTGGGAAACACTGCCCTACACCATCCTCTACTCATGTTTCTATATATTCACAGATCGCTTATACACCATCCTCTACTCATGTTTCTATACATTCTCAGGTAGCTTCTACACCATCCTCTACTCATGTTTCTATATATTCTCAGGTAGCTTCTATATCATCCTCTACTCATGTTTCTATATATTCACAGATAGCCTCTACACCAGTGGTTCTCAACCTTTTTTTTGGGGGGGGGGGGCCATGCACCCCTTCACTTTACGTTCAGAATGTCATTCCCCCCTTTCGCATTTCCTCCCTATAAATCTCTCCCCTCCCCCTCCCCCTCTCCGCCCCCCCCTCCTCCCCGCTCCACGGTCTCTACACAGTATACGTAAAAATGGAAGTTAAATTTAATAACACATACTAGAACAAGCTAAATGTGTCTCAATCTGGCTCTAGAGAAAGTTGTAAGGAAGGTAAAGGAGGAATGTGATATTGGAGGAACATCCAAGCTGCTTGGTTATGCAGATGATATAGATATTATAGGGCAAAGTGAACAAAAGACATTGGAAATATTGACTCACTTAAAGAAAAAGCCCAACAGATGGGGCTGGTTATCAACCAAGATAAGACAGAATATATGGTAATTTCAAGAGACGGAATGGCTAAAAACTCTGGCCACATACAAATAGATAATATGACCATTAAAAGAACGGAAACATACAAATACCTCCAACATCATAAGGGAAGAAATACAAACTAGAATCAACTCTGGAAATAAGATATACTATGCACTACAACATCTACTAAAATCAAAGGCGCTATCTCGTAACACCAAAATCACAATATACAAAACACTGATCAGACCAGTTGTGCTGTATGGCTCTGAAACCTGGAGTACAACGAAAGGAGACGAAGCCTTGTTACAAACCTTTGAGAACAAAATTGTAAGACGCATCTTGGACCCATTAGGGATACACAAGTGGAGAGTGGAAAAGAAGAAGTAACAAAGACATTTATGATCTGTTTAAGTCCCCGCTAATCACTGGTATCATGAAGGCTAATAGACTACAATGGCTGGGGCATATAGAAAGAATGGAAGATAATAGGGAAACAAAACTCGCTTACACTCAGGAAATAAATGACCGTAGACCCCGAGGTAGACCAAGAAGACGGTGGAGAGATAATATATATACAGACCTACAAGCACTTGGAATCAACGACTGGCAAGAGAAGGTCCACCAGAGAGACGAATGGAGACGGATTGTATCTGCAGCAAAGAACCTCAATGACTCGGAACGCTGAAGAAGAAGAAGAAGAAGAAGAAGAAGAACAAGCCTAGACGTCTACATAAAACGTGATTTGCGGGTCTACTTACGTTATAAAACAAATTGCAGAAGGGCGAGAAGCACAGAACCGTAAAGTATGGAGGGAAAAACAATATCAAGTAATCTGTTCTTGTATTAACGCGATCTTGAAATAATCCTAATTCTCCCCCCCCCCCCCCGAAACACTAAAATCCCCGGGTGGGGGGATTCCCCACCGGTTGAGAACCACTACTCCACACCATCCTCTACTCGTGTTTCTGTATATCACATAATCTACAACCAGAGACGACTCCATAATGCTTTACCTGCGAGACAGGTTTGACAAGCAAGCAGTTATTTACCACAGGTTACCATGAACATGTCGTCGTCACGCTATATAGATTCTTTCACATACTTATCGAGTTCTTTGTGGCCTACGTGCACGGTGGCCCTGGGCAAGGTCGATTCACATGGCGCCAATAAAAGGTACTTATTGAGCTGGCAGCAACAGTTGGTGTAGTGACGCGCCTGCGGGTCGGTTGAGAGGGGGGGGGGGGGAGAGAACTGTTGGTAAGACCGGTTGAACAGGTTTCCTAAACGCTGGACAAATGCCGAGCTAAGAGACCGTGTCAAATACCCTGCGGTAATCTGGAGGTTTCAGTTGCGACCAGACACTGATGTGCTCTCCGTCGACTCAACAGCTGGTACTAATCGAGCTAACTGCCCTGCACGTATCAAGCGTCGAGGAGCAACACATCGTACAGCGACATGGTCGCAAGTCTGACACGGGAAGTATATTCCGACAGGCTATTACTAATGGCTCTAGGTGCAAGAGGCCTTGTTTTCAACTCTACATACGACGACGTGCTGAAATAACTAGGTGTAAAAAGACAAGCAAGAACTGAGGACTTAATAGACTGCGAGAGGCAGCGGGGAAGGTCTCGTGCTGGCTATGGAGCAAGTGCAATGATGATTGGAACAAGAATGTGCAGTGAATGGTTCACAACTCTGCCTGCAATGTAAGTCAGCGTACTCAAATAAACCTCTAAATAGGAAAGCAACCTCTCAATAAGGTCCAAACAATCTTGACTGTCTCGTGCCGACCCGGGATTACCCCACCAGGTAAGAAATGGCCACCCAAGTCGGGGATGCTACGAAGGGGTTGTAACACCACAATGTAGCGATCTCTCGGACCGGAAACGTTTTTCGAAGTTGAACCTCTCTGCAGCCAAGCGACGGCAACTACCGCATGGGTGGAATAGGACGTCTCACAAGAACCGCAGATGTAGTGAGGGCAGGTGAGGTACCCAAACCTGAAAAGAATTAGCGCAAAGGAAGAACTTGCTTCCGCTAGGAGCGTGTGGAAGGGCGATTCCGCAAGCTGTGAACTGAGTCAGGAGAGGCAACATGGCAGCAACGACGTCTACTGGGTCATAGCTAGCCACTGAGGTTGAGGTGAAGATACGATGTAAAGAAGCTGGCTTTCCCGCTGTCATTTACGATGCAGTAATAACGCTGGCAGTGCCACCGGGTGCCCAATGTTCGACTTCCGATGGCGGGATGGCTTCTTGGCAGACACATTTAGCGATGTCAGTGTGGGATATGTACAATATACGAGTGTCTCACAGGTGGATACGCACACAGGAGAAAGACGCCCGAGAGTCACGACTCAATGGTGGGGGTGGGGTGGGAGAGAGAGAGAGAGCTGAGAGTGTATGGAAGTTAAAGAGGCCGAAACATTCGACGAGAGGGCACCCTTCAGATGGTCGAAAACCTTCTATAGTGCTTACTCCGCGACGGAGTTTTTACCACTTTTTGCTGTTCTGGGTCATTGAATGTCGGGTACTCCGAGTCACTGATTGTCAGGTACTCTGGGTAATTGATTGTCGGGTACTCTAGGTCACTGATTGTCTGGTACTTTGGTTCACTGATGTCACTCCACGTCCCACTTTTTTTTTTCTATTTCTCATCCACCCCCAATATTTTATCGTTGGTCACTGAATGGTGCTGGGAGAAATATAACAAATACAATTTAACTCTTCTTGGCCCCAGAAAGTTTGGCAGCAGCAGATTCCCACTCAGGACAACAACAAAGAATAAAACCCCGAGGCAAACCGGCAACATATGTTATGTCCAGCAGTTAGATGGCAGTTAACTGGTGGTGTGCTTGTTTACCGTGGTTAACACAGCATCCTGAAGCAATTAAACTAATCTCTTCATCGTTCTACTGTGTGTTCCTGAGTGGCTGTTCCTTTGTGTGACGGTGTTGGTCTTTGACGAGACGACGGTTGACGCAGTGCCACCTCGCAGGTCTTGGCCGTTGGTCTGGGGACCCTCAAGGTCATCATGCCCCTGGCCAAACAGATGAGTCGACCGGCTACCCTTATACGCAACGTCCGCTCCTGGATATTGGTGGGATTACGCCCCGTGACACTAGTGTTGACTGCAACGTCCTGCAAGGGATATGCAACATTTTAAAAAAAAGATCCTCGGAACAAATGAAAGAGGCTAATAAGATTATTCACAAATAAACACACATAGTATTGTTTGGCGCTCATAGAAGGAGAAGAAGGAAGTGAAGATTAGGGGACGCACTAGACAACATAAAATTTGAAAGCTATAGTTACCGACTGGGATTCGAACCTAGTCGCCTCCAAATGACGACGGCACCTCGCTGCAGGAACAAGTGTACTTTCGACGCATGACCAACTAATCACTTCCCTAAGACAGTTCACAAATAAACACACATATGCACTGCTGCCGCACGTCAACAATGCCTGATCACACATTTTGTGATGTTTGTACACATGGGCAACAGTTGGTAACAAATGTGTGGTATTGTGACGTCGCTCACTAGCATAGGAGGGGGGGGGGGGGTGTGGAGCGGGGTTCAGGAAGGTCGTTGTGATGCGTGTAAAGAGATACCCTGTACCTCCTCCCCTTGGCTGTCCAGAAATGAATGCCGTCATTCACGATCAATTATTTTGAAAACTGTCAGTTGCATCCTTATGCAATTTTTCCTGCCGTCTTATATTTACAACCACCCAAGGAATATGTCTTTGATAGTTCCAAAAGCAACTCAAATCATGGAAAGCGGCGACATTTCTTTGATTTTTTGGTGAAAAACTAGTGATTTCTCACTAACAAACTTGTTTTACAGTAATGAATGCCCCGCCAATTCAGATGACGACAAAGGCGTATCCGGATTCGTATGGGAGTGGGTGCAATGTCTACTCTGCTGAGGCGGAACATGATTACCTGAATGTCTCTGTAGTGGGCTGCCTTCATAACGGTCAAGAATTAGGTCCTCTTTTCATTGAAGTTTATAGAATTATTCGTATGTTCGTCTGTTGTCCCCTCATTTGACAACGTGTTTCTTCTCACGTTTCTTGTTATGCCAAAATATGTCAGTTCCCACCACAATATTACTCTTCGGTTGGTATTTAATGCGTCTAGAGCTTTTTTTTTTATTTTTTTTATTTTCAATGCCAGTTGTTTGTCACCGTTGATGGCTTACGGAATTGAAAATTCATCACTGTGGAATACAAACTGTTGCTATTGACAAGTGGTATTGTTTGTGCCGATGCTGTCATGTTAAGGCCTGTCAGAAGTCGGGGTGCCCCACCGGCTAGATGAAAGTATTATTCACTGGCGAGCAACCCCAAATAGTCAGAAACTGACTAGGGACCAAATCTATATGGCTGAACTATAGATTAGGCCCATGAATATCCAACGTACAGCTCTAAGTGGCTCGTTACAAAATGAAATGAACTGTGCTGAATATTCGCCAAGGAATGGGAAAGAGAAGGTTAGCTAAGATAGATTTTTAAGTCTAAATATAAGAGTGTTGACAACTATCTCAGTACAGGTTTTTCTCCCTGACTGCTCCCTTTCTTGGTGTCTAAGTGAACCCCCACCAATGTACACAACAACACGTATGCACAATTGGAAAAAATATAATGACAGAACTATGAGTTACAATACTACAACATTTATTTACTAATCATAAAAATAGACATATGATGGTTTGTCAAGATGATGATGATGAAATCATATAACATATTGATATTGATGACAAACATTACATAACTTGTTACTTGAACTATCTGGATCTGTGGTCCAGATCCCCACTCTCCAGTAGACACAGAAAACAGCTTGCCGGTATTCTGACCCTGTCAGTCCTGACACTACCTAGTCGTCACTCGTTCTTGAGATCTATAACATAGGTGCTCCTTGTGAGAGCTTGAAAGAAAGTCAAGAATGTGTTATATCTAGTTCTACATCAGTGCCATCCTAAGTAAACATATCTAGTACACACATATACAATGACCAGTCTGGCCAAGTTTATCTTCCAGCTCTACTGCGTTCACCATCCTCCTTCTCCTCCATATCTCTGTCCTACGGTCTTAGTCTGGGACGGGCTTTTCCATTGTCTCACACGCCTGTAATTATTACATTTCTGCCGCCCATGTCCATGTCGCTAATACAGAAATTCTGTCGTACAGCCGCTCCGTCCAAAGTTGGTTTAGCAGCTCACAGGGTCGGTAATGGTATTATAATAATGCCTGATCATCCGGGCTTACAAGCCGTGACCAGTATCTGTGCCAGACTTCCGTGAATTACCGTCCACCATACGATGAAAAAGGTTTAGCACCATATACCCCATAACAATTGTGGGTAATGTCTGTACCATTACACCTCCGTTTCCAACACAATCGATGGCCAGTGTGTCCATGCGAACACAATAGCACAACACCAATTTATTCTTAGTGAGTTACCATATAACAAATCACATCAAATAAATCTAAGGTATACGAATACAAAATGGCATATAAAGCTATTCTTTCTTACATTGTATAATGCAAAAAAGTAAGTAATATCCTTATCTACAACCAACCGGGAAACATAGTTTCCATATACGCTACAGAACATATACACAAATTATGCATATGACAATTCAACCATATCAACCTCCGATATACATACATTATATAACTTCAAGATAGACATATAATGATACTCAACATAATAGCATAAGGCATTATTAATGAGTAATAATATTGTATACCTACAAAATGAGATATACAACAAGTCTAATTGAAGTGACCACACAGACCAGCCATACTGCTGATCTGTCCGGTTTAGTCACCACTTAGTTACTGCTGTGGTAAGAATTAAAGAAATAGTCAGTTGACTATATTCTGTACAACAAATGCACACACCAAAAGGCAACTAGGATAGTGTACAAAGAAATGACAAGCATCTACCAAGACACCTAAAAGTATACTTAGACAATGATATGTCTTGAAATAACCTATGTCAGATATAGACTGAAAATCAGTACATACATCTACAAGACTTAGATAGTTACTAAGAAATAACTTTCCTAGTGAAATCTAGCAACATCAGAATCATACATATGACTACAAAACGAGCTGGTGGCCTACCTGTTCAGAGATTTTTTTCATTTCTAACATGACCAGAGCTAACAGCCTATTTAACTAGTATCCCAAAGCAATTAACATTCCTTCAGTACTGTTCTAATTGCTTTATCAGATCTGTTTCACACATTCCTACAGGGCAGACACATTATCTCCAAGTCTGTCCAGTCATAAAAATTCTTTCTGCGTGCACACTAGCCCTCACACCTGTGAGTCTGACAATTATTAGCCCCCCGAGTCTTATCAGTGATTTCACACCTTGCACCTCTAGTCTGTTTCAGATGGAGGTCAGCCATCGACGGTTGAGGCGATTTTCCTAGCCTGTGCTTATCAGGTGTCATGTCAAAGGAGCAATTAGGTTCTCATGGTCAGCTGCCAGTTTACAACTCTGTTGGTAAACCAGGTTTGCTTGCGTCATGCCTGGTTGGTTTTAATTACCATTCAGTCCCCTGAGTCTGCCCTCCAGTCTGGCTGGATTGATAACCTCTGGGGGTGACCGGTACTGGTGTCAAATTAACTTCCCAAATAGAAAGCCATCTGTGGTGGTTTGTTTACTTGCAGGCTTTGCAAGCTTACGTCAAGACTATATAGCCTTGAATATAGAGAAAACAGTTTTGTTCGTCTGTTGATTCTCTACATGGCCCATCAAAAGTTTGCACCACGAAAATTGTTCTGGGAAGTAAAGGCTGCAAATTCGTGACAGAGCTTCCCCCTTAAAAAAAGTTTCTGCCAGAAATCTTTTGTCAAAGCACGCCGTACATCCCAGAATAATGCCTAAGCACTCTCCGTTCTGTATCTGCCTAAAGGTTTCCAATATTCCTTGTGGCAGTGGGTTGTCCTGCATCTGCATAAAGACGTCCCATTTCCATAATCCAAGGATACTTTGGATAGGTCCTTGTACCTGGTTTTCGGCCGGGATTCCATGCAATAGCTTGGTAAAATCCGGTAATTGTCAGGAGGTTGTAATTTTACCCCTCTGGGAAAGATCACAATCAACGGGATTCTTCTACGCCTCTGGCAGCAATTGTTTTACACCATTTACTCACGTGATTTAATCCTTTCAGCCGAGGATGTACCCGTAGTGAAGTCTTGCATAAGCTGGCCACAGCAAAGCTTGTCTCCGTGATTTTCCTCCATCCTTTATAGATCCTTAACTGATCCATCAATATCTTCCTTTTAAAAGGAATAATGTTACACATCATGGTCCCATGATATAAATTCAACTGGCGCTTTCCTCCTTCAAAGTCGGGCGTAACAATCTTCCCTCCTCGGTGTCGCGGTTTCTTCCCCTGATAATCAGTTAACGGGCTGAGTTTCTCTGCATTAGAGTTTCTGGTAAAACCCGTGCTAGAAATTGAAAATTTACTGTGCCAAGTTGTCCAGCCTTGAGAAATAACATAGTTATTCAAAGGCGATAAAGTGGAGTTACTTTTGAATAAAGTATCCACAAATAGCTGATCTACTCCTATCAAATCGACCTGACTGAAGGGTAGATTTAGTCCTAAGAGTGTTGATTCCAAACCCCTCTTGACTTCTGTTACTTCAGGTTCCCTGTCGCTGGAATACCCTGATTATTTCAGCTATTGCAATGCTAGCAGTTTCTACCTCCATCTTGTGTGAAGAGTTTTCTTTGCTAGTAACTACAGACAATGTTGTCTGCACAAAATCAGAATCCATATTCTGGCTCCTAACAATTCCCTGTGTTTCCTGAGTCTCCGAACTGGTATACTTCGCGATAACAATTGGAAATGTTTCCTTGTCTGGATGTTACTCTCTGGCCCTGCTTTCATGGGCTAAGTCCAGTTGAGGTAAATCCTGTGGTGGGCTTGTGTCTAAGCAATCCATCACATTAGGTAAATGATTTGAACTGAGATCTAGTGTCTTTTCCTGAGCTGCAGCCTCAAAGATCACAAGGGGTTCTGGATCGTCCTTCATCCCTATCTTAGTCAAATGTAATCCCACTTCTTGCTTGCCTGAGCTGAAGGGAATAATAAGGTCGGTTACCTCTCCATCTTCGACCTCTTTAAAAGATGTCCTCAGGTCCTCTTCTTCTTGAGTTTCACCCCTCGTTGAAGTAAAATGAGATTCCTGGGAGTCTTGTACTGGCAAACCGTAGTGCAAACAGTTGTCCTCTGGGTAACTGTTAATAGTTAAATTATCTGAACTGATAATTAGTGATTCTTCCCGCGTTGCAGTAATGAAATTCACCTGGGATTCCGTTTCTTCCTTCCTCCCTATTTCAGTCAGATGTAATTCCACTTCGTGATTCTGTGAACAGAAGGGAATGTGAGAATCGGCTAGGTCTCTGCCTGCGACCTCATTAAAGGTTGTCTTCAGTTCCTCTTTCTCTCGAGATTCATTTCTCGTAGCAGTCAAGTGGTTTTCCTGAAGGTCCTCTACTGTTAACCAGTTAGACCACAATTTCCGTGGTGCAAACAGTTATCACGTTTGTGACTGTTTGAAGTGCCCTTTGCACGTTTCTTCTTCCCTCTTTTCCGTTTAGGACTGGGTCGAATGAGAACCTGTAGTTCCCGGTCCACTACCTCTGATTCCGCGGTGGGTGGCAAAGATGTCCCTTCCTTCCTGGTTGGGTGAGCATCCATATCTCCTACCTTATGTTCCGCTAGAAAGGTTAGCTTCTCTGCATTGACTGCTTCCATATGCGTTTTCTCCATCTTTACTCCTTCAGTTTTGCTACGCTCTTGTGCTCAAAGAACTCATCATTTCTTTAAACATAATTTCTTCTTCTTGGTCCCACCATTCTAACTCAGCTATGATATATGTTTCTAGTTGCTCCCCTTTAAGCCTTCTCTTATGCCCCACCCTCTCGCAGGTCTCTGAGAAATCTGCGCGCCTTCATGTCCTCTTCGAGATTCTGGTAACGTAAGACCATAATTGCTAATGACTATATTCAGGTAAGCTCCTATGTATATATCAAAAATCAGATCTAAGCTAGAAAGACAAGAGTTAACTACTGACAGTCTACGCTATCCAATGTGTATAGTTTAGCCTCAGCAGTGAAAGACAACTGAAAATAATATTCAAGTAGTACCTGGCGACAGCAGTGAAGTAAGTGTGAGAGATATACTACACAGTAATCAACAGTAATATTTACCTAAATAAACATTAAAATGCACTGCATACATGTCAAAATGAACATGGCATATATTAGCATAAAATTGCAAATCAGTCAAGCAGTTAAATCATCAAACACATCAATGTAAATATGATTAAAGTGTTCAATTATCAATAAATGATTAATGATAACACTAAATGATAGATGATGGTATTTTTCTCATAAGTTCTTATCTGTTATACTTTTGAAAAGTTATATATGTACTCTGTACCTTCCTCAACTAAAAGTAGCTACATTTGATGATAGTCTATTTTGATGATTGAAGATTACAAGAGTTAACTTTTAAAAATCGTATGTCTAGGGTCTAGTACCGGAGTCCTATTGAATAGCGAGAAGTCCTGAATTCAAGATACCGGACTGAGAAGCCCAATCTGTCAGAAGTCGGGGTGCCCCACCGGCTAGATGAAAGTATTATTCACTGGCGAGCAACCCCAAATAGTCAGAAACTGACTAGGGACAAAATCTATATGGCTGGACCATAGATTAAGCCCATGAATATCCAACGTACAGCTCCAAGTGGCTCGTTACAAAATTGAAATGAACTGTGCTGAATATTCGCCAAGGAATTGGAAAGAGAAGGTTAGCTAAGATAGATTTTTAAGTCTAAATTAAAGTGTAATTGACAACTATCCCAGTACAGGTTTTTCTCCCTGACTGCTCCCTTCCTTGGTGTCTAAGTGAACCCCCACCAATGTACACACACAACACGTATGCACAATTGGAAAAAATATAATGACAGAACTATGAGTTACAATACTACAACATTTATTTACTAATCATAATAATAGACATATGATGGTTGTCAATATGATGATGATGAAATCATATACATATTGATATTGATGACAAACATTACATAACTTGTTACTTGAACTATCTGGATCTGTGGTCCAGATCCCCACTCTCCAGTAGACACAAAAACAGCTTGCCGGTATTCTGACTACTCCTGTCAGTCCTGACACTACCTAGTCGTCACTCGTTCTTGAGATCTATAACATAGGTGCTCCTTGTGAGAGCTTGAAAGTGCAATCTTAAGTAAAACATATTCTAGTAAACACATATACAATGACCAGTCTGGCCAAGTTTATCTTCCAGCTCTACTGCGTTCACCATCCTCCTTCTCCTCCATATCTCTGTCCTACGGTCTTAGTCTGGGACGGGCTTTTCAATTGTCTCACACGCCTGTAATTATTACATTTCTGCCGCCCATGTCCATGTCGCTAATACAGAAATTCTGTCGTACAGCCGCTCCGTCCAAAGTTGGTTTAGCAGCTCACAGGGTCGGTAATGGTATTATAATAATGCCTGATCATCCGGGCTTACAAGCCGTGACCAGTATCTGTGCCAGACTTCCGTGAATTACCGTCCACCATACGATGAAAAAGGTTTAGCACCATATACCCCATAACAATTGTGGGTAATGTCTGTACCATTACACCTCCGTTTCCAACACAATCGATGGCCAGTGTGTCCATGCGAACACAATAGCACAACACCAATTTATTCTTAGTGAGTTACCATATAACAAATCACATCAAATAAATCTAAGGTATACGAATACAAAATGGCATGTAAGGCTATTCTTACTACATTGTATAATGCAAAAAAGTAAGTAATATCCTTATCTACAACCAACCGGGAAACATAGTTTCCATATACGCTACAGAACATATACACAAATTATGCATATGACAATTCAACTATATCAACCTCCGATATACATACATTATATTACTTCAAGATAGACATATAATGATACTCAACATAATAGCATAAGGCATTATTAATGAGTAATAATATTGTATACCTACAAAATGAGATATACAACAAGTCTAATTGCAGTGACCACACAGACCAGCCATATTGCTGATCTGTCCGGTTTAGTCACCACTTAGTTACTGCTGTGGTAAGAATTAAAGAAATAGTCAGTTGACTATATTCTGTACAACAAATGCACACACCAAAAGGCAACTAGGATAGTGTACAAAGAAATGACAAGCATCTACCAAGACACATAAAAGTATACACTAGACAATGATATTTATTGAAATAACCTAGGTCAGATATAGACTGAAAATCAGTACATACATCTACAAGACTTAGACTAGTTACTAAGAAATAACTTTCCTAGTGAAATCTAGCAACATCAGAATCATACATATGACTACAAAACGAGCTGGTGCCTACCTGTTCAGAGATTTTTTCATTTCCAACATGACCAGAGCTAACAGCCTATTTAACTAGTATCCCAAAGCAATTAACATTCCTTCAGTACTGTTCTAATTGCTTTATCAGATCTGTTTCACACATTCCTACAGGGCAGACACATTATCTCCAAGTCATGTCCAGTCATAAAAATTCTTTCTGCATGCACACTAGCCTTCACACCTGTGGTCTGACAATGGTTAGCCAGGATGTCTTATCAGTGAGTTCACACCTTGCACCTCTATTCTTGTTTCAGAAGGCAGTCAACCTTAACGGTTGAGCGATTTTCCTAGCCCTGCTTATCATGTGTCATGTCAAAGGAGCAATTAGGTTCTCATGGTCAGCTGCCAGTTTACAACTCTGTTGGTAAACCAGGTTTGCTTGCGTCATGCCTGGTTGGTTTTAATTACCATTCAGTCCCCTGAGTCTGCCCTCCAGTCTGGCTGGATTGATAACCTCTGGGGGTGACCGGTACTGATGTCAAATTAACTTCCCAAATAGAAAGCCATCTGTGGTGGTTTGTTTACTTGCAGGCTTTGCAAGCTTACGTCAAGACTATATAGCCTTGAATATAGAGAAAACAGTTTTGTTCGTCTGTTGATTCTCTACATGGCCCATCAAAAGTGAACCGTAAATTGTTCTGGGAAGTAAAGGCTGCAAATTCGTGACAAGGCCCTGTAATTCTTCTTCTGAATAGTTGGAGCAAGAATATCCAAGTAGGTGTGCATGTGGATTAATGTCTGCGATCCGCCCAGACCTTAATCTGTGTCGCACTATTCCAGTAGGTTGATGATTGCTCTCGGTTGCATAAAGTTCAATCCATCCTTTCTCCAATAGTCATCCTATTTTTTTCAATACATGGTCCCCACATTTTTTCCACTAACTTTTATCAATATTTAATAGCGCGGACTGGGTTAGTATCTTGGCGTCAGACAATTTGAATATATTATTGTCAGCTGCCACCTGTCCTTTAATTTTAGCCCACACAAGTTCTATAGGGTTAAAATGAGAATGGTACGGCGGAAATCTTAAGCACCCATGACGATGCTCTTCTATCAACATGTCGATTTGATATTTCTTGCTTTTTAGCGTCTATTTTACAAGGGACAACAATTCCAGCTAGAAATGCGTTTCTGGAAATCGTAAGTTTTCCACTCGGAGCCATATCTTTATTGCTCTCTTTGTGCTCGATGCTGTAGGTATTTTGTCTTCTCGGGCAACAACATTGATATCATGCATTGTCCATAATTGGACACGACGGTGTATCTAGGATGGAAGCACTGTATTCTCGAGCCAATCTCTAAATACATTACCATTCATCTTATTATGATAATCCCTATTGTCGGTATGCTTTGATACGAACACGAGTCCAGCATTCTGTTGTAAGCCATTATGCGTATTACCAGCATGGGCCATGACCAAATGCTGTCCTATACTTCTGGACACATACCGATTTATCTTTCCATCCACTGATTGCCATTCCGTCTCACTTGTGTGGTGCGCATTGATCCACGTTTCATCCATATACACTATGAGTAGTGTAGTAACGTGGAAAGCCGCCCGTTTTGAGGATCTTATATAAATCAACCATTTATCGATCCTGATCCTCAAAGGGCGATAACTCTTTTTTCCCCAAAAAGGTAGGCGTGGTCTAGTGACTCATCATAGGTGGCGTGTTCTAGTGACTCATCATAGGTGGCGTGGTCTAGTGACTCATCATAGGTGGCGTGGTCAAGTAATTATAGGGTACGACATAAAAAATACGACATAAAACATCAAAAAATAAAAAACAAACGACTCAAGTAAGGTATATAATAATTTTATTAAAATCATATATAGACAAACAATACATATTAAATAAGTAATGGCATAGTCGAGATATTATCACTGTCAACCTTTCTTTTTATATAGAGATATGACAGTGAATTACGATGTTGTGTGTATGTATATACAGAAGAGTCTTGTGTTTTGAAGCCTATATTGGTTCCCCCACTCGGTGTTTGGGTGTTTAATACTTCCAAAAACGTGTCCTTGTTTAAATGGGTGTTGTGGTTTTTGGTCAAACCTTTGGTACTGATTTTATCATAATCACCCACACAAATATATGTTTTACTACACAATGAGACCATCCCCTCCCCTTCGTACTCTAGTTTGAAAAGCCCGGGGGTTCTCTTTTCATAGGCTTTGATAGTCTGGCAATCCTGACAGGTATCAGTACTAGGGGTAATTCTATGAACAGGGCAGGTTTCAGATGGGAACCAGTGATTATAGACTCTGTCATACTCTGCTCTAAGGTGTGGTCTAACCACCTCAGAGAGTGAGGCGGCGCTAAGGGCCAAATAGAGAGAGTCAGTGTCCATTTCAGTGAGTTGGTAGTCTTCTTTAGCGATAAATTTGTCGAGAAAGTCGTAATAGAAAGCTAGCATGCGCAACTTGGCATACTGGTAGACAAAGAACCCAATCTGTAGAGGTAGATCCCAGACAGTTTTCTTTTTTAGGGTTTCTACTTCGAAAAGATCGTCTGTAACAGCAGTCATGCTTTTGAACCTGGGGTTATTTATTAGTTTGGTAGTGTCTTTTCCCTGGCAGTAGGAGACATCAGTATGTTTGGCCTTATTGGTAAGTGTTTTCCCGTAAGCGGCGTTACCTAACAACTTCATTGTGTCGGCTGTAATAGACTCGGCTGGATTTTTGTCCCCTTGGCGACGGGCATTAGAGACTGCTTCCCCGAATTGTTTAAAACAACTAACCGGTCGATATTCTATTGTCTGGTAGATGTGGGTAACGACCAATCCATGCGCTAGATACCACTTTAAAAGAGGGGTGGCTAATAATATTTTCTTCCCGAAATAACTACCAATCAATGTCCGTCGTGGGGTACTCAATAGTTTATTTTTTATGGCATATTCTTGCATAAACTCCCCAATATCATCTCTCGACACCTCCGTGTTCTTGAAAATAGGGGGCATTTCGGCAAATGACTCTTTTAAATTAGTCGGGGTCTCTATATCGCACTCAACCAACCCGAAAAATGTATCACTTTTTACAGCGTCGATGATCTGGTTTTCACTCAACGATCCCCAAGGAAGTTCTGATGGTGGAAATGTTTCCCGCAAGAAACACTTGATGGTTGTGTTTGACCTCTTTAATCTCTGCCACTCACATTCCCAAATAACCTTAACGGTCACCCCAACAGTTTTTTCTAGATACTCGTGGATCTCGCACGTGTTCTGGTATAGTTCGACTAACGGTTTTTTATTGACGGGATTAATCGTTTTCCCAGCAGTTAGACGGCAAGAGGGGTGCCCGTGGAACAAACACCCATGGAATTGGTAAGCTGTCGTATTCTTTTTATCCCACCCATCTACGCGAATATGTCGGTCGCCGAGCTGCATCTCGTGACTATTGAATTGGGTTTTTAACTCTATGTTGTTGTTGTGTGACACCCAGGTTAACCACTCTCGACTCTGACGTGTGTACTTGTGTAATCTGTGTGCTCTAAACCCATCCTCGCGGCTTCGATATATGGGGAAGTCTGATGGCATCTCTTTCATAAGAGACCAAAGGTATAAGGCATTCGCATCAAATCCTTTAATGCCTTTTACCAGCTTATTACCCCTGATACAGGTCTCATTGACTTGATGGTAGCGATGGAAAATGATACTCGGTCCACCCACGACGTTATCTCGTAACAACTTGTGCACCTTCTCCTCCTTCTTCGAAAACAAAACAAAAGAAACATCTTTATTCATAGTGTTGAATAAGTACTGTAAAGTAATGCCGGGGACGGAGATGGCCTGCTTGCACATGTCTATATTTAAACCGGCATAAAAGGCTACTTGTTTTTCCAGGGCTTGTAGAAAAGGAGACACGTCTTTGATGTTGTACCAAATTAGAAAGTCCCGCAAGGTAGTCATTTTATTATCGGTCCACGCTTTCTGACAAACGGCGTATTCTGCTTCGGAAATGTTACGGTTTTTAAGCTTTGAGAAAAAAGCACCGTGTGGTGGTAGGGCTGTCTCATTTAGCTTACTGAGGTCGGTCAGATACTCATATGCAAAAAAGCCTTTTGTCTCTTTTATCCCAAACGAGGCTAAATATTGAGAGTAACTTACGCCCGGGACCAGAAAGTTGGAGACGTCGAGGAATTTCAGTCTTTCTGTCGCTATGCACATAAAATTATTATTTCTCTTGACTATAAACTTGAACGGGTTAGCCTCCCGATCAAGGAAATACCGTACCAAATAAGGTTTCAGAAGGTTAGTGTCATACTTACCGCTATTCATTCCAAACAGAGGGAGCTGGAACAAATACAAGTCGAGCCTCTCACTTAATTTTGGGTGGTCACCTAATTTAGCAAAGACTGACTCGAACTTTTTGAGTAAAAGCTCATACGATTTAGCAGCTATGTCATGGAGATAGTCCAACATTTCATTTACGAGGACCTGTGGATCACCGGTGGTGATGAAACATTTAGGGGTGTCGAACCCAGGGACATTAGAGGCGACCGCACACGAGAGAGGGACGTGTCTGGCCATGAAGGTCGTCGACTTTGAATCAGCCGGTAAATTTTCATTGGAGAAGAAAGATTCCATATCGTAGCACGCTCTGAAGGGGAAAATGAAATTTTCTTCTACGTCAAACCCGTGGTCACGGAGCAAATCCAAGATCGATTCGGTCGGCCGATAAACCCCGCCTTTATACGTTTCGATAGTGGCTATGCCTTTGCACCTAAGTTCGTGGGGTGTCAGTCGCCAGTACATCTTAAACAGCTTACCGCATTTCCCACAAGAAAAACACCGAGCGGCCTTGGCCACATCAACAATATACATGAAATGGTTTTCATGCAGAAGAAGATTCAGTATATCTGGATGTGTACTAGTACTTCTAATTTTCGGAACCAGATATTCCTCCTCTGTAAAGACAAACACATTGATTTGTGTTTTAAAGCATTCTTCCAGGGCAGGTAAATCAACTAAACTAACACCAGAAAAAGGGGTGTGGGCGTCCAACTCTTTATAACGCAGCCATTTGGTGAACAGTCTTCGTGTATCTTTTCTAACATTCCTAACAGACCCTGTTCTAAACACAGATATACAGCGGAATATACACCGAATTATCATGTAGTAACGTCTACCGTCTTTGTCGCTTTGAAGCGTATTAATAAAATTATTGTGTTTGATAAAGTCGGGGATTGATTCTATACAACAACCAACAGGGAATTCTACTAGTTTGTAAACGTAAAAAGTTATACTGGGAATTGTTTCTACATAATACTTTGTATCTGGCCGCGTTAGTGTCGCTGAATTGACCAAATCTACAGCATTCACCTTGGTCACAAAGGCCTCGAAATCAGACCTATTGGAGACTAAAAAAGGTGTAGGGAACAAGGAAGAGTTATTGGAACTGGCATGGTATAATCGTAGGGCTTGTGTCTCTCGATGTCTTAGTATTGTGTGCAGACTGGCGATTATTTTGAAGCGAGAGTTTTGAACATTAAAAAGCCGGAATAAACGAGAACTCCAATCTGTCGGCATGTCAGTATCTGGTCGATTAAAAAATGTCCATTCACACAGATACCGACCGTGTCGTATGTGTGATCTAATCGTATTCCAGTGCTCCTTATACACACCTCGAACATCCGGGGGTAATTTTTGTAATGACAAATATTCAGTAGTTGTGTTAACACCAGAGGTTCCCGCCGGTTCGTTGCCAGCCGTGACACGTGATGATAGTTGAGTATTATTAGTAGGCGATACATTATCGCCCGAGCCACCCGACAGGGCACATGTTGATCCGTCACTCGCCGTGGTACTAGGTGATAGTTGCTCTTCTGTTGGCAACACGCTTGTTGTTGATGATGCTGCGTCACTCGGTAAGGACACTAGATACTTGTTGCATATTGTTAGTAGGCGATACGTCATCGGCCGACAGGGCACCTGATGTTAGTAACTGTTCATCGGTGGTCGGTGAAACACGATCGCCTGCGCCACCCGAAAAGGTATCTGTTGATCCGTCACTCGCCGTGGTACTAGGTGATAGTTGCTCTTCTGTTGGTAACACGCTTGTTGTTGATGATGCTGCGTCACTCGGTAAGGCACCAGATGATTGTTGGTTATTATTAGTAGGCGACACGTGATCGGCCGACAGGGCACCTGGTGTTAGTAACTGTTCATCTGTGGTCGGCGAAACATGATCGCCTGCGCCACTCGCCGTGGTACGTGATGATGCGTTAAAAATAGTTGTTGTTCGTTCCGCGTCACTTGGTGTGGTAGTACCTGTTGATAACTGACCATTGTTACTAGGCGACACGTCATCGCCTGCGCCTCTCGGCGTGGTACGTGATGATCCGTCACTCGGCGTGGTACGTGATGATCCGTCACTCGGCGTGGTACGTGATAATGCGTTAAAAATAGAAGTTGTGTTTTCAACGTCACTCATTGTGGTACGTGATAATGCGTTAAAAATAGAAGTTGTGCTTTCAACGTTACTCACTGTGGTACTAGAGGCTTGTTGCTTATTATTAGTCGGCAACACGTTATCGGCCGACAAAGTACGTGTTGTTAGTAACTGTTCATCGGTGGTCGGCGAAACACGATCACCCGACAAGGCCACCGGATGTTGATAACGTCTGCCCGCTACGGCTGGCGGCAGAACGCGTGGATGCTGCTGCTTGTGTTGATGTGGTATTTGGCGGTATATCAGTTTCTGTAACTGACGACACTCTGTCATTCGATGTTTGTTGTGTGGTTGACTTCTGACGTTTACCAGTAGATTGTTCGTCTGTATTCGGTTCTCGTCGCCGCTTGCGACTTGTGGATTGGTAATTATTACCAGCGCTAGATGATGATTGAGTGGTTGACACGGCACTGGATACTGATTCATGTTCGGTCTTTACATGTCTCCGTAAATTATCATATCTATTGTAACTGTAATCACAAAAATCACATGTAAATTGTTGTGTAGAATGAGTAGTTGTACGATGTCGTAATAAAGCATCAGGTCGTGTGAAGGTTTTATTACACAGAGTACATCCGTGCCTCTGCGTCGCTGACATTCTCTGATAAAATGGCCGACCTCTTTGTGAATGCTATTCAGCCAGATGAAGTTTGTGAGATGACGCAATTATTAGATGGGTTGATTCGTCAACATGCAATGTTATTTGAGTCTGTTGTAGGCAATATACCAAGTGATCAAGCATATCATACCTTTGAGAATATCGCAGACGAATTATTTTCTGATGCCCGCATAAACGCCGGGCGGATAATAGTTTTAATGTCTTTGAGCAGATATATGAAGCAAAATCTCGTTGATTCGTTGTACAATTCTGACGATGATGTCGAGGAAAATTGTCACCAGTTTCAGCCTTTCAGCCGCTAAATATATATTTCAGAAGGCACAATTGTTAACGTCCCGGGAATTAGAAAATATGTTGAAATTATTATCCGTTAAATAAAAAATACATCCTTCCTCGTTAACTGCCAGAACTCAAATGACTTCACAGGCGTTGCAATGAATACTTGTCGTGATTGTTTGTCGTATATTTGAAACGAGCAAGTTGGGAGAGAAGTGTCATTTGAATCAACCAATCAGATGTCGGGAAAATAAGTAACCACTGTCACATCGCTTGACCGATACTCTGCCACTGTCACACAGGGAGGCGGGCGAACTGTCAAAAGGCGGGTTTGTGGCTGGCACATCTCACTCGAGTATAGATTCATAATCACGCAGAAAGAACCACGACTTTTCATCGACTATACATTGTCTGCCACCATAATTACGTACCTAGGTACTTTGTGTCAACTCGTAATTGCATCTCCTTCGTACGTTTTTCTATCTCCGGGAGGGAAAGATAATTAGGATTTGATGGCAGTGCACCTAACCAGAGACAGTTCTGTAAGTATTCTGTCCTTACTTCAAACAGAGTTGCTGCCAGCGTAATTCCCCGGTAAGATGTTAATTTCTCTGACACTGAAATTATAAAAATGTCTCTCTCGAAACATAATTGTCAGAGTCCCGAGGCACGATAATTTAAACGTCTTCAGTTAGTGTCAGTTTTGTGTGAGTCATATATCTTTGTTTAACAGATTGCTAACGTCTTCAGCTTAGTGTCATTTTGTGTGAGTCATATATCTTTGTTTTACTAGAAAAAAAACTCACCTGCCTGTTTGCGTCAGACAAAAAACATTGCTACAAACCCACAAAACATTACTACAAACCCGCAATACATTATACGGAAAGACATTCTTTAATATAAAAAAAAAACATTGCTACAAACCCACAAAAGACATTATACGGAAAGACATTATTTAATAAAACAACACACATTTACAAAGACATTACTACAAAAAAGACGCGGGTTTCTTTTTTTAAAAGAACCGCCAGATTTTACCAAACGGCAACATTATAATTGTCAACAAACCGACTGCAGGCAAATATTAAATTCTCATACACGCACAGATGTCAGTTCATTCACAACAGAAGATACCCGCCATTCACAACTTTTTCTAAAGCAATGCGAACAACGCCCTTGTTTTCATCGATTGAAATTACACCGAACAATGAATCACGACGTATTGATTTGTCTGTGTGTTGGTAGTTTTTTTGCCTGGCGAGGGGGGAAAATTTAACAGAAGAATATTTTTTTGATTAATTCACCAGACACGAGAAATATAGAATCACAGAATGTGCCTCAAAGACGCGACGGTTAAAACAATTGTGTTCTTTGTATAAACCGGTCTCTGTGGCTTTGGGGTTACAACACTTTCTCTCTGTAATCCCATTTATCACGCAGAGGCTCGTAGCGGAGTGAGAGCTGAGGCGGTTCGACCCCCGCTCGTGACTTGGTGGATACTGAGCCGGGAAAGCAATGGCAAACTACTGAGCGTAACCTTGCCAAGCGAGCAACATACAGCTAAGTTCTGTCAAGGCTTAGCGGCGATAAGCCGTCGCGGTGTGTGGAAATGGCATCTGTCAGCGTGTGCCGATAAGCGATCATTATCTACCAGAACCGTAGGGGAGTAATTCTTTAAACATCGGCGTCGGTAATCACTATCAGGTGGCGCCCTGGTTAAACATTATAATCAAGAGTTGTCGGGTCACTAATCGTTGAAATATATAGACGGGCGTGCGAGTCATATCTGGTCATTTAGTGGCCATGGATCCTCGCTGGAAACACCCTTTTACTTGTTTAATTGCTGGACCGACAGCGAGTGGTAAAACCGTCTTTGTCCAGCGCTTCCTGACCCATCTACCAGCCATGGTAGACCCGATTCCAGAGGAGGTTATATGGTGCTATGGGGAGTGGCAACCATGTACGAGAATATGAAAGGAGTGCAGTTTAATGAAGGGCTGCCTGATACTGGAACAGTGGACCGGCGATAGACGTCGGCTAGTGGTAATAGATGACCTAATGGCCGAGACAGATGATAGGGTATGTCATGATCTTATATGATATGTGTAAGGAAGAATGTAAGTGCCGGTATGTAAGCGAGAGTCAGTGTAAGCATGACTGAGGTAAAGGGCGGTAAGAGACGCCACGGCTTGGCTAGTGGACGGTCAGGCAAGAATCCCGTGAACAGAGCCACGTGATGCGGGAAGGTCAACGAGGAGAGAGGCAGAGTGTGTGAGGCAGCGAACAGGGACGGACGTGTGGAGATCTAGAGAGCGATAGAACGAGAGAACGATAGTGGTTGTGATGGACAGATGCAGATGAATGTTGTGCATTGATATTCGAGGAATGTACTAACTGTGATATGTGCGCGATGATGTGAAGTTGTGATTGTGAATGATCATACGGGCGACAGTGTAAAGATCGCCATTGTGAGCTAGCGGGGGCTGTTGGTGTTGAACGAGTGTTTGAGCGTAAAGTGCGACCATATTGTCAACTTGTAATATAGTGTAATAAATGCCAGTTTCCGATTGCATTTATGTGTTATTGGTAGATGTGTTGTAGATGTTGTAAATTGCCTGTCCAAGTCCAGTGAGCTAGATGGAGCCACACAATTAGGACTCTGACAGGTATAATGGTGTCAGAAGTACACATGAACCACACGCTCATGTAGAACGCACAAAAGGAAGCCACTTTTGTAAAGAAGAAGAAGACCTATTCCACAATATATTAGAAATTGTAAAATAAAGATGTGTTAATAGAGTCAGAACGAAAATAACATCATTTCTTTCCACAGCAGGTTTCAATTCTACAAA